>VXBW01004173.1:54515-223420 GCA_013400375.1 Thinocorus orbignyianus
AAAAAAAAAAAAAAGCTGGAGTTGACCCCTCAGGATATAATGCACTTGTGTCAACATGGACTCTGCCCAAACATTGTTCTGCTGTGGAAGCAGCTGGATGCCCTGCCCTCTGGTTTATATAGCGCCAAAGGGAGGGGGCAAGGAGAGATGAGATGAGGGAAGAGGGAGGGGAAAAAGAGGTAGGTGGGGAGATAAAGCAAACCCAGCTCGTCTCTTGAACACCACTCTCTGAACCAAAAATGTCTGCTGGCTTGCCCTCTTGGCACTTATTTCTTGGTATTTAGACCAGCACCAGCAAAGAAACAGTGTCTACCTCAAAGTAAAAGGTGGTGTTACAAGGAGGCAATTTTTTCTGCTTCTTTTACAAATATTTTTCTTCGGAAGGGTAGGCAGAGATGGGGAAAGTGGGGCAGTGGAGAGTGTAATAGCTATTTCTGTCTGGCCTGTTATATTCAAGGTCTAATTTATAGTATTCCATGTAGCATGATGGTGTCATTTTAATGCTGTATTAACACTGAAGTCTGGAATATTTATTTGGTTGAAAAATGCATCTGATACTAAATACATCTCTGGGGAGATGGCTATGGGATGATTACAGAACTGATGGCCATCAAATTGATAGCATTTCTCTGTCCTCCTGAGTCTTCTGCTGTAAAAGTGGGACAGGGCATTTTCTGGGTAAGAATAATGGTCTCTGCGCTGTCCTCAGGGGCAGATGTGGCCCAACACCTGCGCTCTGGATCCAGGAAAGACAGAGCTGCTACACAATTATCTTCCAGTTTGCTGTTAATTTCTATTCAGATTAATCAGTAGTTGCTTGACATGAGGAATCACATTGTGAGCTTTAAAGCTTTACCACACACCATTATTGTTTATTTATTTGCAATCTATTATTCATGCTAGTAACACTGTCTGGTTTAACCTGATTTGTAATCTTCTTTCCTTTTTTTTTTTTCTTTTTTTTTTCCTTTGGCTGAAGTCTCCCGTGTGATTTGCATATGTATAAAGCTGGGGGAGTTAGCGTTGGGTGCTGGGTTGTGTGGGTTTTCTTTGTTGACTGTCTATACCAGGTAATACGAGATAGTGCCCAATAGAGATTCTTAGCATCCCTTACTTCAAACCAGGTTAATGTACTGAAGAAAGAGAGGGACTACCAGTCTCAGGAGAGGGACCTAAGCAGTACAACTGCATTTTGTTCATCATTTGCACTGTGGTTGTGACTGGATGTTCTGAGTGAGATTATCAATCATCTGGACTGAACTGGTTTTCTCAGTTTCATTGTGTGATGCTATGTACAGATCAGGAGTGCGTAACCTCCTCTGCAGATACAAGTACCTGATTCACATAGATTAATGGACTGTGTTAAAGTTATGCTATGGATATTTTGGTGGGTTATTTTCATTGGTAGTTTGTTTTCATTGACATTCAAGCAAGGTGCAGTCCTGTCTGTGGGAAAGACAGGATGCATGATGGAAGAAACCCTTCATCCCTGCATCTGCAGTGCAGTAGTCTATAGCTGTGGCTTCTGCAAGCTCATAGGAAAAAGGGTGTGAGCATGAGTGCACTGGGCATGTATGTTGGTGCGTCTGCAATGATGGGGATTCACTTGCCAACACCCGAGCTGGATGGCAGGGAATGCAGCTGCTACTACTCAAAAGGAAGTTATCGTTTCCTTTTGACTTTTACAGACTGGCCTAATATAAGTTCTATTTATTCAGGTGTTTTTATCCAAATTTTCCAAAGATCCTGAGTCTGACCTTTGTATTTGTACTTTCCTCTCCAATTAGTGAAAAGCATTTAGAAATGTCAAGGATGGGACTAGAAGGGACCTCCTAGGTGGTCAATGCTGCTGTTGCAGCCAACCAGATTGCACATTATCTTTTTCACCTTTATTAAATACTGGAAATAATTTCTCTCTCCTACTCTTCTTCTTGCTGTATCAGAACCTTGTTGAGATTGCTAAGAAACCCTCTTCTAGTATCCATTTTTTTCTATGGCCCATTCATATTAATTTGTTCTTGTGCCAGTGTCGTCCCCTTGTCGTCTTCTCTCTATCTAATGTTTACATATCATTTTGATGTACTTATAAGAAACCATATGCGTTTGCAGTCCTCATATTGTAGGCTAAACAAGTTAAACCTCATAAAATAGATTAGTTATTTCCTGGATATACCCAGTAGCCCTTCCCTGCACCTGTTCTGGTTTCAGTTCCTCATCTATGGGACCGATCTTGCACAACCCTCCCAGTCTTGCAGAGGAGGTTGCGCTACCATCTAGCATAATGGTAGAAGTATTGGCCTGCCTGTCTGCACTGGTTTTACTTCACATGCTACACAATAAGACCATATCTACCTGTGCAACATCTCCTGTTAAGGGGTCCTAGTCATTCTATGATTATCTAATAAATAAAGGTGTTTTCCCTCTTGGTCTTCCTTATGTAGGCTTGCAGGTTTGGGTTGTTTTTTTTGCTTTGGAACAATGCTGTGCACTTATTTAGATTTCCCTTGCCCCTTCCTCACTTGAAATATTTGTTAAAAAAATTGCCACTGATCTTACAGCTTCCCATCATGCATTTTTTTTCAGACTCCTACTCTGTCCCTTTTTTAGTTTACAGCTTTTTAAGAAGTGGTTTCCATCTAAACAGCCTCCTGCCCTTTAGCCACCCTACCTTTGCATCCACCTTTTACATTGTCCTCTCTCACAAGACCTGGTGCTGAAGCTTTCTTACAGATTTCAGGTCATGCTAGAATGTTCGTGATGTCTTTAACTTCAGAAGAAACACATTTTCTGAGTTTTTCATTGTATTTAATGCCTCAATTTTTTTACTTTGTTTTGTTGGGTAGGGTTGAGGTTGGATCAGCTGGAATAATTTTTACTTTGGTGGCACACTTTCTCATCCCTAATGTGACTACTTCAGAGGCCAATCCCAATTTCCAGTATTTATGTGATTTTTGCTTAATTTGATTTCAGGGAGATCATTCATCCACGTGGGTTTGATGCCGCCCTTTGGCCAGAGGTTTGACATTTCACTGAAATTTTATCTTGAAGACATTCCAAGTTTCTTCTGAAATCCAGGACAATGAGATTTTCAACCCAGTTCTCTACACTAACTCATCCCATTAAATTCTCAAATTTAATTAAATTCCCAAATTTAATTGCCATAACTTTATTACATAGGACAGAAGCACAAATGAGAAGTTTGTGTCGATTCTGTATCATAGAATGGATGGAATTTGAAGGGAACTTAAAGATTGTCTACTTCAAATTCCCGTGCCATGGGCAGGGACACCTTTCCCTAGACCAGGTTGCTTCAGAGCCCCATCCAGCCTGGCCTTGAACACTCCCAGGCATGGGGCTTCCACAACTTCCTTGCGGAACCTGTTCCAGTGCCTCACCACAGCTCAATGAATTTATTCCTAGCATCTAATCTAAATCCTCTCCTCTTTCCATTTAAAACCATAACCTCCTGTCCTGTTGCTACACTCCCTGATAAAGAATCCTTCCCCATCTCTCCTGTAGGCCTCCTTTGGGTACTGGAAGACTGTTATAAGGTCTCCCAGGAGCCTTCTCCTCTCCAGGCTGACAGACCCCAGTTCCCTCAGCCTGTCCTTTTAGGAGCAATGCTCCATCCCTCTGATCATCTGTGGCCCTCCTCTGCACTCGCTACAACAGGTCCAATGTCCTTATGCTGGGGGTTCCAAAGCTTGACAGAGTAGGGTCTTATAAGAACAGAGCAGAGGAGCAGAATCACCTCCCCTCACCTGTTGATCTGCTGTAGAAGCCTCTAAGGCATGTTTGAATTTTTGCCCAGCACCCTCCTCCCGGGTAAGGTGAATGGGTAATGGAGCTTGCCTGCTGCTGCTGCCGTGCGCTGGTGCCCCAAGTGGGGCAGGTGTTCCCGCACAAGTGAGGATGTGCAGATGCAGGGCTGGGTGCTCGCTCAGAGCGGGACAGACACCCACCCTTGGCTCTGTCTCGCTCCTGCAGCGGCGTGTTTGAACAAGAAACAATAACACGCTCAGTAATGGCGCGAGTAAAGTTTTACAAGGAGAGCAGGTGCGCCTGCTTGAAAGATAAGCTCTTCCCCCATGCGATGATAAGATAAATGATCCGAATCTTGTGATTTAGTTAATGTTTCTGTCTTTAGCCTGCTGTGTACACAGCACCCTGCTGGATAAGCTGCCCAGAACTGTGTGCCTCTGTATGCACAGAGCTATAATAGCCAGCAATATCATTCTCTCACCTGGTGTCCTTAACAAAATAGCCTTTAATCATTACACATCATTAATATGTGTTCCTTATTGTACAGTGCAGCAGCTACCTGGCATTAAAAAAAGGCCAGTGCCAACATTAAACGTAAAAGGCCAGTGCCAGTGTTAAACAACACCGTTGGCCGTGACTGGAGGATCTTGTTTCACTGCTATTTCAGGCTGTCACATTTCTCTGGAGTAGTATTTAAATTATGTCTGAATTTAGGCAAATGTTTTTTGTTCAGTTGCCTTGAGAATTAGAGTTAATCCATCTTTCTCACCAAGGGAAAATTCCTCCAGAGGCATCTTGCTCTTGTTTCACTGCTTATTGATTATCACTCCCAGTTTGCACGTTACTGGCTGTGCTGTTCCAGCTGCATTTGAATAAGCAAAAGAAAAGCCAGCTGGTGCTCTGTTGTTCTGATTTTTATATCAGCATTTTGGTTTCAAAGACATTTATCTAATCTTATTAACTGGCTTTACCAAGAGGATTTCCTCACAGACTTAACTGAGAGAAAACAAATAGGCAGCGAGGAGGGGGTGGTGGAAGAGATCTTCTGTTACTCTACACAGAGGCACATTCTTACCTACTGGGATTAAAAATAAATCAGGTTTGCCCCTGACTCAAATATGGGCCAGTCCTGACTAAGGCAAAGCTCCTGAATTTCCCTTGTGTGAATGGCCTGTAAGAAGGCAATGCAGTGGGCATTTTCCTTCCAAGCAGCTGCAGAGAGAAGGCCAGAAGGCACAACCTGCTGCAGAGGGAAAGGCAGGCAGTGGGCCCGTGCCCACACTCAGGGAAATGCAGCCAGGGGGCTGGGGGCTGTGGCCGTGTAGCTGGCACATCCCTGCACTCCTTTTCTAGTGAGAGCTCGCTCATTATGTGTGGGGCTTTTTGTGTGTGGCCAAGAGGCACATGTACACTCAGAGTACAAAAACTGAACAGATTTGGGAAAATTAGTTCAAATAGTGCCTACACATTTGGGATCTCTGAGGGTTAGGGTAACAAGTGTGCAGCCTAAGGTCCAAATTCCTGCTGAGAGACATGTACAGGTCACCATAATTGTAAATTCAGAGTCTTATTTGACACAAATTTTAGTAGCATGAATATGCAAACATGTATTTTGTTATAGAGTTCCTTAGAAATAGTTTCTGGTAAACCAGGATTTCTACTGCAAAGGATTTTATCTTTAGTTGGCCCTTTGTTGTGTTAGCAACTCTCAATTTCACCAAACAGTGGCTGTATATGGGGAAATTCCAGGCACCTTAGAATCTAGAAGATTATCCAATTCCAATCTAAAGAAATTTACAGCAAAGATGTCTGACTAAAAAGAGACGACTCAGTGTTAGGTAAAGAGAATGAATGTGGTAGGGAACGAGAGCTTTGCTTTCACCTGACTTGACTCTCATGAGAATTATACTGGTCCTTACGTTTTGTAATGGGTGTAGTCAAGTTCCCTGGTGTTGGGTATGGACTTGCTCTCTTTTCTTCCTTTCTTCTTCTCTTCTACTTCTGTCTCCCTCTTTTACTTTATGCAGACCCCGTAGTTACATGAAAAACTTACATTGATTCTTAAGGAGTCTTTTTAGATTTACATGGGATAGCAATGAGGGACTCTTAAGAGCTCTGTTTGGGGTACCACTGGCAGAGAATAAAGGATGGCTTTAAGTCCTGAGCTGAGTCAGGGGAGTGGTGGATGGCTGCTTCTCCTGGGGAAGAAGAAAAAAAAAAACATAAAAAATGTTCCAGGGAGCCATTGCCTTGGAAATCCCACCAGAGGAAGACCATCAAGAGCTACTGTCTCTTCCCAGCTCTTCCTAGGTGCTGAGAATTGTCCACAGAGGACACTCTACTATCACGGCTGGAGGGAGAGCTGCACGACTATGCATCCCCATTCCTTGCCTGTCGCAGGTTTTGCCATCCATGAGCAGGCATATGAGTGTGTCCAATTGGTTCAGAAGGATTTGAGATAGATTGACTGCAGATCCAGCCCATTCACTCTTCCTTATTGCTAACAGCACCTGCCCAACGGACCCTTTGGTATGGCTGGGCAAACCTTACTGCAGCTTCCAGTCTGCTCCAGCCACCTTCTGCTTCAACCAGCATC
The DNA here is from genome assembly GCA_013400375.1 of Thinocorus orbignyianus. Lineage (NCBI taxonomy): Eukaryota > Metazoa > Chordata > Aves > Ciconiiformes > Thinocoridae > Thinocorus > Thinocorus orbignyianus. The sequence continues at coordinate 60,874 of VXBW01004173.1, forward strand.
GCTGTGAGGGAGTGGATTGCCTGGGAGTAAACTGGGAGCTCTGCATTACACGCTGCAGCTTCCCCGGAGGCTGAAGAATGGCATACTGGAGTGCACCCACCTCCTTCCAGTCTGCAGAGCTGTTCTGCCCTGGCAGTCACAAGGAGCTTGCACCACCTCGTGCATGGGTGTTTTTACAGAATGACAACAAGAGAGGAGAAGGCCAGAGAACTAATGGAAAAAAATACATCTATTACTGAGGGCACATCTGTTAACAAGACATCAGTAAAAGAGCAAAATGCAGGGCATCATGATGAAAAGCTACATGTTTTTCCCCAGCGCACTTTTTCCCTTTTCTCCCATAGCACCTACATTTCCGTGCGCTCAGTGCCTGTCCTCATGGGGAGGTTATCGCAAGCTAAGTGAGTGTATGTGAGGGGGTGAATTTAAAACAATGCTCTGAATCAGCTCCTTAAATGAATGCCTTTATCTGTCACAAAGTGCCTTTTTGTCACTCCACTTAACCCGCCTCCAGAACTGGTTAAATGTAAGCAGTGCTCAGCAGAAAATGAGTGTCCAAACCAGAAGTTAATACAGAGCATCCACTCTGGGCTATTTCCCTACTGCATCCTTGTTCTGAGATGAGAATAGCTTCTTAGTTCTCCCAATCTTGCATTGTGCACCCAAAGTGGGAGATTTATTTGTTGTGTGAACAGATTTATTTCCTTCTCTATTCTAATTTCTAACACATTCAATCAAGCCCTTTGAAAATCTAGATGTGCAGCACAGTGATGGTTTTTGATTTTAAGATCTGAGTCATTGTTTCCCAGGTCCCCATGGCCTGAACTTAGACTATCAAAAAGATCTGAACTGTACAGCAGGAATAAAGCAGCCAGTGGTCATCTGGTAAAATTGAATTGCCTGTGCTAAAAACAGAACTTGCATGTCCAGTAAGTGAAGCTTTACTGGGACATCTTCCAAGGATATGACAAAGACCATGCCAAATTTTTACTTCACGACTGAATTAGTAGCAAAGTTTCTTACCTGTGAGAAATGTTTGCGTTTGAGATTTAGAGTCATTCCAAAGTGAGCTAAAATTGCCTCTAACAAAAATTTTCTCACAATGGGATCTCAGTGCCAAGTGACTCTGGGATCTCAGGAAGGGGACTTGCCTTTCCGCTGTGAACTGCAGACTCCCCAGCACTGAATTCCCAGCCCTTTCCAAAGCTGCATCCCTAGGGGTGCTCTGGGGCCACAAGTGGACCCACTACATGCATGCAGAGGCACAGACAGGCTTTGGCACCTGACTAACATAGTGTTACAAGCTGCTTAGCAGAGCACAAAATAAAAAGATCTGAAGAAATAATAAGCACATTTATATATCTTTGCTCTGTCTCTATTTGTCATCTTTCTGAAGAGCTGGAAAAGGGGTGAAGTTCTCTAAATTATTCAACTTTGTTTTCCAGTTGGTAGTTTCCCTTCAGAGTCATGTCTAGACTTGTTCTCCCTGTCCTTAGGGGTTTCCCTGATTCAATTGAAATTCCTGCCAGAAAAGTGTGCCTGTATTTCTTCTTTTTCATCTGAAGCTTATTATTTAGTCACTATTTAAGGAGTTTTGCATCCTTCTCCTTACGGACAGCAGGCTTCTTTTCTTTGCCTCTATTAATTTGCCTCTGTATAGCTGTACCCTGTTGAACTACTTCCTTGCCTAAGAAACCTCTAAATATTCCCACTCTTGAATCAGTGCACAGTTAGTAAGTGACTGACTCTTCAGCAGAGAAGTCCTTCAGTTCCCGTGATAAAAGAGGGATTCCAGTGCATTGCAATATTTTATGACTTAATGGGCCACCTGAACTGCCTAACTTCTGCTGTAATTCATAACATAGACAAATAGAAGAATGATATCTTGTGCCACCTGCAATGTTTAAACTCATTTTTCCCCACTGATAAAAATAGATATAAATATACATTATATGTATAAAAGTCACATCTGCTTACTAGAGATTGACTCCCATGATAAAGACTTACCATTTCAAATTGCGCTTTGAGAACTATCAGTTAATTTTTAATAAATTTAATCTAAGAGCTTTTATCTTGGCCTGGCTTCTTAATTAAAATGCCATATGGTAGCAGGTGAAATGCTTTGTAAAAGAAATCTAAATCTCCTGTGTTATTATTTTGCCCTTATTAATCAAATGTGTGGTTCAACAGCTGCTGAGCATCCTCTGTACAATAATTTTTCTACATTTCATCACGGCAAAGTACCCTCCTTCACGCTTGAAATAACTACAAGAGTCAGAGCTTAGAAGGAGTCTTCTGGCTTTGTACACAAGACCTATTTCTCTTCTGACTTTTTACGTTTATTTGAATTAATTTTGTGCAAGCGTCCAACCATGGTGGTTATAATCCATAATCTTGGTTCTTTGTAGAGCATTCATTAGAAGTTTGCCAATCACTTAGGAAACAACCACAAGATGACTTCACTGTCAACATTTGGCAGAGATCCGTCTGCGTAGTAGTTTGGAAGAAGCACAAGTTCATGACTCTCTTTTTCCCATGAAATATTGTACAAAATGATGACTTGGTATAGATGAATGCTTATGCACACCTCCACAGCTGGGATGTGAGTGTCTGATTTAATGAATTGTTTTAATTAGTTCAGGTTCTGTTGACTTGATTGTATACCTACACCACATGTTTCATCTCATCTAGCAAAGAAGTAAATGCCAGAATTCACATTCAACTTCCTTTTTATAGAAATCGACCTTTGGTTCCAACTTAAATACCAAGTGTTGACTTCCTTCTGAAATTGGCCTCTTCTATTAATTTCTCTCTAGGCTGTGAATATTTACAGTACCTTTCCTTTTATTGAATGCCTGTGTCTCAGAGAGACTCGAAGCCACCTTAGTTTTCCAGGCTTGTATTTCCTCCCTTTTTTTCCCCCTTGTTCCCAACCCTCCCTTCAAGCAGATACCCTGGGATCATGGGCTGTGGTCTCCACCGGAGGGAGCTAGAGGATGAACTGGCTCCCACCCCTCAGCAGCACCATCTCTCCCCTCAGGCTGGGCTGGTGGAACAAGCCCTTCATCCTGCCACCTGTGCTTCCTTTGAAAATCTGGTTATTACACTTGTGGGAAGACAAAACCTGAAAAACAACCTGCCAACAAACATATACCATTGGCTGAAATATTAATGGATAAGGAGAGTAAGTCTTCCCAGATTTTTTCTTGGCTGTATCTCCCATTTCTTCTCTATATCTCCATAGAGATTTTCTTCATCATCTAACCTATTTTTTTGATGCCATGTAAGACATTGTCCTGTCTCCTGCAGTTACTCCTCTGAAGCGTCGTTGTGTTGCAAAAGTCTGAAGGCAACCATTTGCAAGAGGGTAAGACAAGAGCTATCACATACGTGTGGGTTAAGAGGAACCCAGTCGGTCCCCGCCCTTGAGAGAGTACCATTCTTATTTCTTAGGTTATAAAATCTTTCAGCTGTAAAGCAGAAGCTGCAACTTTAAGGTTCTTTTGCAGCCAGTTTATCCAGCCGCCCACGGGTGATGCTTTTATACTCGAAGAGAACTGCCTGTTGACTGTTCTTTCTCTATGCAACTCTTGTCCATCGTCACTGTGATATCTGACCATGGGTACTGCTCTGCATGAGCACCGAGAAATTTGAGCCTATTTTAGGGAAGTATTTGCCCCCTGCTCTGTATTGCCCAGCATATGGAAAACTACTAATCTAGCTTTCCTGGATAAAACATAACAAGAAGCAGCGGAGTTCTGCATACTAAGGGTTCATAATTTCTGCAGATGATGAGTCCCCTGAACTTGGCTTCACAGGTCACTGGATAATGATGCAAGGTTTATGTGCTAGGACCCACCTGAAACACAAGTGCACTGTGGACACTTCTGTTTTCTGACTTTGAGTATGGTGGTGGATTTGTGGCTTTCTCTTCTGTGAAGAAAAAGAGGGAAACTGCATTAATTTACACATGTGCACTCATAATATGTAAGAAACCCAGATGCTAAAACACTTGCATATCCTTGCATAAATAAATAGCAAATAAGAACAAGATTTCTGAATTTCTGATGCCTTTTTAGTGCATGTTCTCGAAGGATTATTTTTTTCTGAGTATAACGTGAGTTTCTTTTGAAAAAAAAAAGAAAATCAACGTGCACCATAAACGACAACTTGTTATGGATGTAAATATTAATTATACATTGAAATTCTGGAACTGTTTTTACTAGGAGCTTGTTAGCTTGTTAATTATCATAATTATCATACAAGGGGAAAGGGAAGAGAGTGAGGGAGACTGATTAGTGTTGGTAATTTGCCTCGTCCTTTCTGTGCTGTTGCCTTTTTTTTTTTCTTTTTTTTTTTCATTTTGGGAAAATTAATTCTGTGAAATTATCACTGGGGTGCTGTGTGCTCCAGGACACGTCTGTATGATGCAGTATTGTTCTGGCAGAATGCAGGCTTAATTCCTGCTTGGCACCTTTCCTGTCCCTCTCTTCCTTGCCATATTTGAGTGCCACTCTTGGGCAACACCATATCGTGCACTATTCTTCCCTCAAAATAAAACAGAAGTAAAAACAGGGGCAGACACACAGCGCTCCTGAAACCTCAGGCAAATATGGGCTGACAGAGGAATAAAGGAAAATGGTGGTGTTTTAATTACAATAGAATAGAGAGAAATTACCCCTAGGAGGCATAGGGCTGTTAGTGGATACATCTGGGAATCACTGCTATCCTTAGTGTTTTGGAGTGGTCTAAGCAAAAGATTCCTCCTCTTGCTAATATTAATAGACTTTTGCTTTCCCTGCTTGTGCTTCTATGAGTGGCGCAGCCGTGGGTCCTTAGAGAGGAGAAAAAAAAGATAGTCCTGTGTAAGATTTGCTCGTAGAAGAGTTTTGATTAACTCTGAGATAGGAAACAACCAGTTAGTTTAAATATCTAATTTTCATCATCTCAAAAGTTTGCCTTTGGGGTTATTTAAGGTTCTGTACTGCTTCTTGGGCTGCTCAGGATATTCAGGAAAGATCTGGAAAAAGGTGGCTGTGAATCCACCAAATCTGCAAAGAATAGAGAATTGGTCAAATTCTGAAAAGGCTGTGAGAAACTTCAGAGGCACCTAATCCAACTAGATGAATGGGTGACACGGTGTCAGACAAAGTTCAGCTCTGTTCAGACAAAGTGTTGCACACTGAAGGGGAGAAAAAAAAAATGGATGTGCTTATATGCTTTACGGGGCTCTCAATTACCTGCAGTGGCTTGGGAAAGGCAGCTGAGTGTCACTGTGGACGGCTCAGTGATCATTTGGATGCAGAGCACAGCTTTAATTTATTGGTCAGACGAGATGTTAGGCTGCAAAAGGAACAGGATAGAGAATAATGTGCAAAATACAAGCAATTAATACTGTAAGTCGATGATGCATTCACATTTGGAATAACATATGCAGGACTGGTCACCCAATACTCCCAAAGTTCACAAGAAGCCTGCACCGCAGAGAGAGAGTTCAGAGAAAGGTGACAGGAATGGAAAAGGACATGTGAAAAGTCTCACATGAGACTGAAAAGACTAGACAGATTACCTTTAAAAAAGGTGAAAAAGAGGTGATAAGATATAAATACTGGAAAGACAGGTTGTGATATACAGCTAATAAAGAGGAAGTCTGTTTGGCCTTTGTTACAATTCAGGAGCAAGAGAGAAATGAATGAATTGAAAAAATAACCATTTCAGAGTTGATTAAGAACAGAAGAGGTTTTGCACATGTGTCATGGGCCTTGATGTCACCAGACATCAGTTGCTAAGCCTGTACCAGCAAGTGTTTTGGCATGACAGGAGCGGGCTTACAGAGTGAACTAGAGTGCTGAGTACTCGCCGCCCAGGCTTGTGAGCTTTTGAGGCTTTTACACTGGACTAGACCTACTCTGATCCCACAGACCAAACATTCATCACCAGCAACTTGTGAGTCATGCTCTTTAGGTGCACGTTGTGGCTTATTTTCATCTGATGCAAACACACTATGTAGAAATGGACACTCCACACTGTGAACCACAGCATGGTACATGGGGGCTGCTAGGAGAAACAATTCAAAAACACTCCTCAGATCTAAATTCAAATGTGCATATAGATGTATCTTTTGAGCTCAAGAACATACTAAAAATCAAAGTGGGGCTTGATATTTATGCCATAAAAAGAATATCAGAATTATACTAAAGAAATTTAGAAGCTGATAGTTGTTTTATTTTACTTTATTTTAACTTTATGCTTTTTTGATTTTTGATTAAGTGACAGGGAGGATGTAACAATTTGGGCTAAGGACTTATGATAGAATTCTCTGATATCTTTCCAAATCTAGTCAATTATGTCATGAATTGAAATATTTAAGTGTGTTTAATAGAAACTATTTGATAAGCTTGTGCATCCTTAACATGCATTTATTTAGAGACAATTCCTAGGGTACTTCTTGCACCTCTGTTTCTTTAATACCCTTGTCCATAGAGCAGACTCTAGAGTGGCCTTTGAAGTGAAAGCAATCATATGTTGCACCAAATCCAATAGGTATTTTATCTGTTTTTTATTATTTTGCAGTTTTCAGGTTGTCAGAGATACTCACAGAACTACACTCACGGGCTGAGGAGAGCTTAGAGAAGGAGCTGCAGGGTGAGGGGTAGGACAGTGGAGTGGACCATATGAACACTGATTTGAGCCGATTTGCTCACAAGTTTGAGATGATTGCTGCCACCTGATCTAGTCCATGAAGACACACGCTAGGACAACTCTTGTAAATGTTGCTAGAGTGGGAGCAATGCCATGCACCAAATACCCACAGCACAACAGGCACCTCGGTGTCTGCACTGCAGGTGGCTCTCTAACACATCTGAAGACAGGTTCATGTTTTGAAGAGAACTGATTGCATTTCAGTTGACCTCACAAGCTCATGCAGTGACAGCTCTCCCAATTTTAGACTTATTTAACTGAAGGTAGATATTGTTATTCTTAATATAAATGGTATCAATTTGTTTCTTATTTAGATTTTGCGTAAGTAATACTCTGAAACTATCTACCAACTATCAGCTATCAAACAATTAATGGGACTAGTAGCAAAGTAATTGAAGTGATGAGAGGTCTTGTTGGAGAGTTTAGACCTGTGCTAGGATTCTGCCAGCAAACAAAAGGTTTCCTCTTACTGAAGAGGGTCTGAGACCTCCTGTGCTGGCCTCAGTTGGGCAGTGCCATGGGGACAAGGGACAGAGGATAGACATGTCTATGCCCACACTGCTGGGCAGTAGTTAGCCTGACAGTGTGCTGGGATTTGTGTGGCAGCAGTGGGGGGACATATTTCCCTTCATGTCTCTGCCCCCACACTGGAACGGAAGGTGGTGGTACGAGTGCATGAACAGGACAACCCTGCAGCTGCAGTGCCATGCTGTGGGCATCCTGCAAGCCCCACTGGCAAGCCCCTGCCCCACAGAGCTATCCAGAGAACACTGCTCTTCTTGCCCTCATGTCACATCCAAGGCAATTTTTGGTCATTGCAGCTTCTGTCCATATCTTTGAAACCCGTCAGGAAAGAGCTAGTGTAGCTCTACTGTACCCATTTCTGGTTTCCAAAAACTGGGATAGGCTGTAATGGCCCAGTTTTCAAATGGGTGAGCTACCATGGTCTATTCTAACTTGGGAGGGGGAATAAGAGAGAAGGAGGTTTATGCAATAGTTTTTTAGCCAGCACTAATTTCTACTTGCCTGCAGGTTGATTCCCCTGCAGCTGTAGTGCTATGGATTAACCATTCTACTCTCCCTAGACCCTCCAAGCAGCTTTTTTTTGTGTCTTCATAGACCTTTCTCTCTTGCATTCAGCATAGGAAGAAGCTGAGAGTATTAGGGGTAGAGGGGAGGGTGACTTCTGGGACATGAGGATCAAATGAAAGAAAAAGAGGAAACAAAAGAGGAAAGGCAGGGAATCTAAGAGAAAGAGAATTTGGTGTATACATGGTGAAATCAGTGAATGTAGCCCAGTCAGGGAATTGTAGCGACTCTCTATTACCAGTATAAATAACAGAAAGCAACCCAGCCGAGCTAGCTGTAAGGTCAGGGAGGGCACATAAAGACCACTGGACTGTTCAGCCTCTGGTGGGTCTCAGTGGTTCCCCCACAGCCCCTTCCTGCAGCCAGTGCATCCCAACAAAAGGTCTCGGGAAATTGCCCTGTGGAGACCACAGTGTGACATCTGGAAGATGCACCTATCTCTGGAGGAGAGTATCTCGGCTATAATTATTCATGTCTGATAATTAACCAGGATGTAATTAGATATAATCACCCTGACAACAGTGTGCACCTTTTTCAACAGACAAGGAGGAGGCCTTGTTGTCCACCTGTGTCTGATCAAAAGGGATAATAGAGGAGCAAGCCATTAGTGTGCACGTGGTAACAGAGCTGGGCCAGGGCTCCCATTGAAGGCCTGATAAGTGATACAGCCGGGCATGGGAGAAAATAATTAATTCATGATATTTTTTTTAAACTGTCTTTGCCATTATGATCTCAGTTGTCAGTAGCCAACCTGTTTGAATAATGCTATATTTAAAAAAAAAAAAGAAAAGAAAAAAAAGAAAAAGAAAAAGAAAAGCAAAAAGGCCAGGGCAGCTAAAAGAGAAGAGAAACATTTTCTACACTATCAGCAGGGTTCAGTGAAATTATTGCGTCCCTTTGTTGCAGCAAACAACAAGGGAACAGCTGAAATGTTTTGTATCCATCTGTGCATGGCACCTACCCAAAACCTGCTTAACAGAAATGTGCCGAGGCCCACGAGAAGGGCCCTGTGCTCTCCTCACCCAGGAGGACCAGGGCTGCACATGGAAACCTGCAGTCCAAGGAAGGCAGGCTTTCAAAACAGGAGCTGGGACTGCCCGGTACCTGTCTAAGCCTCACTCCAAGGGGCAGCTGAGATCCCTTTGCTTTAGACCTGGGGCAACTGCATGCAGAAAAGAGCCTCAGCAGGGCCATGGAGCTGTGCAGGGATGTCTTGACACCCAGAGCTGCTTTAATTGCATTGCCAAGAGCAGCCACTCTCCTGTGCACCACTCACAGCAACCCTCTGCCCTCGCCTGCGGCTGCAGACTTGCCACTTCCCCCAGGCTTGCCGGCTTGCCCCCTTTCCCATGAATGGTGCCCATCAGGTTCCACTGCAGGGCAAAACATGGGAAACCTACAGTCACACACGAGGGGATCCCTTGACACCAAAAAAAAAGATGTTTTAGGAGTGGCTGCTGCCAGCCTGCCTGCTGACACCCATGCCAGCCCTCCACAGGGACCTGAAGAGAAAATGTTTCCTGCAGGGAGATGTGCATGCAGCTTTGTGATGCAGCTTTGTTGTGCTGGACCACGGGTGAAAAATCATCAGAGCTGAACCTTTAATTTGCAGGAGGAGATGGACTAGATCCAACCCCCAGATGTTTCTGAAGTAAGACGAAGTTGATGTTTGGTTCCCAGATCTAAAGGCTGAAGTGGACTCTGCTCTTACACTGGGTATAAACAACATTTCTGGCCTTTTGCTTTAGGTCTTGGGTTTTCCTCCTGAGCACTGTGCATAGCGCAGAGTTTCCCTTCAGCAACTTTAAATGATCTTTCAGGATGCAAAAGTGTCACTCGTTTGCACCTGAACTGTACCCCAAGGTTTACAAAGAGCAAGTTCTCCTAAAGCAGAGACCTTGCGCTACACAATCATGTCCTAAATCTTTGTTTCTTATGCTTTATTAGAAATAACTAGAAATCAATACATTGCATTAGAAAATGTTGTTAACTGCCTTTGTGATAGATGCTGCGCTATGTGCTCAGAGCCTGCCACAAAAAAGTCATGCTGGGGTCAGAGTCAGAGCACTAATGTAGTCAATGTTTGGAGCCAAAGAAGTAGTCCAGCCAGAAATTAGACTCTGTCTAAATCACCCAGCAAGTGCACCATATTTTTTTTTTCTGCTCCCAGCATCAAACACGTGTGTCTTAGTCAGGCTCAGTGATGATACCTGCACCTGCCTGTGCTTGATTCACCCTGTACAGGGCAAATTCTGAGTAACCACCAACCACCCCTGTCTGCACAGGATGCAGGAAGGCACCAAGACAAGCTGTCTTCAGTCAGGCATCTGCCTTTCAACCAGCTAGCTCGAGGTGCTTGGCCTTCCCCCATCCCCTGTTTGATGCAAAATTATTTTTTTTTTTTTCTTATTTATATATTTATCTGTTTCCTCTGGATTCTGCTGCTTTATCCTACAAGGCAGGTATGGGCAAATCACATTTTTATAAGCCCAAAGACAAATGTGTATTTTTGTTGTTGAAGTCTTGAAAGCCTTTGATGAGTCTCAAAGTTATATTTTGCTACTTATAACCAAAGATCCCTTATTCCTGTGGTTTCCTGGGTTCACCTGCCTCTTTCCAAGTCTCCACCTTGCCATTGCCATCTGACTGTGGGACCCTGACATGTGCTATTGAGAAAATGTTGCTGACATTGGAGTACCCACTGGAGAGACTCCTTGTCACATTAAGCAGAAAGGTCTCTATTGGCACAAAGTTGTAAAGTTCCCTTTTTTGTAGATATTGACCAGCATTTACTGTGTTTTGGCAATTAGTGCTGTATTCATAGAAAGCAGATACCAAAGCAGCATGGATACAGTTGAAGCCCGGTTGCTTTAAAATGCTATAAACAATTATTCTGGCAGTTATTCTGAGGTTGTTGTACCAGTATGCAGGAGCTTGGATTAAGTCTTTCTGACACTGCTGGGAAGGGAGCCTAGAGCGGTGGGAGCAGCGTGGCTGAGCTGGTGGAGAAAGCTGGGCTGTGTGTGCTGGCCGTGCTGCAGCAGTTACCCTGCCCTGCTGGGACACCTCCTGTTCCCCCTTCCTGCCCCTCTGGCCACGACCTGCACCCTTCAGTGCTCTTCAGGGCAGGGGTTGTCTTTCTTCATGACAGACTCTCATTTCCGTGACTCCAAGCCTAACGGCACTGAGGGGGTCTGTAGGAGCTGTTTTAATGCAAATGTTGGTCAATCTCCTCTTGGAAGCACCCAGTGGACCAGCCAAGCCTGGTTTGGTAGATCTTGTACTCACCCCACTGTCTCCAGCTGTGGTGCTTCACCCAGGATCAGGTGCCCACCATGTCTTACACTTGTAAGGTATCCTTGCCCCCTCCAAAACCACAACCCGGCTACTGCTGCTTTGTAGCACTTTGGTCAGAGCGTTGGAGGGGAGTCATTTCCACCCCTACCTCAGACATTATACAGATGCCTGATGAAGCAAGGAAGAAAGCGAGGCTAACGGGGGCCAGCCCAATTAGTGCAGCACCCTGGGCAGGGCGTTTCAGCTGGGCCCTCCGTACCGCCCGCCAGGCCGGCTGCAGATGTGCGAGCGGTGAGTGACAGGCAGAGGAGCTGGGACCTGACTACATTCAAAATCCTTCCCTGAGATTTCCCTGCTTCCTTTTTTTCTCCCCTTTCACCACGTGAAACGCGTGGTGGGCTGTATGTGCAAACACTGACAGATGGTGACACTCGGCTCCAGCTCAGGCAGATTAGAAAGGGAACTCAGTGTTCAAGGGACCAATTACCACTCTGTCCCCTCGGGGAAGAGCATATCAGATGTTTACTGGGGGTTAATAATAAATGAATTGAAAAAAAAATTGCTCTTCGAACACCATATTCTGTGTATTCATGTCAGCAGGTTGTAATTAGCTAATTAAATGCTTGGACTGACAGAACGGCCCCAGTGGGGGTTGCAACATTGCAGACCGCTCCTGAAATATGAGCAGGAAACATCTTGGAATATGTAGGCAGGAGAGCAGTTAACACCTCACATTTAATGGGACACTTCTTCCTGCAAAGGTTACTGGGAGAGCTGGGAGGAGGACTTGGACAAGTTGTGCGTCTGCAGAGCTCGCTGCCAAAAAAGCTGTGGACAGTGTGAGTGAGGGGGCACACGAGATAAGGAAACAAGCTGTCACGGGTGCTCCGCAGCAAGCAGCCACGGAGAAAAAAGGATGAAGGTTTTGAAAATACATATACAATTCAAAATGAGTATTGGCTAGCTGGTAACTCCCAGCTCCTTCTTGAAATGATAGAGAGCTCTGCGGTGGCGGAGCAATCTATTATAAATATGGGTGTCCAACCATGTATGATTAGTTTGAGTCATCAAAACCAAAGCTACACTTAAGGAACATGAAAGGCCCACCTTTAACCTCCCGGAGCAGAGGAAATGAGGAGGCGCGTTCAAACTCTTGGCTGCCGTTCGGGTATTAGCTCATGCCGCACGCCCCTGCCCTCGCTGCTGGCCCTCGGAGATGAGAGCGTTTTGTACCACTGGCATGTCACCACTGCTTGTTTGCTTTCCTGGCTCCTTAGTAGCAGCGGGGTTGGGATCATGAACAGCAAGGCACCTGGCACACTATACAAATAGGGGAGCAAAATCCATGCCAAATTACAGCACGAATAATGCATCCGTCTGGAATGTATCAAAGGAGGCGTTTGCAGCACTGGCAGTGAAAATGATAGTGTGTCAGGCTGTTCCAAGACCTAGGTTTCTTTGGTCCCACTTGCTAGACACACAGCTTTGGAGGTATAAAGCCACTTTAAAACCAAGGAAGAGCTTGGCAGCGTGCAAGCCACCTGAGTAGGAATCTGAGCTCACCCTCATCAGACACTTTTTGATTGTATGAAATGAGTCGTACCATCGTGCACTTGGACCTGCAGTCTCCCGGCATGTGGTAGACACATAGGACAGCTCTCATCCGCCCCGTGGTCCTGGATGGGGTAGAGTGACTTGCAACGGGAGTTTGCCCTCTTCCCTTCCCTCCCCAGCCCCATCCTGCTCGCAGCACAGCTTGGCTGGATGGGGAGAGCTACCCAAACTCTTGAAGTTTTGAACAATGATTTCTCAGAGATGAAAGGTGGTGCAGATGAAAGGGGTGTGAAACATGTAAAAGATGCCTCCAAGATGTAAACCATGAGATATCTACAGAACATGAGAAATTAAAGGGAAACTTTGCACCTTTCATTCATTACGGCATTAAAAGTTCAGGGTACACAAGGCAGCTTATTTAGAAAGCGATTTGAGATGTGTATTAGACCATGTACCAAGGGCGGATGAAGAGCCAGTGCATCATGGCTGCGTGCTCAGTGAGTCTGCTATGCACAGGACTGGGAGAGGACCACACTCTGCCAAATCCTGTGTGTATGAGGGCTTGCCTGCTGTAGACAGGAGGTGTCATCTGACTCCCAAAATCAGGAATGCTCTGATGAACTCAGGAGGTCTAACCAAACTTTTCTTTGCTGCAGCTGTGATGTTTTCCTCATGCCCCTGCTAGTGCTCTATGCTCTCTGCTGTAAACATGCCCACCCAAAGAGCCTGAGAGAGGATGGCTGTGATGCATTGCTGCCAGACTGGGATGTGTTTGCCCTATGAGAGCTTGCTGATCTTCCCTTTCCCCTCTCCCTGAATGCTTATTGTGATTTCAGAACAAAATCAGTGCTGTCCCACACATGTGGATCTGAACTGTCCCTGTCCCATGCCCTCCCACCCTTCCAGGAGTGGCTGCTCAGCCTCCAGGATTGGTTTGGGAGGACAGCTGAGAGGATGACCAGTTTTCTTTTTGTCCTGCCCCTGCATGTGACGGAATAAGGCAGATTACTTTGCTCGTAATTCATTTTTAAAGCCTTTCCCTTTGATGAGCCAGCTTCACAAATCTACAGTAGGATCCTTTATGGGCTTTCTAGCTCTGACTTGTTGGGCAGATTATGGAAATAGCCTTTTTCATAGCATTTTGGCCAGCTGGGGCAATTATTATTCAGCCCTCTTAGAATTACCTGGGTTGGAAGGGACCTTTCAGATCATCTAGTCCAGCCAAGCTTGCTAGTCCTCTTTTCTAGGCCAGTGAGCTCACAGGTGGCAGAATTGGTGTAACTTAAGCTGGCATTGGCAAAAGCTTGGTAAAATGAAGGTTGTATGTGGGTGTCCTTTCCATGCCAAGCAGAGCCTTGTCCATGGGCAGCCTTCACAGCACACAGATGCTTGGAGGTAGTGGATTCTGAGCAAGATACTCCTTCATGGATGTACCTGTAAGAAGCCTACCCTGATTGCTCTGGATGTAGGTTTGTAATAATCTTCCCAGGCTCCCTCTGCCATTACCTGAAACCTGAGGAAAAGCACCTGTCCAGAGCTGCCTCTGCAGAGTCTGCCCTGCTCTGGGTGTGCTCAGCACCTCTCCTGCTGTGCAAGCCTGGCAGGGTGCTCTGGTACCTGGTAAAGCTAACAGACCTGAAATGTGCGACATCAAGGCAGCCGGTCACCCAGCTGGTGACTGCTTTACAAACGGCTCATGAGAGTGCCTGCACCAGAACAACAGACTTGGCTTTCAGTTTTCAGTTCCCTGTGTTGGCAGAGTCAGAACAACCCTTTGCACTTTCCACTGTAGGAGTCCTAGTTGAATTTTTAAAGTTCTCCAGGAGCTACACCGTAAGGAGAAGTGATGAGCGGGGAGCAGAAAACGTCTGCTGGATGGTTCTCACACACAGGGAGCAGACCCGCTGCTGCCCACTCCCTGCCCATCACCCATTGCCTCACTCAGCCCTGCTGAGACAAGCTGCAATGATGTCTTTTGATGTTTTGACATCTTCAGACCTGGGCTTATTTTTCTGAACAAGTAGACCCATGCTTACACACCAGTGGGCTCACAGCCTTTATCCACACTTTGCAAAGCATTTCTGGACTCAGCCTCACACTATGCCTTGCTCTATGCCCGTTGCAACCGTGCAACAGATGCTTGAAGTTCAGCATGCTGTCAACAGCTTTCACAGGTCCTGGCCATATAGCCTGACTCTGCAGAAATTATTTATATGTACAGATATATGGTGTCATGGTTGAGATTCCAGACAGTAAGATATTTTCGGTGCAAATATGCGGCAGAGAACCCACTGTTTATCACACTCACTGAGCCCAGCTCGTGTCGCCTGGGAGGATGGAAGGAAAGCATGCAGCACCCTCCATGGGCGAGGAAGGCCTGCTGAAACTGACGGTTCCTCATTACTGAGCTGTCATTAGCTAGTACAATCCTGCTCAAGTCATAATATTCCAGAACTGAGTCATCCAACAACATCGGCTATGCTTGTAATTGCCGTATTGGATAACCACATATATTTATTATTTACCAGCACATGCTTTATTTGTGTTCATTACAAGCTGCTAATGAGGTGTCTGTTTTAATGGCAGCCATGGAGTTAATAAGCAGGAGGTGGAAGGATCCTGCCCTTTGCCAACAGATTTGATTTTGCTGGCTTTTGGACAACCACTAATCCCATCCACAAACGACAACCAGCAGGTTTGTGGGATCTGCCTCAAACACGTCCACTGTCTCCTCAATTTGGCAGGGTATGGGGAGATATATCTCCCCCAGCACCACCGTCCCACACAGGCACAGTTACATGGGGTGTTGGTCACATCTGCTAGAGGATGAGAGGGTGATGCTGGGGAGCCCCTCTCCCCGTGCTCACCTTGGCTGGGCTGCCTGTGCATCAGAGGGGTGCCTTTGGGGCCCTGCTCACCAAGTGGGACAGTTTTCCAGAACAGACTGTACACTTGAAGCAAACTGAATGAAACTCGGGCAAAATTTTGGGAAAACCCAGACGCACAGGTTGTGATGTCTGAGCCTGTGATGCGGGCTCAGTCCTGCACTCCCCCACGCCCCCTATACCACTGGTGCAGCTCCTCTCCCTGAATGAGATTGTGCAAGGGATGCGGGGTGCTCCCCAGCTCCCATCCCTCATCCCTGAATGGGGATCCCAGCAATGCCCCCTTCGCTGCTCCCCTGCCCAGGCTGCCCTCCCTGGGGACAGGAGGAGACAGCAGCGTTGGTGATGGACGGCGTGCAGGATGAGGCCACGCATGGTGCAGTCTCAGGGAGGCTGGCAGCGGCTCTGCTGGAGTCACCCCATCTCTCTCACAGAGACAGGGCGACAGATGCAAGGCAGGCACCAAGAGTGGAGGCTCCCATTATTTTGGCCTTGGGCTCTTTAGGAGCGGTGGCCGTCTTGAGAGTCACCAGCGGCTGCGGCGTTTGGCCAGATCCCCGATGGCTTTGCACATTCCTTTTCTTTCCCTGAATGAATGGTCTAATCTGGCTGGAGGGCATTGCAAGGCCCAATAGCCAGTTTGCTGCACCTGCTCATCAGGGATTGAAACACCTGCCGTGGTCAGGGCTTAGCATTTAAGTGCTGCTATTTGAAGACAAATCTTGTCTTTTGTCTCTGCCTGAGCCTCCTCCCAGCTTCCCTCTCCCCATAAAAGAAACCACACACACGAAAAAAAAAAAAANGCTGTGGTGGGTGTATTTTTGGACAGGGCTTATTTTTCCTCTGATTTCCCAGAGAAGCAACCCTTGCTTTCCATATTAGCTGTATTACTGGGAAAGGTTATTCACTCAGGCAAAGAAAAGCATGGGCATGTTAGTTTTGCTCACAGCTGTTTAAAAGGCCTGTGCTGATGTTAAAACATTGTAGTGCTGGGTGGTTACGCTCTGAAATGTTGCTGTATTGGCCTGGTCGTTGCAATAAATGCTATGCAATAAACTGATGCTTTTAATGAGAACAGATGTTCTTCCATGCAGCTTCCCATCTACATTTGACCTTTAAATTTTTTCAGGTTGTTTTCTTGTGACAACAAACAAACAATATGGACTTAATAGTTAATGTGAGATTTACTTAATGGTGAATTATAAGGGAGCTGTAGAGCTTGTGCCAGTAAATTAGGAAGTCAGGAAAATGGATTTCATCCAAGCAATGTGATTTCTCTCTTTTTTTAGTGAATTTTTGCACTTGGGCTGTGTAAGAAAGCCTCGGTTTTGGAAGATTTGTTAACAAAGAGGCTAGAAAGATATAAAAATGCACTAAATGGATTGGACAGGAACCAGCTGACATATCTCCAAGGTTAATAGAAAGCAAAAAATATATTTCTCATGGCTCTCGAAGGACGTGTTCTTGAACCAAGTTCTTTAATACTTTTGTCAGTGATCTGGAAGAAAAATAAAAGCCATGTTATGTACAAGGATTGTCAGGGAGGAAAGTTTGCGAGGGAGATAAGTAAGGAAGAGCAGGCTTCAGGGAAGGGAGCTGGGCAGGGCTACCAGCTTGAGTCAAAAACAGGGAAACATGTTTGTCTCCAGTGTAACAGACAGAGCTCCCTGCCCTGCCCAAGTGCCTACCCTGGGGAAGGAAATTTGACAATATATCAGTCCTCACTCTGCCAAAGTATAACAAAATCTAGAGCATGAAGCCAAAATTAGGCAAGCTCACAGGCAAACTAAAAGGTAAATTTCTAACAGAGGATAATAAACCACTGAAATTACTTACTGGCTATGATGGGTTCTCTGTCACTGAAGAATGCTTTGCTTGATTCAGAGGACTTTCACATTAGAGAGAAGATCAGGCAGGACAATCACAATGGTCCTGGCTTTATAACATATGAATGTATTTGATCAGAAAGCAATTATTAACAGAAGACAAAACCATAAAAATCTTGAGCATATTTCAGTTTCATTTATCAATAAGTATTTGTGGGGTAGTTAAGAAATATGGAGGGAGGGCTAGTTCGTTTCTTTTGAAAATGTTTCTTAGGCAATTATAACATCATGTTAAATAAATTGGTAGCAAAATTTAGGCCCAAAATAAGAAGAGGCTTCTTCACACAGTGATGGTCAGCCTGCCAACTTCTTTACATTTGGGGCAAAACAGTCAAATAGTTAATTTGGGGGGAACAGATCCTAATAAAAGAAGAGCAAGAGATCCCGTGTTCATCTGCACAATAAGCTGAACTTGCTTTAGAGCATAGATCAATTGCTAGAAGGTTTAAGAACTTTCTCCCATGGGTAGCTTAGAATGAGTGATAGGTGCTCCATGAATGCCTTGAGAGGCAGGAGAAGTTCTCTTCGCTTCTCTGGGAGCTCAGTAAAAGCCTGCTTCATGAAAGACACCAGGAGTTTTATTAAGAATTTCAATCAACTGAGTCCTCATACGGTTTTATGTAGTGGTGCCCTTGATTTCTTTGTGATCCTGGTATTTTTTTGTGGCTGAAGGATGAGGGACGGCCCACTGGGAGCAAGGTTTGGGTTGGAACTTTCTGTTGTTGTCTTTGCCTGGAGCATCTAGTGGGAGGCTGCTGCTGGAGGTACGATGTCAGCTGTGATGTGATCTGGCACAGGTTCTACTGTTATGAATTCCCTCGGCTGTTGCCTCTCAGAGGCTATACCAGCTAAAGATAAAACAAAATAAAGATCAGAGACAACTCTACTTACATGTCTTTAGCAGTACAGAGAGAATATCTTCGTTATTTTTTGCCTCTGAGATTAATCACACAGGACTGTTGTCCTTTCCAATTCACTGTGAATTTAAAATAGTGCTGTCTCGTCAAAAATAATTCAAAGGAAAAAAAAAATATTCATGCTGCTCTACCTAGATTTGCCTGTGTTTTTTCCTCCACATGATGTAACTCCCCCCTTTTTAGCAACATGGCACTAGGATGCGTTGTGTCCTAGATATACACAACTCACAAAGCAGCCTGTAGTGCTAGACTTGCCAACACCAGTATGAATTTCCAGTGTTATTCAGGTGTGAATTCGAGTTACAGTGTATTTATGACAGTGGGAGTCTCAAACTAGGTTAATTCTCAAATAAGAGATAAAAAAAACAACAAGAAAAATCCTCAGTGGCTTTGAAGCGAGGGATGCTATTCACGTAGCGTACCATAGAGAGTTAATGGTTACAGTACAGTGGGTGGAAGTAAAGCCACTGCAGGTGTGTTTCTTAATGAGGTGCTAATTGGACAGGTGCAGATAAATAGAGTACAGGAGGGCTCCCTAGTCCTGGGGGGTGGTAAAGAGGATTCTGTGCTGGGGAGGGTAATGTTGTAGCTGAAAGAAAGATTGATTTGCTTTTATCTGTGACAATATTGTTGTGTAATCAGTAGAGCACAAGGTTGTTGGCTCTAGTAATAGGGCAGAGGTCTGCACGCTGGAGGAGCACACTGGGTAATGAAGGTTTTGGGAGATAAGATGTGAGGGCAGAGGATGCGAGACCAGAGCTTGCAAGCTTGCTAAGGGATAGAACTGAGTTATTTGTAGGGCTCTTGAAAAAATACATGAGGCTTAAATGTAGAGCCATTTGGGTGTTGGAAGATGCTTTGGGGATGTGCAGTGGCACCTTTCTTGACAGGGGTAGCTTTAAGCCCACCAAACTATCTGGGTTTCTTCCTTGTAATGGAAAAAATGCATAAGGGAAGAGAGGCACACTGGAAAAGAAGGTGTGTTTAGAAAATGGGAGATGAGAGAACAGAAGGGGATGTATCCCCGGAAGCTTTTAAATGCGTTCTTTCTTCTCTGTAGCCAGATGCAAGCCCCTATAATTCTCTCTGTTTAGCTATGTATTCCTTGATGTTTCCTCACTGCTTAGAGGAGAAGGCTATTAGCAAGAAAAGGTGACTGAGTGTACTGTACTATGGGTGCTTAAGGAGAGAGACGAGTATAAACACTACTCAGTATAAAATTTTTCTGTGCTTTTTGCATTGAAACAACCCCCTTCCCATCCATTTTTCTTTGCTAGAAGGCTCACTGGTGGACTGTGGTAGCTTTTTTTTTTTTTGGCTTGTAATTAACTTTCCTACACCATGCTCCTTCCCTGCCAAAACAAACTTGTCAATAAAAGTCTGATGTTTAGATGCAAAAAATATGTACATTTAATTAAATATGAAGCTGGTTTGTGAGAATGGAACGTGTGGAGAAGCCACTAAAGAGCGTCACACGGAGTGTAAAGAGCTGGAAGCAAATGTTTGAAGAAAAGGAACAGTGTGGATGTGATTTCAAGCCACAAACATTATAGCAATGAAGCAAATGGTAAAGCGAGCAATTTCTAGATGGTTGAAAAACCTATTTGCTAGTTGCATCAAATTAGGGCCTGAGAAAAAACTTCATAAAACTTGAGAGTGCTGTGCTTGGGACATATGTATAGAGAAGTAAATCTGGTGGGACTCTGTGTGTGCTGTGTATTATGAGAGGGTTCAATTTTCAAGCCTTCCTTAGTTTTGCTAAACAAACACACATTCTTGTTAAACATTTCTCCTGAGATGACAACTATTGACAATACGTCTTCCTGAAGCATATGACAGTTATCAAACAAATAGCTGACAGTTTGCAAAGTTTCCACTATTCTGTAGTTGCTGGGGAATCCTGAGGGTGCACTGGGAAGCTTGGCATCGGGAACGCTTTAGCAGTTAATGTTTTTGCACAAGATTTGTTAAGCCTAAGAACTGTACTCAAACATCAGAAGCCTTGATTCAATGGAAGCATCAATTTGGGGGCTGCTGTTAAACAGCAGTCTGGGTGGATATATGTTCCCTGGGAAAACCGTGTGCATCAGCAGCAATCCAGCGTCATAAAAGCTAGCATTAGGGGTCATGTTCATTTGAGCTTGTTGGGTGTTTCATACACTTTTAATCTCATGGTTCTAAAGACAGATGACTGGGGGTGGGGAAAGGGGGGAAGATTGCTCATTTCTCTACGATCTTCAAATGTGCAAGCAGCAACATGCTCTATTTTGATGTTTGTGTGGAGGATGCTGTTGTAAAACACTTGCATGCAGTCCAAGTGTTGCTCTGACATGGTGTTTCATTAAGCTGAAATCAGTGCAGCATGTACACAACAATGGGAACAATAAACTGATTTTCTTTCTTTGGAGGAATTGTATAAAGCATCTGAGAAGTGATGAAGCTTAAAATGCTCCTCAGAAATGAGACAAATAGTAAAGCAGTCAACAGCAAAAAAAATAATTTGTTAATAGAGATGTTATTCTATGATTAAAAAATTAGTAGCCACTCCTTTCATCTGCAGGTGGAGCACCTTAGCAAACTGCAGTCAACAGTTACTGTGTGGAAATACATTTCCCTAATGTTGAGGCTAACTTGTTTTCTGAAGAAAGCAGAATGCAAAGGGAAACATTGGGACATTTTTGTATTTTTTTTGTAATATCAGCTAAATCGCTCTTTTTGGAGCAGGGAAACATGATGAATCATTTAGTTAGCTTACTATCTTTTATCCTTGATTTTCTAAGCTGATATAAAGCGATGGGAAGGCTTCCTTCTTGTTTCTTTTCAGGCTGCAAATCAGAGCTGAAGATAAACAACCTTCAAATTGCCTCTTGCTAAACACAAACAATTACAGTAAGATAGACAAATAACAGTGTATGCATGAAAGTAGTTAGATTATATACACCGTCATGTATTAAATTAATCAAAGACGGCTGTCTCAATACCATGACAACAAAAAATTTTAAGTTTTGTCATTTACTAAAATGCAGTACTGATGAAAAATAACAATAACCTAAGTATGTGAACTTTGGCTGTTAGTGTTCATTGAATTCATTAATAGCTGCCACCATTCTTGACTGCTGCTTTTTCAATCAATGCAAAAGTAAGACTTGTGCTAAAAACCCAGACTGATTTCCTGCTTTTTTTCCAGGTCTCTCTCATGGAGTCCCACAGGAATGGGTGTCTGGAAGGACCCCCAGGACCCCTGGTAGTGCAGCTCCTGCAGGGGACCACTTCTGCTTCCCTGAGATGTGGTTTTACTTGTCCCTGTGCTTAAACACTAGTGAGGAGGATTTCAATCTCACAAGCTGCCCTCTTCCAATGATGTAACCAATGACTGTACCAAATCAGAGAGCCTACTATACCTTTTTAATTATTTTGTTTTCCCTCTGCATTACTTATATCTCCTTTGTTACTTCATAATGAGTTAATCTTGTCACACCGCCAGAGTAGATGAGGAATAGCTAATCATACCCATTAAAACAACATGTTTTCTTGTATTGGGAGATTTTCCCTGTAGCCTGTTTTACTCTCCCTCCTCCCTGATGAGGCAGACCCAGTTCTGCCAGTCTCCCTCTGCAGCCTTTTGTGGTTTCCCAACTTCATCTTTTTGGTCTACCTTAAGAGTCCAAAGCCAGGCTCACTACCCAGGCTGAGAACTCAGAAACATTTGAAATAAGTATTTTCAATGGCTGCCACAGAACGAGGGTGTTGAACAGCTGAGGAGGTGCTTTTTCACTTTCGGAGAAAAATTCTGAAAAGTGAGATTGCACTGCTTGCTCAGTTTGAGGTGTGCTGTAACTACCACACATTATCAGAGATGCTACTCTTTGCCTGATTTGCACACTGGAATTTTTGTCTTTTCTGTTTCCAGCGGACAACATGACAAGAGTGAGACCATCATAGAGGAACCCAGTTTTGACCATTGTGAGTCCAAGTGAGCTCGCTCTCGCCTCCTCTTACTCTCTGCATTTTGCAGCCTGATTTACAGTGACACCAGTAACAATTAACTACCGGGGCTCTGGTGTTACTGGGAAATCGGGGCAGCCCTGCAAAAAGGTCTGTGTGCCTGGCCTGGTTTCCAGCTCTTGCTGACATCCAGTATGGCAGAAAGCAAAAGCTGCAGAAAGCCTGGGCTGCCCTGTAGTGCTATAGCAGCATTCCAGCCCTCTTGCTCCTCCACCCCTTGACCCCGTATCCCGGAGCATGAAGGCTATCTGCACAGTGAGCACTTGGATGGGCTGGTGCTGTAGTGCTTGGTTTTCTCCACATCATGTTGCTGTGTGCTGCTTGCCTCCAGTCAAAACCAGTGCTAAGGTAAGGCTGGCATCACCTGCCTGTTTCCAAGATGGTAGCTGCATCTCCCAGTGCAGAGGAGTAACTTTTCTCTCTCATACTGCACCACAGACACAGTGCCATGTGGTAAAAGGCGGATATAACCACAAAAGCGGAACTGGGGCGGTTAAGTGGTCTGGAGACTAAACCACAGCTGCCAGTGGTTTTGCTGCAAGTACTGCGGTTGCCAGGCAGGAGATTATGCCGTGGTGCTGGGCTTGCATTCTTCCTCCTTCGCTCAAGCTTTCCAGGTGCATGTTTCTCCCATATTACCAAGCTCCCATGAGTATGGCTCACTCCCTATTCTGGGCATCCTTGTGCCACCTCTGTGATCACTGTGTGAGGCTCTGTGACAGCCCCGTCCCACCCAGGCTGCAGTGATGGTACCGTGTTTCAGGGCTGGGATGAAGCACTGGCTGCAATTTGGGTCTGCTCTGGAATCCCAGAGACGTATCCTCAGGTGCACCAGCAGACAAGGGTAGCTGCTGCTGAGGACCCGAAATCTACCACACACATCTGGGAGTTTCTCTTGACTCTAGCCCTCATCTAATCTCATGAAGAAGTCTTATGAGGAATGGCTGAGGGAACTGGGGCGGTTAAGTCTGAAAAAAAGGAGGCTGAGGGGAGACCTCATCGCTTTTTACAGCTACCTGAAAGGAGGCTGTAGCAAGGTGTGAGTTGGTCTCTTTTCCCAAGGAGCAAGCAATAGGACAAGAAGAAATGGCCTCAAGTTGTACTTTGGGAGGTTTAGATTGGTTATTAGGAAAAACTTCTTTGCCAAAAGGGTTGTCAAGCACTGGAACAGACTGCCTGGGGAAGTGGTTAAATCACTATCCCTGGATGTATTTAAAAGACATAGATGTGGTGCTGAGGGACATGGTTTGATGGTAACTTCACAGTGCTAGGTTAGCAGTTGGACTTGATGATTTTTAAGATCTCTTCCAACCAAAATGATTCTATGCTTCCACTAATGACCAAAGAAAATCAGGTTTGCTCTTGCAACATGTCCTCTGGCTCAGTTTTGCACAAAATAAATCCAATTTGAGGTCTTTAGGACTGCTCTGTAGTGCTAACTGAAGTGCAGTAAGTGAACACTACCACAAAATTCACTTCAGAATTGCACTACAGATCTGAACTGAAACACTACTGCAAAAGCACATTAGACTAGTACTGCTATTTATTTGCTTTGCTGAGCGGAAGCTGAAGCTCAGAGAGAGGCCTGGGAAGCCTCCACCTTGCCAAAGTTATTCGATGTTAGGAGTGTGCTTCAACACCACCTGTCAGCAAAAACACTTTAAAAAGCATAAAGGGTGACCAGCTACACAGCAGGTCATGCAGGGTACAAGAGTTTTGGTCATAGTCAGTGGAAAACTGTGTCCCCCGTCTGTGGGAGAAGGGAGGTATGAATGAACCATAGATGCAATGCCAATCTCACTGCTAGTGTCAGTCAGAAAGAGGTTATAGGTAAAATCATGTGTCTTGTGAAGTTTGTAATTTTTTACAGCGGTTAATGTTTTCCTGCAAAATGAATCCTAAAATACAAATGTTGCTTGGATTGTCAGCATCAATCACCAGTTTGGGATTCACCTGCTTCCTTCCTGGTCAGAAGCTTGTGCTCTCTCAAGGACTTCTTTATTTCCATAAATGATGCAAATATTTTCTGTCTTTGTCTTCAGGAGTCAGAAATAATGTGGGCCCTGAGAACCTATTGCTGATGAAGAGCTTCTAACAAACTCAGTTTCTCGGGAATGTCAATGGCAAATCTAAGATGACTTGCACCCAAAAAACCAGGCAAACATTGCTTTGAAGTGGCAAGGCATTTGCAGTCATAGACAAATTATTTTAAAAGAGAGTGCATTTTACTGTCTATCAGACTAAAACAGAATACATTTTTTATATCCTTCATTGCCAAAGGTGCTACTGCTGCCTTTGCTGCAATACAAATACAGAAAAAATTCTTTGCTCTCTGCACAGCCATAGCATAAAATTTTATTTCTTATTTCAAATACTATTTTTCACCAGTGCCAGACATAAGCTAAGGCGTTGCTGCCTTCTCCATTCCTCCATTCCTTCTCCATTCATGCCCAAACCAGCATAGGATGCATTGGTTGACTCTGTGGGAGCCACAGTGTCGCCAACAGCCCAGAGACTCCGTAGGAGGGACTGAAGAAGGGATGTCTCTTTACTCTCGTGTTGGGGTATTCACAAGTTCACCCTGGAAAACTAATCCTCAAGTGTCAGCAGTGCCTACCTGCTAGCACACCCACAAAAAAACCTGTCCTGCAGCAGGGACCGATGCCCCTCAATACTGCCTGGACGTCGTCAGTCCCACAACCTGGGAAACACAAAGCCAAAGTACAAAGCAGGGCAGTGCTGTGCCATGGACTGTACCAATAGAGGACAAAAAGGCCACCCTCCCCCAGAAATCAAAAATCTAGCAAGTAGCATCTTACAGGGGTAGACAAAGAAGAGCCAAAGGTGAGGCAACCCACCCCACCTCTCTGCCACCCCACCTCCACCTCTAAAACTTACTGAATGAAGTTATAGTGTGAAGTTAGGGATTGGGGAAGGAATAGCTTCTCAAGGTCTCCAGCAGCTCTCTGCATGGCAACTTTTCTAAAGAAATAGTTTAATGCTGAAAAGCAAACGAAGAAGCCAAAAATATGTCTCATTTTCAGTATTTTGTGACTGAAAGCTTAACTATTGCGTTCACGTGATTTGTCAAACACAGCTCTCAGCTTGGGTAGGTTTTTTTTCTGTTCTGCAAAGTAAAATATCTGGAATCTGGTAATCTTGCATTGAAAGCTAATTTTAAAAGCTATATTTAAAAATTAGTTTCAAATCCTTTCAAATCCTTTTGTTCTATTTAAACTTATAAATATAGATAGTGCTATTTTAAACGAAAATTGAGCAAAGCATCAGCAGGAGATTTAGCCTGATTGCTATGCATGTTTAAAAGAAAATGCTGTGCATGTTTAAAAGAAAAATACACTTAAGCGCTGTGACATTCAGTTTTTAAGAAACCCAGTTTAATTATATTTTCCCTAATTAAGGATTTCATTATAGGGGATCACATGATTTAATTATATCAATACCCCAAAGACCTGATTGTGAACGTAAAATGTGGATTAAAAAGATGCCTCATCACTTAATTACCTGCTAGATTGGAACAGATCCATGTTGTAGGTCAAAAGGGACATAAAATGCAGGCTTCTGCCTCCCTCTTTGTTGTGCGTGAAGGGCTCTGAGCATGGGGAGAGAGGGAGGGAGGGGGGGAGCGCTCTCTGTATGTAATGGGAGTGATAATTACCTGTGAGCAGTTTTCTAAGCATGCGTTGAGATAGATATATTTTAATTAATTTATTTATTGTAAATGTTTAGTAAGTCCATTGTGGAGGTGAGCTGCATATTTTAATTTACAGTCTAGTGGACTCCTGTGTATCTCGTCTTCTCAGTATATAAGGTCTTGTCTTTCAGAAGAAAAGTGTCAAGTGGTGGGGAATCTTCTGCTGGGGTTTGGCTCCTCCCGAAGTGAGCAGATGGGTACCCAGCACTGTAGCAGGGACCCGGGCTGGGACTCTGTGTCCCTCCAGCACAAGACCCCTGGGGTAGCTGCACTACTGGAGGTTCCCTGCCTCTGAGTAGCTGGGGCTGAGGTGGGGGGAAGGAGGGGAGGAAATCTTCTGGGGTACCAATATAAAGCTGAGAGACAAATTTTAACGTGCCCAAACCTCACTTTTACCACACACCTCTCTTCCCCACCCTCTAACCATGCCTCTGTTCCTAGGCGGTCTCTTTGGCAGGGAGCACTGAGTACACGGAGGGGAAAGGCTGCATCACTCACCATTGTCCAGGTTTGTTTCTCTTACTGGAAATACCTTCCCACCTGTAACACCCCTTACAGGCTCCTACCTAGTAGAGCTAGAAATCTGGCCTTTGTACCTGATGATCCCACAGTACACAGCATGTTCTGTCAGCAAGAGAAGGTCCTGTGAAGGCTGAGTGCAATTTTGTCAGTGTCCACAGCAGTGTTTCCCACCATGGGCAGAGCCTGTTGGAAAACCCCGACAACAAAGCTCCCCACGACTTTCTAAGGGGGCTGAAGGGTTGGAGGATGTCTGCATAAAGTTATGTTTTTTTCTTCCTAGAGGGAAAGGAAATGCCATAGAAAGGAAATCTCCCTGCAGCACTAGTGCAGGATCAGTAGACTCTGGCAGGGACAAATAAGGCATCAGATCCATGGTTACTTTGCTGCTCCTAGCACTGCACTGTCCCAAGAACCAGCTTCACCTGTACCCAGATTCTGCTCTGATGTGAAGAATGGTTCCTGAAGAAAATACTGTACAGCCCTCAGGAAGGCTGGTCTGGAAAGAGGGGGTAGTATGTTCCTTTTCCTAGGGAAGATACCCCCAGGCAGATAGGAGTGGCTGCTCCCTTAAGCAAGAGGACAGCCTTCAAAGTGTCCTTTTGCTCTTTGGGGACTCCCTGGTGGCTGAAGCATCCTCAGACATCATCCTGCAAATCCCTGCCTCACACAAGCTAAGAAACCAAATCTCGAGCCCAGTTCAGATGGCAAAGCTAGGTAAGAACAAGGTCTCCTGGCTGCAAGGCAGCCCCTCTGCTGCTGCTGAAAGCTGATGCTGATACATCCTAGGTCCTTTCTATGGCTTTCCTAAAGGTACCAAGGAGGATACAAAACTGGATGGTCCACTTGTTTAGGAGCGTTCCCAACCAAGCCACCCTGACACTTTGTCATGGGAGCGAGCAAGCTCTGCACCCTACAGCCAAGGCCAGACCTATCTGTGGGTAAAGTCATATCATCCCTCCTCCCTCCGGGCATGGCCACCCTACTCTGCCTGCCCCATGGGCAGACCCTGGAGGCGGCTTTGTGCACACACTAGGGACAATGTGCCTGAGTGATGTGAAGCAAGCAAGCACACTCAACTGCTAAATTAACATCTGCAAGTGGCACAGTGCTATGGACGAAGACCCATTTCTTTTACTTTGATTTGATCTTATTTTCCTAAGCAGGGAAGTGCCCCAGTGACAGCATCACTGCAGATGGCATCACAAAGCCCCGGCTGGCACCAGCTGAGTTGGCACAGTCAGATTATCATGTTTGAGTTTGTGTCTGTCTTTTCTTTTTTCCCTGCTTTGCTGTGCTAATAGCATTTTTATCATCATATCAGCTTCCGTCAGCTCCCTTGAAAGGACAGAGACCAACATAAAACCTGGATTTCATTGTTACTGGCAAAAAACAGGTCACAGAAAAGCCAAACTATGTTTGTCTATTTTTTTTTTTTTTTTAATTCTCTTTTTCTCCTCCTTCCCTCTCTCTCTCTTTCTCATCTGGGCTTAAAGGGAGGCTGGAATTGAAGTCGTGAGGTCTCCGGGGCAGTACTGCAGAGCAGCGCTGCTTAATGGGGCAGCTGGTGGAGAGAGCTGAGCACATGTTTCCTTTGCAGTTTTCATCTTCATACTTCACAGGGCCCTGGGACTGATTGATGGAATTCTTTTTTTTTTTTTTTTTAAACATAGCTTTCTCGAGGCCTAGAGCCTGCCTCTCTTAGCCACACTGAACATATGTCCACATATTCCCTTGGGCAGTATTTAAATGTGTGCATCCATGTGGCTGTATTTGTTTAGTGTGTGCTCCCACTGATCTAATGGGACCTTTCCCATGACCCATTGCTTCTCTAAGTTTGCCACTTGCTGCTGTCAGGCGAGAGAGGCTTTAACTTGGATGTCTGTAGCTGTAAATGAATGCTATATTTTTTTCCTCCCTTTCAGTCTTTTCGACTGAAACCCCTTGCTGATGGATCATCTAATATAGTTTAGTTGAGAACCCTCCCTCGTGCTGTTAAAAAAAGCCAAACCTAAACAGACCCCATCTGTTACAATCCTGTGTCGATTTATGTGAATGCAAAATTTGTCGGGCTGCTCTCTGCTTGTTAATAAGCCATCCTCTCAGAACAACATTTGTTCCTGGAAAATGCCCGGTAAGATATGCCTTGCTTACTACACTGGATACCTCCAATGCTAAACTGTCACAGGAACAGGAAAAGAAATGGTTTCACACAGCACTCACTTCCCTTCAAGGAGGCACCATGCAATTCTGCATGGTATTTAACTTTCCCAAGGCAGACAGCTCAGCAAGACCCAAATCAGAATAAAACTCTCTCTAAGACATTTCCAGCATACACAGACTGATTGAGTAATGCTGATGTCACTCAGAGGATGAGACTGGAAGCAGGATATTTATGTTTCTAACTACTGCAGCTTTGTGTGGAGGTCTGATCATATCATGCTTTTGCTTGCTCTTTCTTTTTCAGCTAAAAGCTTGAATAATCCCACATGACACAGGTAAAGGAGATATTCAAATGAGTGCAGGAACCATGGCTGGCTTGATACAGCTGACAAAGTGAAAAACAGTAAATCTTCCACAACCAGCATTTGCACACATTTAAATCTGTGCCAGGAAATACCATAATTTATGTAAAAATTATATGCACTGAAAATTTAAAAATAGATTAATTGTATTGTCTGCCAGAGTTCTTGTTCAGGAGTGGAGCTTTCCTATGCAGCACCAGTGCAATGAGACCATCCCTGCCCTAAAGAGTTTAAGTGAAACATGCAGGGGCTGAGGGCTAAGATGAACTTCCCTCACGTCCCTGCCAAGCTGCACTTGGGACACCTCTTCTCTGGCCTTCTGGCAAGCGCCCACCCACAGTGTTACACCACACCAAATTCTGCTGGAGGGGAAGCTGAGAGCAAACCTTCCATCTCTGTGCCCCGGGGCATGGACTGGGCTCCTGCTTCCAGCACTCTCCACATGGATCCTGCTGGCAGCCAAGAATAGCATATGGGAATTCACTCTGGACATCCAAATGTCAGCTGTGGACCTAGAGTCAGCCATCTCTTTTAATTTGACATAGGCTGGGAATAAAATCAGCTGAAGAACAGGAATGAATATACAAAATGCAGAGTGTTTGTTAAACATTATATTTTCTATCAAGCAAAGAACAGTTTTACCAGAAGTATCCGTAGGAAATGTGTCATGGACTGAGAAACAGCACAAGAGAACTCAGTCATTCTAAGACTAAATTGTCTTTTCATAGAATAATGATTTACTAAACAAGAGGACTGCAGCTATATTCCCACACATGGGACTGACTTCCCAACACCACCTTTCCTCCTTCAGCTTCCGCTGGTACCTCTCCATGGGACTTGGTACAAAGGCAGCCTGGCCTGAAAACGACATGAGAAAGTAGCTGTAGCCTGTTAAAATTGATCTAGTAACGTGCTTCTGACTGGATCGTGCTAAAAGTCAAAGTGAATA
This sequence comes from Thinocorus orbignyianus, assembly GCA_013400375.1. Classification (NCBI taxonomy): domain Eukaryota; kingdom Metazoa; phylum Chordata; class Aves; order Ciconiiformes; family Thinocoridae; genus Thinocorus; species Thinocorus orbignyianus. The sequence continues at coordinate 90,914 of VXBW01004173.1, forward strand.
GGACATTTGCAGAAAGCCACTGAAATTAATGGGATGGGTACTACCACCCCAAAGTCTCTTGGCCTTTTGTTGTGTATTTGTTACTTGTCCTTTTTGGCTTTGTTGTTCCACTTTCCTAACACCCTCCAGCATCACAGGATGATTTATCTCGATGCCCTCTCTGTTCTCCCCTCTCATCCTCATCCCCCTCAACTGCCCTTTCTGCCCATCCCTTTCCCACTCTCTTTCTAGTCTCCCTTGTTTTAATTTCTCCCTTGCTAGCACTTCATCTAACTTAGCATCTGCTCCCACGGCTGTTCCCACAGGGAAGGGCTGGCAGGGTGATGCCTTGTGCCAGCCCGTTCCCAAGGACCAGTGCCATGTTCCCTCCCGGGCTGTCCATCCCCATGTACGCCCAATGCTGCCCAGTCACAACCAGTAACTAAATTAGGGTTTGGGATTCGTTGGCTGCATCTCAACCACTAGATTAAACAACTCAGCGTGCAGGTCCACTGGGACAAAACCACCTATATGGGTAAATATTTAGCCTGTCTCCTGGCAAGTTGTTGGCCCAGTCCAGCTGGGAGCGACAGACAGTTCCTGGTCACAGCCCGAGGCTTGGTGGGGGACACAGACCGTTCCCAACAGGCAGCTCAGATGCAACCCGCAGCTTTTGGCAGTCAGGGAGTTTAGCTGCACAGGCTTTGCTACACCACGTTAGCTGGCCTCAGGGCCAGGGCACGGGCTCTCACGCTGTTTAGATTGCTAATACAGCCCAGCTATTGTGGCTCCTGGCGTATCAGGCTTGTGCATTAACATTGGTGCATTGACCAGCTCCAGCACAATCTGCAAAAAGTTATAACACACAGATACGGCTGGGACAAGGTGATGTTCTCCTTCGAAGCTGGCAGGCGCTGCGACTCTGGCCCAGGGAACTTCACCTTTGAGACGTTTCACAGAGGTTTTCCCCAAAGTGGTCACTCACTTCTTGCCAGTGCAGTCACGTTGCCTCCTGCAGGAATGTTTTAAAAAGCTCTGTATGGCAAGTCACAGTTGAACAAATGCTGAATGTAGCAATAATATCCAAAGTGCTTCTAATAGTTGGGATGATAAGCATGATTGGAACATCATAATATCCATTTCTAATACACCTCTATATTTTTAATGTCACACTCTGATATTTTTTTTCTCTCTTTTTCAATGGCAAAAATCCAGAGGAAGCATAGTCACTGCCAAAATCATGAGTAACAAAAGCCATCAGGTTACCGCAGGGGCTGACAAATGACAACATGTTATTATACATATGGTAAGTCCTACTGTAGAGATGCTGTCATGTGATCTTGTGCTGGGATATTAATTGCTGGTGCTTTTATCACTTTCAAAAGGAAGTGTAAGGTGATGGATTAGCTTAGTTACCCCTTCCAAGGAAATGTTTCTTTTCAAGTTGATTTTTAGCCCTACTTACTTTAGTCTACTGAACAGCGCACCTGCTGGAAAATACTCCGGGAATGGGTGACCAGTTCAGCATCCATTTTGCTACAGTTTTACAGTTTGTTTTGTCTGGGTATTTTAATTCTTTGTTTCTAGGATACTGGCCCCAGGAGTTTAGCAGGCACTGCTGTATGCTCAGAGTAGCAGTCACCGCCTCTCCACGCTGCTGCCTTCAAGGATTGGAGACTGGTCGGAAGCATCAGTTGGTAGGTGCATTTTTGGGACTGTTAGCGAACAGACTTCAGAGGCACATTCCAAATACAGCTATAATGTCCTCATGAGGTAGGAAGATACGTTCAAGCATCTATACCGCAGCTGGGTTTTGCAGAGCATAACCTAACCAAAGAAACAAAGCCGGGTCTCCTGCTGGTTGTAAACCTTCCCTTCAGAATATAATGAGTTGGTAACATGAAAAAGGAAACAGACTTAACCCCCTCAGTGTGTGCTAATAGGGATTTCTTCAGTCAAAATGACATCATAAAATGAAGGAAATTAATTGCTAATTTCATCAACACTTTCACCCTTGCTGGTTAAATCTGAATGGCTGCTTAAAAGATATCTAGTTGGCTACCTAAACTTTGATGTCTAAAAGTTGACTAGTTAGGTAAAACCCGTCTCTTATCAGCCCATGCTGATTGTGTTAACGACAGTAATGAAGTTTCAGCTCTTGTTTGCATCTTACATGAACCATTCCATTATCTTGCACCAGGCTGTCCAATTTCTATTTTTAATATGGAAGCAGCATGAAGAATTTTCGTGATACATCAGAGTGTCTCCCGTACATCAATATTTATTTTATAAAAATGAATTAATGAAGTGAAGTGATCCTGGGTACTCCTTTGAGAATGTTTGAATCCAAATGGGCTTCTAACTGTAGTAGCCACTGCTGAATATCTTTCTTAATTGCTCTTGCAACATAAAATAGTTCTGGTTTATAACTTCACTTAAGGATGACATCTGGCTCTTTACCAAAATAATTTGCTTTCTGATAACATAAGATGGCAAAAAATAGTGCAATTAAGACTCTAAATTTTGATAAGGAGCATTCTCAATTGCACGGATTATGAAGGAGAAAATATGTTTCCAGCAGCTAGAGAAGCAGCTACCTTCTGCAGTTTAAATAACGTTCATTTCCTCCTCTTTGCACCAAAGCATTCTGGGTGCCTTTCAATTTGCTAAATAGATAACACTGTTAAAATGAAGCAACACCACATACACTGGGGATGCAGCAGTGCTGTGGGAGCTGACTCTGAGATGAAGAACTGATCTGTTGCGAGCACCTGCACACTCCAGACCCTGAGCACTCAGCTGCTACTCACCAGGGACACTCCTAGTCTTATAGACCCAGTGTGAGCTCTGTCTTTGACACAGAGCATGCTCACTAAAGATTTTTTCAGTATTACATGTCAATCATCTGTCTTAAAAATGTTTCTCTTGGCTGTCCCTGGATGCATTTCCTTCAGACCCTTAAATTCATCTAGACTCAGTAATTTTTTTTCCACTGTTGATAACATGAAATCCGTTCTATGGACCTGGATGCACAGGGGTCCATCAATGCTACTGGACTCTACATCAGTCTCTGGTGGGGGGAGTTTCTTTAACTCTACCATGTATATTTCTTGTGATCATTTCTGTACAACAGTGGCCAAGATCAGAAATAACCTTTGCTTCAGCATTTGTTTTGATGGTGAGTGAAATTTACCTTTCTTCAAGTCCATTTTTTTGTGGTGCATCTCAGGAATAGCATCTCCTTTGCCAGTAGCTGCTCTGACCCCACCATTCACTGCCCACAGCCACCTCCCTCCTCTCTGCTGAGCTTGCCAGTCATTTTGGCAGCCTTGATTTTTCTTCTCAGCTTCACTGTTGGTGCCTCTGTCTAAACCGAGGATGGATTCAGAAATGCCAGTGGGTCACTGTAGAGCAGGATAAGACCCAGCTAACAATCTCACATCTTGATTTCACCAGAAAGTGGCCTATTAAGAGTTGTAAAGTGCTCAGGACCATAAAGTAAGCCATAGCAGAGCACTATAATTTAGTTCAGATGCAACTGGTGCAATTTTTTGGTTTTCTGCAAGAAAACAGTCATTTTTGACACAGAAGAAACCTGCTTTCCCCTCATAATTTTCCCATGTTTTTGCAATATGAAATACAAAATACAATGGGAGCGCTGAATATCATAAGGCAAGCAAAGTAACTCCTCTGTGCTTGAAGATCTCAGCCAGAGTGCTTTGTCCAGGCTGGGGCACCACACTTCACAAGGGATGCGCAGCAACTGGAAACAGTCCAGGGAATAGTGAGGAGAGAGCTCAAAACATAATCTATGAGGGAAGCCTGAAAGAGCAGAGGTTGTTCAGAATAAAGACAGGACTAAGAGGAGATGCTATAACATAAATGCAGCTATATAAGTGTTGCTGCAAAGAGGAAAGAAATAAACTCTTCTCTAGATTGACTGTGAGCAGGACAAGAAGCGTAGTGGAGGACTGCAGGTGGATGCAGTCTTGGTTTTCTGGTGGATCACTGAGCTGAATTTGCAGGAGACAATCTGAGCAGTGGGGAAAGAGGGAAATCCACAGTGCTCACCAGCGCTGTCCACACCTGTAAAAGTAACGTGTTCGACCCAGTGCAGGGAAGGAGACTGAGGCTGGAAGGAATGATGACAATCAGGCCAGCTGTGGGGAGAAACAAAATGTTTGTTTGGACAATTTGCATCTGTTGCTTTTCTTGACCGGATAAGAGAGTACACTATGTAATGTACACACACCAGCCTCACTTACCCACAGAGACTTAAAATATTTATATCACAGACAAACAATGCCAAGGAACTCCCCTACAAATGCAGTGATTTAATAAACACAGTACTGCAATGTAGCATTTATCTTCATTATATATAATCAGCTGTTGCTTTTACTTGGGTAGAAACAATGTCAAACTGAGCCAAGGTAAGATGGGAAGGTTGGAAGGTTCCCATTTCCCCAGTCCCAGACATACACACCTTTTTTTGGCTTTTGCAAATACATATGGGATTTAAGACTGTGAGCTTAGTGATTCTTGCTCCAGTTCCACAAAGGACTGTGCACCTCACAGACCTCTAGCAGATAGCTCCTCTCCTCCATGTCAAGCAGCCAGAAAGGATAATCTTCCAAAATGCCAGTGCCATAAACATGTGTGTATGTATCTAAAGACATGCATTACCTCCCAAGCAAAGGCCAACAGAATATCTTACTGAAAACACAGATCATGTCCACAAGAAGACCTTTATTCTGGACAACTGACATCAGACATCAGACAAACTCAACCCAGTGCTCACAAATCACTACCATGCACTAGACAACATTAACAAAAATGGGGATGATATTGCACTGTGACTTTAAAGATAGTTCCTAATCACATGTCAATATTACATAAAGCATTTAGGAAATGATTGGCAGAATGAACTTCTAATCTTAGATGCTTTTTCTCCCTAAGCAAAATGTTATTAGTACACATGTACACAAAAAGACCCTAAACATGAGAGTTGAAGTGATGGACATTTGTCAAGGGTATTCATATTCTCTATAAATGTAGGCATTTTTTCATATGCTTCTGAATGTTATCCAGCCTGAAGATTTTTCTTTCTGTAGCAATAGTTCTGTGGTCTTCTACCTTCATGTATAACAGGGAATTGCCCTAAAGAGCATTTGAACAAGAAACCACAGTTTTTAAATCAAGCTTTACTTCTGAAGGAAGAACTTCACAAATTGCTCCAAGGTCAGAGCAGAAGCTGGCCCATTCTGTCCAGACTTGTGAAAAGACCATGCCAGCAGAACTCTGAAGTCACAAATGGATGTAAATACACAAATATTGTACATAAGGAAAACCGGGAAGTGTGATGCCAGAACTGTGGTTATTAGCATATTTTGTTCCACGTGGCTTTATCCCAGCTCACAGTAGTCCCAGTGACCGCTGTCCACCAGGTCTCTGTCACCTCTGTACCCACTCCAGCTGAACTCCATATGGATATACCCAAATTACACTGGCTTGCATGTTCCTTAGTGCTTTTCCAGACAGGATTGGGCTTTTTCTGTTCCTTCTGATTGAATCTTTACTTAGAGAGCAACTTATTTAATATCAAAGCAGGGACAAAGTTGCCTAAATGGACATCACCAGAAAAGGCATCTGCTAAATAATGCTGAATGCTTCACAAGTATAGACGCCAGCGTAATCTCATCACAAATTAACTTAATTGAAAACAGTATAGCCTCCTCCTGAAGAGTCATTTATTTGCTCTTACCTGGTCTGTTGGGAAAGTACCTGGCTGTGGTGTTTCCTGGTGTCAGGACAATGAGATCCCTGGAGAGAAGGAATGGATATTTTAAACAGTACATGGATAACCTGAAATTACAAGACACCTAGGACTTCTCAAGAAGACAACTAACAGGTGCTATCATAGGTTCCCAGAAAAGGCCATAAGTGACCTTTCCACCAGCCTCTCAGGATTTTCTATAACAGCAACTATATGTAACCTAGGACTGGAAGTTGTATGACTGTGGCATAAGAAATATGCCCAAAGTAACATCTTTGGACAAGTGTCAGGATGGCTTCTCCAGGCCGTACTGTCACTTTGGAATAATGTGCTTCTTGGTGTGCAGCACAGGATCGGTCCCTTGGGTGCCAGGCAGGAGGGAGCGTGTGCCTAGGTTTCCTTCTAGAGCAGACGAGGACATGCTGAGGGGCGAGACCATGCTACATGAGGCACCCGGGAGCAGAGAATGCTGGGCAATCTACACCTCTCTGCAGACACAGTTCTCCTGTGGTTCAGGATACATTCACCATGCTTCTCAGTGAAGCCACTTGCAGCAATGTGAAAGTGCTATCAGGAAGACTAAGGAGGATAGTCAGCAATGTGGCAATACTACTGCACCAAGCCTTCTGGAAAGTCTAGGTGTCATTTGGCATTAGAGGAGGCACAGAAGGGCCTGTTTAAGGATTTCTGCTGCTTCTGCAACATTTGGGATACCTGCAAAATTCATCCTGGCTCCTGGCTGGTGCTTGGAGGAGACTTGGGATGTCCCATCTGGCAACAAAGAGGACAATAAGGGATCCCTTTCTCTCCAGGGTGTAAAAACAGAGCTGCAGACCTCACCCAAGGCTAGCCCACAGCAAACCAAGAGCCACCAAACCAGAAAAGACTCATCCTGGCTCAGCAGAGGGATGGCCGAAGAGCACCTCCATAACCATTGTCGTTGATCATAGGCATGACAGAGTCAGTGGGGCAGTCCTGGGGCACAGCCTTGCTGAAACGAGGCCTCAACCTCTACTATCAATCAGCAGTAAATATTTACTTCTCCTGTTACCCTAGCAGGTTGACATAATTGCCTGACAGGCACCACAGTACTCATGCCATGGGGATGAATGTGTGGTAAAAATAGGTGTGGCCACTGCTTAACAGAGCAGTCACTCCATAAACAGGGTGACTTCGAGACCCAGACACTGTGCGGGTGCTCCTAGGTGCTGGGCAATTTATGAAAACCAATGAATGTCATCTCCTCTTCTGCTTTGCACATACAGGCATTAAAGTAATAGCTTCACTGCATCTCCATAAACCCAAGTTTTGATCATGGATGTCAAAGACAACTAGAATAAGGCAGGCAGAGAAAAGAGCACTGTCAAGGAACTTCAGGATGGAGGAAAAGGACGTGGGGGGAGCTAGGGGTGCAGCCCAAGCAGAGACAGCTGACCAAAAACTTGGTGCTCCCCAAGGCACATTCACACAGAGCAGAGCACAGGCTGGCAATCACCCTTCAGAAAACCTTCATCTGCTGCTTGGTGTTTTTACTAGAAGTCCATTGTCATGTCTCAGAAAAACGTGGGCTGTGCCTCATCAAGGCAGAAATGTGTTTCTTCCTCCTTTCCTATTTTGATGTATTTCACTTCCATATAATCTCCAGAGGGATCATTTAGCCTGTTCAAATGCCTTATTGAGGAAGGACCACATTGTTCTTCCAGCCTTCGTGCTGCATCGGAATGTGCCTCTTCCTGAGCACCCCCGCGCATGGCCCGCCTGCGATAAAGCAGAGACGGCTTTTCTCTCATTGTTTCGCCTTGCCTTCGCCTTTCTCTTTCCAGCTTCATTTGTCTGAATACTAATTTGTGTTTATAACAAGAAACGGTTCCTGCACCTCCCCTTTGTCGCTTAATTGAAGGGAAACTGAGCAACAGGTGGATCTCAGGAAACATCATTAGCCTCTTTCGATTGTTTTTGGCACTTCTTTGAAAGAAAAGTTCAGATCAATGCAACTGGCTATTCGCTGTTTCCAGGCTAATTACTGTAGGACCTAAACGAGGAGCATATTCGAATATGTCTAATTTAAAGGAGGTGAGCTGTTCATCCAATTTGGGATTATATACAGGTTTACGGTTACACAAGTAGTTAAGGACTTTGATGAAGTTGAGCCATATAACCAAAACCATAAAGGAAAATGAATCCCTTGAGTATTGTGTAGCACAGAAATACCATTCGTGCACAGAAAGACAGCCAGCCATGAACCGGTGTGTTCATGTTTATGTAAGGGCTTCCTTTTAACCTGTTCTTTTGTTCCTAGAGAATAGAAGCAGTGTATAAGGACAAAAGTATTGTTGTATGTTTGATTTTGAGAGGTGCTTTTTAAGCGAGATGGCAACTGGGAAAGAAAAGCTAACCAGGGAGACTTCTATCTCAGCTCCTCGGCTCACAAATCTGAAAAGTCACAGAGAAGGATGCTAAAAAAACCAAGCAGCATGATCCTTCAGCATGTGTTTTTATCCTAGTAATTCCCAGTAGGACAAAAGAGGCAAAAGCTCACACTGTGTTCCTTCTATCACTTTGTAGACAAAGCTCCGACTTCTGCTATTTTTAAAACCAGAACCCCAGGGGAATATTTCACCACTGAAAATCAGCCAAATGCATTAACGAAGTGCTCCACCTGTTACAAGAATGCAGGCAAAGGCCTGGATGATGGCAGCTTCCACTTGATGGCTAGCAATCAGGATATTCCTTGCATGTGATATACAGCAACTACTGACCAGCTGAAAATCCAATCTTGGCATGTGTTTTGTACTTCAAGGCCTGAACAATTAAGCAAGTCGGAGAAAGACGAGAGTATCTCCTTCAATTTCAAGGGTAGGACAGGAGGTTCACAAAACCTAGGAATGCAGACAGTCCTTTAAATTTTACTGGCTTAATGATACTGACCTCTCACCATCGTCATCTGAATTTTAGCTGTTTCTTGTTCCTCCCCACTGAGAAATGGGAAGCTCAACGTAGAAATCTTCTGACATGCAATGTGTCATGGGCTGTTTGGAGCAGCAGTAATCAGAGGGTGTTGACAACAGCAGGGCAAGAGGTGGTACAGCAAAAACACACACACACTCAACTACAAAAGCTAGGAAAGCCAAGGACAGTGAAATCATGATTAAACAAGCATTTCTTCCCTTGACATGGGAACAGGGATGGAAGTAGAAAAGCCCTGGCTTTTCAGAGATGCCTTCATGGGTTTATAACTGTAAATACCCCCTTTTAAAAGGGATGTATTTAGGAAGCAAAACTGTTCCCTTTTCATGAATGATCTATTTTACAGGGCTTAAAAATATGTCAAGGTTTGCTGCAGTAAATCCTCCTCATGCTGTAACTGAGTAATGTAAGCAACTTGGGTCGCCGTTTAAACAATTCCCAGTGTGTGGCATGGCCAGTGCAGTTTGAAATGCCTCTGTCTATCTAAACAGAAACAGATGTTTGAACAGCAGAGCTGTGCAAAAGTCATTCTTCAAACAGTAGATTAAAACATCTGTCAGGACCATTGGATGGGACCAGACAAGCAGCAGCAGTATCAGCTGGGCCTGCCAGTCACGTCTACCTCACCCTGGAGGTGGAAGGGAAAGGACAGGGGAATTTTGTCCCCTCTTTGCATGTGACCTCCTCCTATTTTGCCATGTTTCTTCAGCCATTCAAAATATTACAGAGCTGGCTGCATAGGACAACTCGCAATCTCTTTCAGTGTTGCTGCCTGTAGTGGAAGTCTTCTTCTAGGTTTCACTTTTTCCTGCTAATGTCTTTTTCTGCTACTGCTGGCAGTAGGTATGAAAGCTGTGAAGTGTTGGTGGCATGCCAAGTTACAGCATTTTACAGTTATTTCCATCTGTCCTTCATGTTTCAGCATTTGACCAGTTTAGTGGCATTGCAAGCAAATTCTTCAGGCCTCTTTGGGTCAAATACATGACAGCCGACTAATCTCCTGCAACTTGCCTGCAGGAGCTGTGCCACGGGCAGGGTATTCATTTCCCACCGAGCAAGAGTCCAAACCAAACTCTTGGATTAACACCTCTTTTGCACGCGCCCCCACCCCAAAATGTGAGCCAAGAAACTGACACAGAGTCAAGAAATGGTTCCAAATTTTTTGGTGAATCAAGTCAAGGCTGTGAACCCAAACAGTCCCTGAAGGATACTGTTTTTACAGCCTGGGGAAATATGAGTCTCAAATCCATCCTCTGTTTGTTACCAGATTTATCTTCTTGTTTTAACATCCAGCAGAATAAAGAGGGACAGTCCTACCCTCCAGGCTGCTCATTTTGAGGTGGAGCCGCTATGGCTTCTGCATTTCCAATCCCTTCCTCTTTCAAGCAAGATCCTGCCCAGTGAGCCCAAATTAAGGTTGGGGCCAGGTCTGCAACCCTGGCCCCTTGGGCAGTCCCTGGGGACACCCTCGCCACTGCGGGGGGAAGCAGTGCTGGGATAGGCAGCACAGGGTCCTCTGCAAACCAGTGGAGCTCTCCCTTCCCGGCAGGCAAGTTGCTCGCTCGTCTCGTTTGTCCCCCAGCAGCCATTAATTGTGGGCTGTAGCGGCAGCAGATTACCTCACGACAGCCTGGCAGATGTGCTCTCGCTGAATAAATAAACTCATTTATACGGCTGTAATGACTGTTGCTTCTGTGCTCTCATCATGAAAACTCCAGCCTATCTACAGCAGTTTATAAACAAAGCTGCTTTGCCTTTATGGAAAAGCAATTTGTGGCTGAGGAGCCTCAGCAACGACTTGTGCCAAATAGAGCTGAGGCCATTTCTCGGGGAACAGGTGTCCACATCATTAAAGCCACCACCCCCCTTGGCATTAATTGCCATCCCTGTTGGCACACTGAGAAAAGAAACTGGGGATTGTCTGGGCCAGAGAGACTGGCCTCCCTGCTCCCTCCTCTAGGTAGCTCCTCTGCCTCCGGCATTGCTGAGACAGGGAGAAAGCCCCAACCCCATCGCTTGAGTGGTATGTGGTGGATGGACCTTGCTCCTTGGTGGCCTGGGCAGGGAACCCCGGTAAAATATCACCATCCCAGGCTGGTGAAATACAGTGTTCATGGGCAAAAGAGAAGGAAACTGTTTATTAGACGGAGCAAGTTCATTAACTTCCCCCTTCCCCTCTGTATTTATTTTAACTGTCCCCTTACTTCCCTCTCCTCCTTTGTTTCTTCCCTTGCTTCCTTCCATGTTACACTATTATTGCAAAAATGGAAAAAAAGCTTCACTCAGTATTTTTTTAGCCTCCTTGCAGCTTTAGACCAACACACTGTGACTAAAAAACACATTGTGCCCCAAAAGGCAGCAAAACACAGGCATGCAACCTGCAGAAACAGAGGGCTGCTGAGCAAAACTCCGGGTTGGGCTGTTTTTTTTTTCTCATCCATCTATCCGAACTGCTGGAGGCGAGACCACCTCCCGCCTGTCCCCTCACCTAGGGACTTTCCTCCACTTCTGTGGCCCAAGTAGCCATGTGAGCCAGCTGCATGTCACCACGAGCGCAGAGATAAGTGGGAAGCTTGAAATTAATGGCACATCTTCCCCACAGACGGTGGCGGTGGTTAGCGCCACACACGTGGTGCGTGCCCCAGGGAGAAGAGTCACGCCGCAGAGCCGCCTCCTGGTTGCCTTGACCTCACCCTGCTAATTACCACAAGGCAGGAACACACTGGTAGCATTTAGGGGGTTTAGGTTATATCTACACTACAAAGTAAACAGGCTGCGAGTGATGTTTTAGTTTATAACCAAAGACAGGATGACTGGCTTATTTAAATGCACTGGTAGCCTTGAGTCAGGGGATTTTTGGCGTGGATGGGAGCTGAGTTAAAGTAAGCCAGTGTTCATCCTGAAACACAGATCTCCTCCAAGAGTAGTCTCTGCTTTCTGAGTGGGGTTATTCTCAGACCTACATTAAGCCAGAAAAATGAATGTTTTTGCAAGCAAGCAGGACGTTGCTGCTCCGACAAACTCACTCATGAGCCTGAGGCTTGGGGAACGTGACCGTGAAGACACAGGAGTAGCAAAGAGCCTTTCCAGGGCTGGAGCAAGGATGTCATTCACCTACGTTTCCCTACACATGTCCACACAGCCCCTGCCGGGTCACTAACAGGGGTTTGCCATTTGTTCAGCTGCCTCTGTGTGGTGGCTGCTCAGAGCAAGCATGCCCGATCAGCTCTGCCCACACATGCCAGTGTGGAGCACCAACACTTGCCACCTCCTTGCCCACCAGCTGTGACTGCATGCCTGCTGGGCCTATGGCGAGTATTTGCGCAGCTGCCTAAAGCATCAGGGATAATTGCCTCCCTTTCCCTTATTCCTCATCAACACAGGGATGTAGTTTTGGGGTGAGCACTGCCCTGGGCTTACAGCACATCCAGCACCACCCGTGCTCCCCCAGCCCCCTTGGCAGCTCTCTGGGAATGCTAAGAGGCACAGAGGAAAAGAGTTAGGGACCGAAACAATTTTTAGGGACAAACCAAGCAAGCAGTATTTGCCTTTTCCTGGTTTTACTCTCTGCAGAATTAATTACAAATCAGTTTAATTGTTCTCTCGCTTGATAACTTTCTAATTTCTCAGAGTGTTGCTGCACAGCAGGCTGTAAGGCTGTATTTTATCACTTCTCTTTCCGTTAACTCCACCTTGTCAGTCTGTGATGTGCTTCTTCCCTCTCTCCCCTGAACACTTACAATTACATTGATTCAAACTGACTTCAGCAATGGCTCCGTTGAGAACCTTCCCTCTGCTCCCCACTAGCTGCAGCGGTTGCTGCACTGATGGGTCACAAGCAGGAACTTTTCTGCCCCCCACACCTTCCCTCCCCATCACACCACCAAGCAAGCCAGAAACTTTGTTCAGCAACATATGAGTGTGCAGGGAAGGGAGGGAGAGGAAAAAAAATTACTCTGAAAAATGTGCATGTTGCCTAAATAAAAAAGAAGAAAAACCCAAAACCCCTGGCAACCTGCAAGAAAATTATAAAAACACCCCAAGTCTGCCAGGAATTCAATTTTGGATACCTTTCTGCAGCCATTGCTGAGTGGCATTTCCCCATTACATCTCCCTTTCTGATCAGACCATTCGGTGTAGTGTTAACAGTAGCTGCCTGGTTTGCTGCTGTAAAGCCCTGCTGGATTTAACACAGAGGTGGGACGGAAGATGCTTGGATCATTCTCTTCTCCTTCCTGGGTTGCACTTGGGTTTAACAATGTTCAGGTCACATGTGAAAGACATAAAGGACCAGGAGTCCAGCAGACACTCCCAGATAGAGTTCACTCTACTTCCAACAACAAATGCTGTTGGATGGATGTAAGAAACACTAACGTTTCTTTACAAAAACAAATAATGCAGAGTTCTCCCACAATGTCACCAAACACAGCACTGAGTTGCTGCCCATTGTTCTGGACCATCCAAGTTTCATTGGCTGTGCTCCATTCTTAAATTGCAACGTAGTTGCCTACCCTGAACTTATTTTCAACTCTACCAAAAATCCTTCCCTCAAGACTTAGTCCATGACAACATTTCTTCCTTGGAAGATCTGGTTCATTCATTGGTTCATTGGTCTGTTTCATGGAGAGGGAGAAATCAAGAACACTAAAAGCATGATGTTTCAGAAATCTTTTGGTCCAACTTTTTGAACAGGATTATTTCCTGGCTTTTGCTTTTGTCTCTGATATGATGTGTCTTATGTTTACCAGATCTGTTTTGTTTTCTTTGTCTTGCAGAGCACATCCATCTCTTACTGAGTCTGGTTTTGTCTCTACAGACAGGGACATCCAGGAGTTAGCAGACTATCACCAAAAGACTCCAAACAGCTTGTGGTTTATATATGTAGTTTAACCCTTGGCTGGTGTAAAGCTCAGAAGAAGCCTTGCCACTGCAGTGAGCTTTGGATTATACCCAAAGAGAGGACAAAGAAAGTTTGTTTCATCCCCATCAAGGCATTTCCAGGCAAAAGTAGTGTCCAGAAATTCGGTGACAGGGTGGAAATGGAGGACTTACCAGCTGGCCTTGCTACATGCAAGAGATCCAACCAACAGCAACCTTCCTATGACATACCAGGCAGGTTGGTCAAGCAGTTGCAAAACAGGAGAATGCTGTATGTGACTTGACTTGAGATGTTCTATTGGATGAGATCAACGGCACAATACATTAGCAACTGATAACATTAATTAATACCACACATGCACGTGTTTGTCTTTCACGCCAAATAAGCATATGATCACAGAATGAGACTGCTATTTGCTACAGACACGGGATAGGAAGGCATATCCTGCAATATGGTGCCTAGAAGGTAAGCAGGGAACTACAAAGAGCCATAAACCCTTATCCACGAGGTCTCTGTTCTGGCCTCAAATCATTTGATAACATGTTGCCATCAGAAAACTTTTGTGCAGCAGAAGCTGTGGGTCTGATGCAGAAATTAATGTGAAAACTTTTCACTCTGGAGAGCTCAGTAAAATTTCTTCCTGTATGGTCATAATGAACCCTTCAGATTGTCTTGTCTGGGAGTCTGAAAACATTTTGCTGGTTGGCAATTGTATACATACATAGGCTTCAGTAGCTTGTCGATGCCTTTTTCTTTAAAAGCTGGTATGTTATTTTAATCCATGCTTTCAGTCAAGTAAGTAATTTAAATGGGCACACAGCCTTAGGACATGCCAGATCAAAACTGTCACACACTTTTGGGAAATCTGGAACCAGATCCCAACCTCATAAGTCATCACGATAATTGTGAAGGATAAAAACCAGGCCACTAACTTAATCATTCCTGAAATTTGTAACTATGTTTGGATCTGAACTCTGACTGAGATTTTCAACATTGTTAGACGGCTTGTTTTTCAGAGAGGCATTTCTCAGCATTTCTGAAAATCAAGTCTGAAATCAGACACCAGTTTGACACACAGACACAACTCACCCCCAACCACCCACACTTTTTGAAAATCTTAATTTCTACTTCATTATCAAAGCACCAGGGAAGAAGCAGTTGCCAACCTCCTTAGAAACAGAACACTGCATAACAGCAACAATTGTTTTCTTTAATGTAAGTTGGTTTTTTTAGAGTGGTACTTTGTTTTTTCTAGGACTTCAAGCTTTTAGAGAAAATGTGTATGTGGTTAGTAAGGGCCTTCAAAGTCTGAGGAAGTCATTAAATTAATTTGAAAACCTTTCCTTCCATCAGAAAATAATGCACTAGTATCAGTTACCTGTCAGCCTGTACCTAACTTCTGTATCACACCAAGTAGGTGTGTCCGTTATACCCTAAACTACATCAGTGTTTTCATACCTGGGAAACAGTACTCCAAACTGGATGCAGGACCAAGCTCACTTAATGATTCCTCTCTGATTGAGATTTGGGCACAAGGTGTCCTCTGTCAGGTTTCTTTTGCTACCCTGCCTCTCGCGCAGCTGGCGGTGGTCAAGACGCCACGGCACATTGTGCTGAACATTGAACAGCAGGTGTAAATGGGACAATACAGATTAAGTCAATGTTGATTGTAAACCACTCATATCTAGTTAATCCAATGGAATTGTATTTCATGGATACATTCAAAAAGTGTTTGGGGAGATTTTTTTAGCATTCTGCATTTTCGGTTGGTCTCTGATGACAGCTTTAGCAACCGTGAAGATAAGAACATCAATTTGCAGTTCTCGCTGCTGTTCCAGACCAGGGCATGCCATGTACCAAGATCCACAATTACTGGAAAAGTTACTCCTGAGAGCAATGTGAACCATTTTCTACCTCTCTGAGCTCAGCATCAGTTTACTGTGTAAAACAGAATCTCAAAAAAAACCAAAAAACAACAAAACACCAAGCAACCAAAAAAAAAAAAAACCAACCAAAAAAAAGAAACATCCAAAGAGACCATCAGTTTATCAGTTACCATCCTTGCAAGACGAAAATGTAGTGCCACATTATTCTGCTAAAAGCTGGATCTCTTTATTTCATGTTTGGAACTGTGAAGAATACTTGAAAAGGGAACGTGAGGAAGCAGACAGTTGCAGATACATGGGAAGCTGACCATCAGCTACACTTTTCTCATTCTGTTTGGACTGAGTGATAATTATGGTTGTTCTGCATTCCAGAGGAGTATATTAATTGGCTGCATGTGGCAGCATACAGCTGAAACTACTGTCCGACATCCTGAACTTCCAGCTGTTAAAATTTTCTGTGCAGCCTTTATGCCATCCCATGACTAAATGACAGAGATTTCAGCACAGTATAAGCAGTATAAGCCGTGGCAGCCACCTTGAGCTCTGTCAGGAATACTTAGGGAAAAGAATCTGAAAAAAAATGTCTCTGAAAATGTACAATGTACCTTCATAGAATTGTTTTCTGGGAAAACAGTCTATTTTGGGCTGACTGGCCAATGTAAATGTCAAGGAGTAAATATTCCTCATGGTGCATATCTGGCCAAGAGTATTTTTGTACTTTCTACTCTTTTTCATGGTTCTTATTTATTTTTTCTGGCCACCTCTATTAAAAAATGACATTGTAAGTCCAGAATAACTTCAGGAGTGTCTACTGAGCTACACAGATTTAAAATTTACGTAGCAAAATTGGCATGGTACTGAGATCTGAACAGCACAGCCTTAACACCATGAGATTCCACAGCCCCTTTCAGCCTCCAGAAACATAAACTTCGTTTACGCCTACAGTGACTTTTCAATACCAGTCTATGGGCACAATGTCAGTCCTGGCTCCCAGCTTCACTCCTCATCTCACAGCAAGGCCTGTGAAAAACAGTTATGTTAATGTAAAGCTCTTCTTTAGATCCCTGCTTGGCCAGTTGCAGGACATTTAACTCCACCCTCACCAGCCTTGAGGGGCTCCTACATGGAGGTTTGCTGTGCTGTGCCATGGTGTGTTCATCTCTATTTTATTGGTTGCTGATACAATCCCTATATATGTTTTCTAGCCTATAGGTAGTTTTGAGTGTGGCACCTTCCCATTAGCAAGAAAGGAGGACAAACTTGCTTGGTACCTCTTTATTTTCATCAGTCGCGACTGTGGAGGGAGAGGAGGAGGCAGAAAATTGTTGACTTTCCTTGTCATTTGTCATTTTGTCATATTAAGTTTTACTTGTCTTCAAGGATTATGAACTGAGGGTTGCCTTCTTTCTTTGTGCTTCACATGTGGCAGCTTCTACATGGCTCCGGTTGTGAGCTGATTCCTTTGTAAGTACTCTGTGACGCACAAAAGCCAAAAGGGGAAAGAAAAAATCCCCACCCACTCTGAGACAGTCTATTGAACTTTGTTTTCCAATTACCTAACAAATTGCTGACTAAGGACAGGATAGGGCGGTGGAAATATAAGACCTAAAGGCACTGTACATTCCTCATCTGTAATGACCAGAAAAAGTGGGTGTTTGTTGGTGGTTTTAGCCAATTTGCAATTTATCTTGGTTTTAGCCCAAGCAGGCTTGAAACCAAGACAAACATTCTTTGATGTAATCTAATTGTGACTAAGACCGTTTCCATAAAGGTTTCACAGCTAGGATAGGAAGAGGAAAAAGACCTTGAAAGCATTCCAGTGGAAAAGTCATGTGCACCAGGCTTTCGGCTGCACCAATGGCGCCCAACAGCCCATTGTTTTAGTTGTGGCTTAAATTAATACCTGACAGCAAAGGAATTAAAACCCTGTTGAAGTCATGTATTCACTTATTCATGTTTTTTTCCAATCATGTTTGTACAATGAAAGCTTCAGGTAAAGAACTAATAGGAAAAATGCCTTTCCCTTGTTTCTATTTCCACTCCCTTCCAAAAATATACTTAGTAATATAACTTGAAAACTATTCCCAAATACATTATCCAGATCAGGCTAGCCTCCCAAATTAATGAAACTTCACACTGTTGGCAAGGCTGAAGAGATGGCTTGGTGAGGACATCTGGAGAGGTCCTGAAGTTGTGCAATGCAGCTACGACCAGTGCCTAGTTTTTCTTGTTACACAGATCTGTGGGTCTCACTCTTCCAAGACTATATCAAAAGCAGAATCAATGACCTCAACTGGAGCTAGCAGTGAGATGTGGGTTTTAAAGATCCACAGTGGAGGTTCCTCTTCACCAGCTGCTCTTGGCTCAGTATGTGGAGAGAACAGTCTCTAAAGTCGGTGAGGAAAAGCAAACCTGAGACAGTCTGGTCTGAAGATATAGTGAAGACGTATATGCATCAATATGATTCATAACCTACTTCTATTGGTGTCCATGTGTGCAGCAGGAATGTCAGGTTTGGACTCTGATTCTCCTTTTCTACCAAGCCTATCATCTCTAAATTACACCATCATAACCCTAATAAAGGTCAAACCAAAGGATATTTTTTTGTGTGTCACAGGATCAAGAACGTGGTAGCAGATTGGCATTCTGCCTGTCAGTGTAACATATTTGCTATTAATAATCTGTTATGGTTTATTTCCCAGTCTTTCAAACATAGACTCCTCCCAATTGCCACTAGGGACTGTGGCTAGTATGATACAATAATCAATTTCTGTACTAGGTACTGTAATTTACCTTTCAAATTGGCCTGAAAATTTACCAGCCCAGGCATAAAATATATTCATCTGACCTTTATACTTCATGATAATGAAAACACCCAGTGATATTCTACTGTCCTGCCAAAATACCCGCTGCTCCAGGCCTATGTTTGAGTCATAATTTGCAAGACAGCAACTGTAATTTCCCTTGGAAAGCATCCATATGCACCTATTACTGAATAATGCTTGCAAAATTAAATTAAGGACTTGAAAAATCAAAATATTAGCAAAATAACATCCATGCTATTTAAAGATGGGCCACCGTAATGAACAGGTGGTAGTCTGTCTACAGGACAGCAATGTTTCTTAACTAGGCTGCCGAATTTTACATTTCCATCTACAGCAAGAGATTTGAGTCTTCGATAGTGCTTTTTTTCACCCCTAATTTCTTTCATATCCTAAGTAATGATCTGATTTTTAATTTCATTCAGAAATTTCTTCTCCTTGCCTTCTTCATGGAGACCTGCAGACAGATGAGTTCTTTTCCTGAGTAATGACTTGTTAACCAGATGGCTGCGTGAGGAGGGCATGTAAAAGGATATCGAGATCTCAGTTCTTAAGTCTTTGTGAAAAGAAGCCCATAATATGCACAGTGATTAGTTCAGGAGAATTTCTCTGGAGATCAGTAGATGGCTAATGTATACACACTGTGTCCTCTAGGTCAACCAAAGTGAAGTCTGAGAGAATCTTAACAGCACTGAACACTGCAACCCAAAAGAAATCCAGCACTAATTGCATCCAAGGGGTTTTCTAGGTGTTACTGTTCTTGTAACATTCTCAGCAAATTCTGAAAAGCTGCTAGTTTTTGGAATAATGCCTTTATAGATTAATGCTGCTGATTATTAAGAGCTGTTATTTATGGTGAAAATCACACAACTGCTGAGTCTAAAGGCTTCTTTGGGACTGAAAGCTTTCTGTACAGAAAGTTGTTGTTGGGAAACAAGGGACTGGTGTGTTACTGTAAAGGATAGGTTGTAAAAGGGATGCTTAAAAGGGGCCCAATATGGTTTGGATTGCAGCCAAGGTCTTGCATAACAGGATGCTTCATAAAAGAAAGGCTTAGAGGGGTATGGTTAAAAGACAGACGTTTCTTTTGAGCAGAGATGTGCCAACGGGAGGATCACTGACAAATCTTTGTTCACTATTATGTGTGCATATAATTAAAAAGTGTTGGTGTTTGCAGCCGTTCCCAGATGATGTTGACTGGTTTAGAGAATTGTATTAAAAAAAAAAAAAAANTAAGACACACCAGATGCAGATCAGCCAAGGGTATTTTCTGTGGGTAAACTGGTCAGATTTCAATGTCCCTCAAGGAGTAGAAATAGGAATGCCCCCCAGACCCTGTGATCAGGAACACAGCATTCGAAGCTAGACATGATTGCAAATCTGGGCCAACTGTCTCGCAAAGGCACATGCCAGTGTGATATCCAGCCCTGTGTAATGAGACAGGAGTTCAAGGGCAGCCTTTTACATCTAGCAGGCAAGCTAGGAAACTGCTAGGTTGGTAGCAGAGACTTCATTGAAAGCTAGAGAAAGTTATCTTTGTAATGACAACAGAGGGGACCTTTTTACTGCAGTCCAATTGCCTGCCAAGTATTTCCATTTTCCTGCTTCACATTTAGAATCCACTAGTACTATTTTAGTGCAATCTGGGTAAAGACACCATTTCTGGCTCCTTTCCATTTCTAGAGGCCATACTTGCCGTCATTCTCCAGAAACCACCCAATGCAAATGTGCCAGGCTGACTACTAGCCCTAGTGTCCAGGCTCAAGAACTGAAGGAAGGCTTCCTCAGTGGAAATGCTAAGGCAATCTCTTTATGATTCCTTCCCACCACCATTATAATACTTTGTGTCTTGAATCTACTGCTGGTTTTAGTGCAATATATTCAGGCTTCCCCCAGCACCTTAGGGAAAAGCTCCTCTGCCAAAGACCTGTCCAACTCCTTTCAGTATCACCAGAATCAGGATCAAACTATTACACCTATACAAGAGCCACAAAGCAGGGCTGTGGTTCCTCTGCAGCTATGGTACAAACTGCTCCTCAAGCACCCCAAAAATTTTAGTCAATACATACCTTGCTACACCCAGGTGGAAAATAGCTACACCTGGCAAAGTGGGTTCTCTGGGTCAGGTTATTGGTCTTTCCTCTGGTCTCTGCAGCTGAAGGAGACCAGCTACAGCTCATCACAGCAGTTTGTACAGGCAGGAGGGGGAGCCTTGTTGCTAGCTTTCACTAATAGTAAAATGATGATTAAGAAAATGCAATTTGCCCCTGCCCTGTGTAGAGATTCATGTTCACTGACTTTTAGAAACAGAGCAAAAGGGTGGAGCTACTGGGATTTTGCTCAGATCACAAATAAAATCTTTACAGCTGCTGCTATTAAAAAGATTAATACTTAAGAAATAAAATATGCTATGTGACGCATACAGTAAGCTGCTTCTGAAAGAAAAAATTGGTGTTGCATGAAAAAGGCCAGAAGATAACACAGCAAGTGACCAATGTCTCTCAGTATCCAGGATACTGTCCACAAGCTCTGTGGTTAAACTTTTTGTTGGTGGGGAATAAATACAGACATGAGTACGTATCCCAGACACAGATTCCTCACTCTATTGAAGAAACAGTGGGTTTAAGTTTGTCTCAGACAAAGTAGTTAAAGAGGCATAAAGGTTTCACATCCTGCCTTCAGTCTCAATCTGGGGCATCTAATAACTCGCATCTTTCAAGCCAGAGCTGCTTGGTGGGCAAAATAGGCAATGGCATTGTCATTTTTCATCACATTTCCTGCTTAGAACGAATGATGTGACAAATGACTGGTTGATATAGCTGCAGGCTAACTATTTCCTCATTGACTGGCCAGTCAGAGCTGAAGGGAAGCCCCACAGGAGGAGCTGGGGAAAGTCATGTATTCTTGAGAAGGGCAACACCAGGAACAGATGTACCTACAGTCAACTCCTGGGCTGTGCCTTCCACTGCTGTGGGACCTCACTGCTCCCTCCAAACTAGTGAGCATGATTTGACACCTCTCTTAGAGGAGCAAGTTAAAAACTCATCAACGTTGTGTTTGCTTTAGCTCTGTGAGGAGAAATCAGCTGTAGGCTTAAGAAGAAGAAATGATCATGCACATTCAAGGTTCATACTCAGCAGGGTTCTTCTGCGTGTGAGTGTAACACGGAGACAGCACAAGATCTTCTCTGGGATGAACCCTCTCTCAGCTGTAGTGTTGTAAATATAAACCCAAAATAGATGCCCTTTCAGCATCCTGCTCCACATTTACACTGTTAAGAATGAGAGAATTAGGTTGTCACGGCCAGAGACTTTTTCTCAGTTCCCATAAAATAATTGCAATTTTGCAATAGCTCTTTTTTTTTTTTTGCATATGTATGCTACTGGGGTGCATCAAAGAGGATGAAAAGGTAGGGCCACAGCTTTAGACTGAGGAGAGAAGTTTGTCAAGGTGTTGCAAAGAAGCAGGAAGAAATTCTGTTGGTTATTGTCCTCTGGTGCCCATTTGACTTTTTGGTTCTGGTTGTGGAAGCAGAAAAGGTTCCTCTGAGCTCCAGGAAGCAGAGACAGTCCTTTGGTAGAGTAAATCAATACTTAACAAGTAATGAAAAAATCCTCTCCATATGCTGACCATCCAAGAATAACATGAACTCAGTGTTTTAAGGGCTCTCCTGTTTAATCACAGTTTTTTGTTTAACTGTGGAAATGTTTATACCTAAGCAATTATACCACAGAATGCAAAACATACTTTCTCTATACAATTCTCTTCCAAAATGGTGTGCTCCCATGCTGAAGCCTATGGGATGATGTTTTTTCACTGAACAGTCAACCTTGTGATAAACTGCTGGATGAAATAACAACGTGTGACGGACAGAAAGGGTTTATTGGGCCACTGCAGTGGGAAAGAGAAAGCATGCTAGCTGAGTAGGCAGATCTGATAGATTGGGAGCCAGATAGCATCCAATAAACATTTTCAGACCTAACTATGAGTCCTCTTCAGTTAGACATCTGAACACAGATCTAAACCAGGCCTGGATCCACATACTGTAATTACGTACCTCGTGTGAAGTAATTGCACACTGCAATTACCCCACCTTTAATACACTGGGGCCTGAAGCTAATTGTACTGATGTCTCATTTCATTGAATGTAATAGGTTCAAAACCCAGATTAAAAAAATATCAAACAACGAAAACCAAGAACAAAACAAGAAGCAAAAGTGAAACTTCTAATGAGTAACAAGAGAAGGAGATTCACACTGGAATTTATGTGAATGGAATCAGAGATTAAACTGTTATCACTAAATATATCTGCCAATGTTTTGATGTAAGCATGCTATTGTATGCCACCAGTTTCATTCCACCAGAGACATTAAAAGTAAAATAAAACCAAAACTTGCCCCAACATAAAATGTAACTAAAATTCTGGCATCACCATATGCTGCTTCTTTGCTTTTTATGTATGTATTTGTGTATAGTTTGGAAAGTAACCATAGCATATTCTAGCAGGAGTCAGACAGGTCAATCTCTGTGAATTCAAGATAAAGCTGCACGCCTTAAANCCAGGTCTGGAGACCAGGCTTGAGATAAACAGCCATCTGAAAGATAATAGATTTGCCTGACATTGTGGTGTCCAGTAAATCATAACAAAACTTCAGAATGTTGGAGAAAGGCCAGGAATTGGTGACTTACATTATTGTTTTATTATCACATTTTGGAAAGGTAAAACTAATAGCTCTGCTTACTTTAACTAATATTAACTAATTCTTAACTCATTGATGCCCAAAATTATGTTGTTTCAGGCCAAGATGTCCTCACTTTCCAGCTATGCTAGGAAAATGGCCTGTCAGCTCTGTTGAAGGAAAAGGGAGCTGGGGAAGAAGGGGAACAGTATTTGGGAGGGCAAACTGCACCTGCTCGAGCTACATTTCAAGCTCACTCTCCTTTTTCCTTTCCTGTAATGGAGTTATTCCTGTAGAAGCCTTTTGCCTTGTTAAAGATATGAATACCACTGCAAGGAAAACAAAAAAGGCAACTATTTTTATAGCCATATTTCAGAACCTGTTCTGTTATAGAGCTGTGTTTCCTGAAAGCTTTTTCCCAATGAGCTTGCAGTGAACACATGCAAAATCTAGAGTGGTTAATGAGAAGTGGTGAGTGCGTGTGCAGGAGAGAAGTACAAGGTGGGATATGTGCTACTGGTTTCTGTGACAGAGGCAGACAGAGGCTGCCTGTCGTTTCTGATTTGCTTGACTGGTTTCTTTGCAGATGTTAAGCAGCCTGGAGAGTTGGGCAGCTGCGAGCACTTGGTGCATGGGCAGGTGACATGAAAAGCAGAGTCGTGGACAGAGCTGACGTCCACGTGGAAGGCCTCTGACTAGTTTCTTCTGTTTTCAGACCACTCTCAATTCAACCACTTTCAAGAGGTAGCCTCATAAAAAGGGAACCAAGGCCTTTTGCTTGGGTTTGTGGATGTCCTCCCACAGCCAAACACTTACTTTCAAGGAGTCACACTGTTCATATAGCACTGCCTAAGGTGACAGTGAGGTGAGACCTCCTTGGTGGGACCTCTGCATCTCTGATCAAGTTACCCTCCATGGTTAAATATACCTTCCCCACAGCAAACAACAGGGAATAAAGATCTCTTGAATCCATTGCATAATGGGAAAAGGAAGAGTGAGTAATTCTCAAGTGCTGATATTAGTGTGTATCTAAACTCCTAATGAGCAGATTGTAAATAGGTCTGGTAGGTTTGTATCTAAACTTCTAACGAGCAGACTGTAAATATTTGCTTAGAACTTCTTGCTTTGCAGGGGTAGACAAAACTCTCTGAAAACCACTTAGTTTTTACCATACATTTGTTCTGATATTTTTATTTAAAACATTTTCATCAAAGAGATACTGGAAGGGTTTGAAGGATGCTGCTGTGTTAGTTCACAGGGTCAAATTCAGAGCTGTGAGTTAACTCTCTGAATCTCAGATCTTGACCAGGCTGTTAACAGCTGCTCTCTTGCAGAAGAAGGCTACCTCCACAGGACCTCTGCAAACAGGCAGGACTGAACCCTGTATGCCATTCTCACTGATGGAAAATGGACCAGCATAGACACAGACCCAGTTAGGGCAGAGTTCTGTTAAGAACAAACTACTTCTACCCACTTCATCACCAAACTCATATCAAATGGAGCCTTTTATAAAGTTCTTGTTTGACTCCTGTTTTGCTGGAATTCACCCTCTCATTTTGAGCCCTCTGTGCTTCTGCTTTTGACTTGAAGAAAAAGCACCAAAATACCAGGAAAAAAAAGGTTATTCTCACAGAATTTCAAACCTAAGAGTAATGCTTGGAAATCTTGCTGAGAAACACTCTTGTGAAACTCATGGCTTACACTATTGGAGATGATTGTAACTTATGCTATTTCAACTAAATAAATGTGTTTGTGACAGCTTGATCCTTCAGAGGAAAAAAGAAGATGGCGTATATTGGACTTGATGTTCTTAAGGGTCTTTTCCAGCCCAAATGTTTTTATGAATTTCTCTTGATAAAACTGTAGAGTGATCTTATCAGGCTTTGCAACTGGCAATGACTCAGTTCTCATTTTCTCACTTCTTCAGAAATTTGGCCATTTTCAAGGCAGTTCCTTTCCCTGGAGTATTTTACTAAGGTTGGACCTGACCTCAGAAGAGCAGCAGAAATCTCAGGCCATAACTTTAGTGATCTTTGCTATTTGCAACCTGTGTGACAACCCCAGACTTCACACTAAAAGTACATGACATGCCCACTACAATTACATCAATCAAATGTGGACATGAATGCTGCCTGACTTAGGGGCTCACAGGACCCAGAGCCTGAACACAGCACTTCAGAGTCACTTCCGTACTCCTGCTGAGCATCCCACATCCCAGGCCTTGTACTGTCATCATCCTATAGGGTCCCTACTGAGAATGCAAAGTTGAAATACTGAAAGGGAGTAGATAACAAACCCGGGTTTAAAGAGTATATCATTGCCTGAATTGGAGAGAGGGTCACAGTTCAGCACAAGAACCAGAAAGTGGCATTGTTCTCATAATCTCACCAAAAAGACAAAAGCAAACTCTCTAGTACTTTGGACCAGACTTCCCTTTGGAGTTAATTGGTAGAGCAAATGACTCAAAGGGAGCTAAAGTGATTTACACAGATAGCTGAGCAGTTGGTCCATAATGTGAAATTAATTCTATACACTTGATAGAAGTGGGCAGAAAGGCATTTCTAGGAAAGGCAGTCTCCTCTGGACTGCAGCAGGCAGTGTAGGCTGAAATGCTCTGACCACCATCACCACAGGGAGCAGCCTAATTGTCTTCCGTGGGGCTGAATGTTCTGGATCAATAGGATTGTACACTGAAGTCGTGGAGGTAAGCACTCATGATGGGCTTAACTGCAGTTTTCCTCAAAGAGTATTGGTTTAGTGGTGACTCAGCCACATGCTGTTATTTGCATTGCTAATGGCAAACAAAAGTGATGATTTAATTGCTTGTTAAATGATTTGATCATTTAATCATAAATATAGAGCCCTATGTAAGCAGCAACATTCCTTAAACAGGTTCTTGTTGAAATGAACTATTTGCTGGCTTTTAAATGAGAAATCAAGACTTTATCCAGGATAAGAGGGTAGGGGGTCTATTGAAATCCTAACTTATGAGTCTGGATATAAAAATAAATAAGTAAGCTGGGCTACACAGACACTTTGTCCAACAAATCCATCTTTCAGGACTTTCACTTGAAGTAAGTTGGTAGAATTTCACTCTTCATCCCAAAATGTTCCCCTGGTGTTTTTTTCAGGAGTCAAGCCTGTATCACTCTTAAAAGACTCATTCATTTCAGTTTCCAAATGAGGTGCTACTCACAATAAGTAGAGCAGTTATTTACAAGATGGTTGTGTACCCTCGCTATGGCTCTATTTCCATGAGCTGAAAGGAAATCTCCCTGAGATGTCCTCTGAACTTTTCTCCTTCCTTGACCTGGCAGTCAAAGACAGAGGTCAAGTGGCCTCCAGAACACTGTGGCTCAGCCTGCTCCCATTTTCAGAGGTGTGTGGGTGTCAGGGGTGACTTGTGATGGGAGGTCAGACATTGCCCTAATATTGTCTGATCTCATGAAGTAACCTGGCCTTATGCAGATTTCTGCCCATATACAAATAAAAATGGTTGGGTTTTTTTATGTCACTTGTAGATGAAAGTAAAACTGAAAAAGAAGGACTTCCCAGGCTAAGATTCATCTGACTGTATGAAAGACCTGATGGGGTAGGCTGAGCAGGAGGGCAAGGATGTCTGTGCAGCCTTCAGTATCAGATCATAAGAATGACCATACTAGTTAAAGTCAGAGGTCTATTTTCTCAGCCTCTACTAATCTACAATTTAGAGATACAGAACCACTATTTTTGTGTTTAAGCTCCCAGGTGTGAATATATTCCTACAAGAGTGGGGTCTTTCAAAAGTGTCTGACAGACTTAGGAGGAATTTGACCAGTCCCGTGCTCCCAAACTAACTGATCATGCTGAAACCCCAGCTGCCTCCTCAGCTCCAAATGGAAGCTAGAAGGTCTGCACCAACTTTTCTACCTTTTCTTTTCCAGGGAGTGTGAAGGTCCATTGAGTGGGGTAAGTTAACAATTGACTCAGCTGCAAACACACTAGTTGTTTTTGTTAATATAAGTCATTGTGATGCAGTTTTTGGTGTGAAAGTGATTACTGGAGGCAGAGCACTCTTACGCCAGACATTCCTATTGGTGCCTGGGCAATGCTGGGCTTGAGAATCAATTAGTCACTGAATCTGTCCTGAATTACAATTATATTCAGTGACTAATTGTGTGTGCTTTGGTCATCCTTCCTCTCTGTTAATGTGTTCCTGCTAATTAAGGACCCTGAGAAGATCTCTTTCAGCCTATTATATGGGTGCAGGTGGGAAGGAAGGCGCTTGTGCAGAAGTGAAGAGAGAGGGAGTTAAGGGAGTTTGTAGCACAGCTAATTTTTACCATTTGTTTAATCTGTTACTAAGGGTCGTTTGTCAAACTGTGGCTGCTGTTCCTGCCCCTCCTCCTCTTGTTCGCAATAATGAACAACCTGGGAAAAATTATCCCATTTCCAAAGAATCAGCAAAGGGGAAGAGTTGATGATAATAGTCCTGAGAAGTGAGGAAGTTGTGCACGGATCACTTCCCAGGACACAAGGGCAGTCTGCACATTCTGCACCCAGGAAATGAGGTTAACCAACACCTGCTCACAAGGACAGTGAAAAGATCCTCCTCATGATGATGGTGAGCCTGGTATCTTTGCTGCTTGTTTCCTGAGGCAAGTGGCTAGGCATTGTGGTGGTGGACTGTCTGAAGACTTTATCTGAAGTTGGTGGGAGAGTTGCTTCTCTGAGGAAGGAGGACTTAGGCCTTGTATTGTTCAATACAAAACTGACTTGCCAGTCAGTTCAGGGACAGAGACAAGGCAAACAAAGTGACAACATCACATAAAAGTTGCAGACAACATTGTCATGGTAGAAACTTCAAGTGGTGGGGAATGTGCTCCATGAGGACAAAAACCCGCTGTGGTCTTCTGAGTCATGATAAGTGCTTTGTGGGGCCTCTTGGTGAGAAAATGAATGAACTTTCCAGCTAGAGGTTTGACAGCAAAGAAAATAGTGGTGTGTGAGATTTTTGAGGTTTAGTAGTCTGTTGGGCTTGTGGAAGTTTTGAAAAAAAGCTAGAAAATAGCTTTTGTAACTTCAGTTTGATCATCATAATTTAGTTATTTTATCAGTCCAAGCAGGAAGGTCCAGCATTTCGGAAAGAACAGAGTATAATTGCCTGCAGCTGAATGACAGATGTGTCACATTCAATTCAATAGTCAAACTGTACTTTTTAGAAGATCTTTCATTTTTACCTAGCATCATTTCACTTGACATAGCAGAAGTTGTTGCTGTGTTCTTTATATATAGCAAACAAGTGCATGTGATTAAGTAGCTATTACAGTGACAGGGCAAAAAAAGAATCAGGAAATTCAGCAATGTGGCGTCTTGTAAAAGAAATGCTCTTCTAAGAGAAAAAGTTGTGTCAATGTGCCAGTCAAAGGATCAGAACTCTCCTGTGCTCTTATAGACCCTTGTGAGGATTGTAGTCAGGTGTTCAGTTTAATAATCAACAGTAGTTTAATTAACTAAAGATTAGTTATTTAGCTGTGGGAATGATAATCTCTTTCTTGGTGAGTCTGGCTTTGGGATAACAAAGTATACTTGGGAGGTCTTGCCTTTTCTATATATGAAATGTGGGGTATTTGTCTTTAAATATCTTCTAAATTTAGAAAATAGTGGAGTATCAACTGGTAGAGACATAAAAGATGAGTTTCTGAGCACTTTGTTCCAGATCTCCAGTGTCACAAGGGAGACCTAGGTGAGAGTTCACTCTATAGCATTGACTAAATTCTTTGTTTCCTGAATTTCCAGGAAAAAGACCCGAGTGAGGCATGCTGTGCCATGATCCTTCTTGCTTTCTCTTTAACTATTGGCTTCACACTCTTTGTCAATGTAAAACTAGATGTATGGAGGCAGGAGAAAGACATCATTCACCCAAATATCAGTCTGATGCAGAAACAACCCCAGGCCTCCCCTCTTAGCCACAGCAGCAGACTGCATCCTCCTAAGGAACTAGTTAAACTTCTTAACAGTACTGTATATTGTGCTTGCACTTCTGCTGTTGGAAAAGTCCCTCCTTCCCTCATTGTTTGGAACATTGGTAACCTGCTTCTACTTTTCCTAATTTTATTCATGGCCAGTTAGTATTTGTTTGTTCATGTGCCAAGGTTAATTTTTAGCTTAAATAGCTCTTTTCACCTCCCTCAGGTTTATTCCTTCTTGATGTATTTAGACTCAGCAGTCACATCCCCTCTCAGCCACTGTTTTGCCAAGCAAAAATAGCTGACTTCTTCAGCTCTCTTGTAAAAATATTTCTTTGTAAGGACACCAAGTTACAGACTGATTGTAATAGATAATTGCTTGCTCTTGCAGTCAGGCTTAACCACAGAATCTTCCTGTGTTAACAAAAAAAAAAAAAAAAAAGGAGGTATTCAAACACAGAAACCTAAGTCCTTATCTCTGGTGATGCATGTAAGCAACAGTCTCTGATACTAATGTGACAAGCACTTGAACGGCCTATTACCTTCAGCGCCTAAATAAATTTCTGATTAATTAAGATCTTGAAATGCTAGGCATCAGCACCAACCTTGGACAATATTGCCGTAATTGTTGTTAATTTCTACTATGTTTAGTTATATCCACACAATCTGTTCAGAAACACCCACATCTCACTAGAGTTCTTACAGCTTCTAACATCTATCTCGAGTAAATAAATGTTATTTCCCTCTCCTTATATACCGACCAGAATCAAAAAGGCCGTATCAGTTCCCCAAGGCCAGAAAAAGTTGGGGGCAGGCACAGGCAATGACTAGTGAAGGATTCAGACCCCCCAGACTCCTTCACTGATCTTGCTCTATCGCATTTGAAATCAGAAAAGGAAGAAGTCCAGAAAAATAGTCAAAATGTTTTGGATATAGTAGGTGCTTACTGACTAAAAAGTGTGGTGATGAGGTTGTGTTTAAAATTGCTTTTCCTCTTTTGTTTCTCTGCCTGTTTTATCCGGATAAAACCACTCAACACTCTGGTTATGCTTTGGAGGGTAGAGTTTTGCCTTTCTTTGATTTTGTAAGGCTCTACAACATAGGAACAGGAAACTTCCATCTTTCTTGTCCTATTAATCATTTTGGTTTTCATAATTTTCAGTAGTTGGCATTGGACTGGCAGTTCTCTGGCAAAAAAAGAGACCTTTGTTTAATTTTGTTTGTAAATGGCCTACTGAAGTCCTTCTTTGTGATTAATAAATCTTCCCCTCTATAAATAATATGAGGATGCGATGCCTTAGCTCTTTGTTTCTTAACTTTCTTTCTGTCAGCATATTTCAATAATTCTTTCCTCCTTTTTACAATTTTTTAATGAATAAGATCAGAATGGACCTGCTCTTTGCTTGTTGAAATACTCTGGCTTCAGCTTCTTAAGCCTGCTTTTATATTTTGGATTAATCTGTCAGAATAATAGGAACTCTTGGAAATGTCCCATATTTATTTACTGATTTAGATTTACTGTGAATACCTCGCATTGAGTTCTATGAGCACTGGTCTTAGTCTATCAATCCTATCTTCTCTAGTTACACAGGCAAAAATGTAAAAAATTCTTTAATTTATTGCAGAGTTTTTAGGTTGTCTTTCAAGTGGCTTCTTCTCAAATTTCAGAGAATGCAGCAAAAATCAGAGGCATTTCAATAAAAGATTTCAAGTGATGGCAAGTCCTTGAAAATGGATTAAAAATTAAGAAACAGGCTTTATTACATTTAACTGTACAATTTTGAAAAGGTTTGACTTTTTATTTACTTTGGCAGCAACATTTTGACATTTAAACACCTCTTCAGGGCACAGACTTCCATCAATCCAAGATTTTTTCTGCACAAATCTTTTCTCTTTCTACTGTCCCTCATCTCCCTACCAACAGCCTTACCTCCTACAGAAATATCTGCCACCTTCATACCTGACCATTTTTTCCAACCTTGAGTTGCCTTGAGTTGAATGTTGGCTTGTAAAAAAAATATTAATGGAAGGCAACACAGGGGAACTTTTGCCTAACTCATTAGTAACAGTTTATTAAGGACAGAAGCCTAAACTTTCAGCTGAAGATACTCACCCCATTTTCACTGACTTCCAAGAGGCTTCAAAATCGAAGCTGAGCTGGATTGTGTTACTCTTATGCAGGAGAGTACCGATTAGAAACACTAGATCAGCTGGTGAGACTCAGAAGTAAAATACTGCTTGGAGCTATATGGCCATGACCTGATACTCAGCATCCAGGAGAGTGGAAGGAGGTAAGTGTCCTGGTTCCACATGACTTTCTTCACACCCCTGGCATGGCAGAATATGATGCCTAAGCACCTTCTTACCTTACATGCAGAGGTATGTGCTGCACTGCCCTGGACCTATCCACAATTCCATCTCTCCCCATCCTCATGGCCTTATCCTCACCAGAAGCTCAGCAGGCTCTGGGGCCTCTGAAACAGTGATGTCCAGTTATGTCCATGCTGGAGCTAAGAAAGCCAGGATGTGGACTCTGCCACTTTAGCTTCTTCACTTCCTTTTTTAGAGCAAACTCTTCCAATATCACACATTTTCATAGGAATGTGAGAGCTGGTAAAAATAAAATAAAATTAAAAAAAAAAAAGCTTTGAAAGAACTGTGAATTGAAATTAGAACCTTGAAACAAATTTGAGAATGTTGTGGTGCAAACTTGAGAAATTCTTTGCTTTGAATAAATGTCATGGCAATGTGGTGTGAGTTCACAGTGGCAATATACTGTTCTTTCACAGGACTAACAGTAAAATTAATTCCCAATGGGTCATCAGTCAGACATCTTTTGGGTGATATTTAGTGTTCATTGGTAGGTCCTTTTGAAACTAATCAGTAATTCTGTAAACTGCAACAGTTTGGAGATAACATGCACCTACGCAAATCTTAGCCAAAGACCAAGAAATTTTGTGTTCTTGTTCTGTGACATACAAGTTTTCCCTCCCATCTTCTGGGAAACGTAGAAGATACCAGATGAATGGGGTGAGATACTCCAAGTCTTGTGAGGAAAAAAAGAGCTGAACCTGTTTCTTCCTCTGGTTCAACTTTGTTCGTGGCACACAGCAGTAGGAAACGTCACTATAATGAAACAAAATAGGACATGCCCTATTCCAAAAATATAGCGTGGAGTTACCTGGGACCTGTGCTCCCACCACTGTGAGGACACTTCAGACCACTTTATGTCTGCCCAGTCTACCTGTCCCTCTGTCTGCTTGGGGTTCCTCTTCAACAAATATTTATCTGTGTCCTATCCGGCTCTTACAGCACAAATAACCCCTGATGAGAACAGTCCCAAAGGTGAAAAGGATCTCTTTATCCAAGTGTGAATTCTGCTTCTAGGTTAATGTAAAAATGCCACTGAGGCATACCCAGATCCTTTTAAGGCTGTGTCCTGGAGGGAAAAAAACAAAATGTTGTTATTTCACAGCTGATTTTTTTTTTTCTTTTTTTTTTTTTTTTTTTTTTTTTTTTCAGTGGGGAGATTGGTCCTACTTCATGTGTCCATGCACACAGGAGTCATAACAGATTGGTCATCAGGCTTCTCTGAAACCTCAGAGCATCTTGCAGTAGAAGGGGGAAGGGCAGAGGGGATTAAGGAGAGTAAACAAAAATGCATAATAAGCAAATGCATAATAATATTTTACAGTCAAGTGCAAACCTACTCTTTATGGTTACGCTCTCAGGCTGTATGCCAGTGGCCAAGATACGACCCTGGAAGGTAATCCTCCTTAAAAACACACTTATTAGTACCCAACACAGTCACTGCTTCTCCCACAGGCCAACTTAAATAACACATATTTAATGTGATGACGTGTTCAGGGGAAAGGGAACCCAAAAAGAAAAGAGGTTCAGATCATCACATGAGCTGGAGAGACACTCAGATTTGATTTCAGACATTAGCAACATGGGGTGACTGGCATATGATGAAAGAGAGAATTTAACCCTGCCTTGCATGGTAGATTATTGCAGAATCAATGGGAAAAATGTCCCATTTTCACAGTTCCAAACATTAGCACCAGAAGACCTTTCTGCCTGCTGCTTGCCATGCCTGAATGATCTCTCACCTTAAAAGCTTGCATGGAGCTGAATAATTTTTATAGTTCCATTTTAATGTTTGCTTAAACAGCATGCACATATGTGAACTCAGCTCTGCTCTGCCCTCCCCTCCTCTCACAGCTACAAACACAGCCCTGCCAGTCACCCAGTATCACATCCTCATACCCTGACTCCAGTCCGCTTGCTCTTAACCACAGAGAGAAAAGAGCCGGGACAGATCAGTCCCCCGTTACCCACTCCTTAACACAACTGTTAAATGGTAAAGACCCTCTTTGGGTCAGACAACCAAGAGACCTTGTGAAAGACTAGAGCTTTTCTACCTCTGGTACTGGGACGAGTTTTAGAGAGGAAAAGATGAAAAATCTCTCTGTAGGAGTCTCCAGATGAAGCACAAATCCTCACTAGATTCAAACTAAATGGAAACAGGAAAAAATTTTAATTCTTTCATGTACATCTGAACATTCAAAATGCCAACTTCTCTGTTGTAGTTATACAAGATAGTTGGGGATGCTGAAGTGTTCATGGAGATCCTCCGTGGTAGGATTTCATATACTGCCACGCTTAGTTGAACCTAGATCCAGCAATGGACTAAACCATGAATGACTTTAAATCTATTTGTGATCTCCACAGTGCTGTTTGTATGCTCTTTAAATACCAAAGAAGCAGAAGTACTTTGGTGCTTTGGGGATGAATGGCTCAGCTTGTTTTGGATCATGGCCATGGGGCTCAGTTTCCCTGTAACACTACTAGCTTTGCTGTCTATTGCTGTCTTGTCAGCTTAAAAAGTAAACTTGTGGCTACTTTTTGCAATGAGGACAGGTTTAATTTTGCCAGTATTGGGTAACAATATACACTCTAAACTTGGGACAGGTTCATTACATGTTTCAGAAGTTTACGAATGCAGCTTGATCAGGGCTGAAAGCAAAACTCCATCCTTGTAGCAAAATTTTGCCCAATTTGCTGTCAGAAATTCCTATTTAATTTTAGGAGGTGGAAGAAACTTTAAGAAAGAATTTTTAGAAGCCTCTATGAAAGACTTCTAACTACTCATGTATTGACAAACTTATAAGTTTGCTTTGCTATGAGTTTATAAGCATGACTTTCACTTTAGAGATAATTATATGAGGAGGAATTCAGACCTTCCTTACTTGACAGAATGTGAGTAGAAAGACTGTACAGACAATATGAAAGATAAAGCCACAATAAACTTGGTGTGGGACAGGAGGATGTCCACAACCAGTCTGAAAGACACTCAGCAGGTTTCTGAGGGCTCTGTCAGAGAGTTTTGTGTTTTCAGGCCAGAAGTTTCACCAGCCTCAATTGTGCTGACGTTTATATGAGTTCTAGACTAGGGGACTTAAACCTGAATGCTCATCCAGAAATTTTAATCAAGTTTTTTCAGACAATATCTTTGTCATTCACAGGGCACTGAAAAGAATGAAAGGGGAGTTAATACTCAAGAAATTAATTATAAAAAATAGAAAAGGTGTCCTAAATTTTCCGTTGCACCCCAATCTGGCAGGGATTCTCAGGCAGTTTGTTTAGAAATGTGTCTGCTACTAATTTAACAGCCTGACCTCTTTCCCCAAAATGCCCTACTTTTTGGAGATTTGGGAGCATTCACTTATGCAGAAGAGGAGACGCATTCATAGCCGTCCACAGTTTTCAATCAGATTTTAATGTTTCATGTGCTACTCTGAAGTCTAATTTTAAAAGCATTTTGTCACTGTTTGTTTGCCCTCTGACCCGTGGAGAGGTCTAAGTCACGAACCCTCACTCCCTACAGCACATTTCCCAGCAGAAGAAAAGGAATAGCACATCTTACAGACCCAGCATTACTCTGTTCAAATAAAACAAAAATTCAGCCATGAGATACATTGGAAGCAGGTCAAGCTTTTCATCTTACTGGAAAGCAGGGGGCTGAGCAGACCATCTATAAGTCATTAAATCTTCAATTTTCTGCCTCTCCTTGAGGCTTCCCCTTATTCCCTTTGGGACTGCCAGGGAAATCAGACTCACTTAAATGCTTCATATACTTGGAACAGAAAAACTGCTTCAAGAAAGGCAACAAAACCCTGGAATAAATAAATTCTCCTCTCAGACAGACAGGTAAAACTAGCTGAGAGCCAGAAGTCTCACTGCAAGCTGGCTTCTCAGTGCCATGGAAAAGAGCATGGCAAAGCCACCAATTGTGCTGGTGTCACAGCTGCAGTGGCCCAGGACGCAATGCCTCCTGCAACAGACACTGCTTCTCCCTGGGGTCTCTGCCCATCACCTTTGTGGTGTCAGTGGCTCCTGCACTTCCCAGTTCACTTTAATCCCCTTGAGCACTGCTGACAGTCTATCCACACCAGGAGGTAGCTCCATGCCACTCTCTCCCTGTACTTTTACACTTGCATTGCAGCCAACACAGAGGTCTCTCCCACCCACTGCAACAGCTGGTTTGAGGATAAAGAACAAGGTGGCTGCAGAGGAGGAGTCACTCACCTGGTCTTTGAGACTGTTTGCTGCTCTGCCTTGACCTGCTAGACCTCTTTACACCCTCAGACAGCCTCTGCTGCTGCTCAGTGGTCCTCTGGGGGCCAAGTTCAGGTGGGAGGAGGAGGAGCTGAGACACCAGAGGAAGAATTGGGAAGAGTGAAAGAAGCTCAAAAAATACTGTAGGCTACAAAGCCTCTTGCTGGCAGTGGCAGGGCTGGTAAGGTCCTCCTGCATCTGCCCTAATTATGCCGTTATGCCTAAAGTGCCATACCTGGTATTTCTGAATCAGAGACGGTCCAGGCAAAGGCTCCTGTCAAGATGTTGTTTGATACTTGGTCAGACACATGCAAGTGACTCACCATGGGTAGACCGGTTTAAAAGCTATAAGCTAGTAATCTTTATAAACCTCTGCTATTCCTTAACACTGCCACACAATCTGGAGAGTTACTGTGCTGCTTCAGTGTCTGTTTGGGCCACTTTTGCTTTATCACTCTGTTTTTCTACCTTCCATGCTGTGTTTTGACATCCAAGACTCCTTGCAAATATGACTCCCTTGCTAACAGAAGCCCTGTTCTTTCAAGCAGGGGTCGGATACTCCCTTATCTCCCTTTTCACACCCCATACGAGAAGGGCTGCAGTTTCTCTCCTCTACCTAACTTGTGCTATGCCAAGCAGTCCTCCTCACCAGAGTCCCAGGCAGGATCCTTCCATCAGGTTTTTTGCCTGCAGTTAATGTTGGAATGGAACCTCAATGGTATGGCCATTAAAACCAAAAACCTTGGGATTTGAAGCATGTATGTAGGGAGGGGAGACTACTCTTCTACCGTGGCAGCAGATTTGTCTGGGAGAAACCCCCTTTTTGGCCATTTACCTCAGTATTTCATTCCAGAGCATAGTAGTTTTGCCTCCTGAGCCACCTCCCTTCTCTGGGATCTCCTCTTCCTCTTGCTACTTCCTGGCAAGCACCATCTTTGCTTCTGCTTTTTGAGTTCATTATCAACTTGACCTTAGATCCTCTTGTTATTTCTCTGCCTTCTATAAACCAGGTGACTTCAGTAACAACTTGGACTGCAGAAATGCCCTTGAGTTGACCAACTTATCTCTCTGTCTTGGTTTCTACATTTGTATTCTACTCAAAATTTCTGCCTGTACCCTCACGCTCCCATCTGGCTATGCAGAGCCAGCCAATGAATGCTTTCCTTTGCAATGCTCCACATGTTTCTCTCGCTGACATTTACTTCATTGTCATCTCCTTTTGCATCTTCACTGTCAGATTTTATTCCTCTCTCTCCTCCCTTTTCATCACCCTGGTTTGTTATTGGAAATGATTGAGTATTTTCTTCCTTTCCAACACTTTGTTTTTCTTCCTGTGCTTACTGCAAAATCCCCTACCCAGGCACTGATTAACTCTTGCTTTGCACTTTGCCACTTTCTCCTGTCTTCTCTGAAAGGACTTCACACCGACTGTCTCTACTAGCACCATCTTTCCTTCTTCTTACTCCCCATGTGAATCTCCCAGACTCTCACTGACACCCTGGGGTAAGGTCAAGTCTCTTTTGCCTTTCTTTTTGAAGTTCTGCATAGCTCCCCTCCAGCCAACTTCCTTCCTTTTGCTTTGTCTCATTCTTTGTCCTGTATCAGTACATCAGGGCTGGTCTCTCATGGCTCTCCTCCTGTGTAGTACACTCTTCTACACCTAGTACACTTAAAGAGCTTTCAAGATTCATGTGTTCAAATTTCTTTTTGGTCTTAAGGCTTAGACGCTTACCTTCAAAAAGAAGTCTGGTATCCCTACTTGTTAATATTGTTTCAGGAGAGTGAACCTTTAGAGAAGATGAACTCTTAAGAAAAAAACACTGAATATTTGCACTGTAAATCCCAAACATTCAGAACCACATTTTCACTGTATTGAAGGTCCACACCATTTTGGTTTTGCCTCAGATGCTGGTTAAGCATGTGGTTAAACCTCCACTGCATACCTGCTTTGTGCTGCTAATAATTCATAAGAGAAAGATTGCTGTGCTTCCCATCCCCTCACTCCAGATGCTGGCACAGCCGTCTCCATTGGTCTCCCAGGGAAAGGGGCCCCACTCTGCTACAGCTAACAATTGCCATTTCTTTAATAGCAAATACCATTCAGTTAAACCAGAAGCCTGAGGAAAAGCAATTTTGGGTTCACTTCCTAGATAAGAAAGAAAATTCCTTCCTGTTACTGATTCCATAAAGGAGAATGAGCTAACCTGCAGAGTCTGATAAAGTCAGCCCTCTATTTCAGCTCTGGCTGTGGGCTACGTTAGCACAGAAGACGGGCAGCTCACAAGCGATTAATGCAAGGGACACAGAAGAAAGAAAATTATTTGTTTCTCCCACTCCCCTGAGGGGAACCATCTTTGTTCTCCAGTACTGAGTCTGCAGCAATACTCTTGAACCCCCTGTAGTGATTGTAGCTCATAACTTTCTGCATAAATCACTTGGGAGCAAAAGCATCTAAGATTTCAGATTCTCCTGAACATTCCTGGGGCCTCTTTTGTCACTCACCAGTGTTCCCACAGCCATAGGCGTTTGCTGAAGGAAAGAGATGGATACCCTGGCTCATCCCTCTGCTAGCACCGCAGGGTGCTCCCCTTGGTCTGGTGTGCAAGCCAGGGTGGCTCCTGGTGCTTTGTGTGCTCAGATATGCTTGTAGGTACAGTTCAAAGGTTTGGGTGCATGTCCCATTTGACAAACGAAATACAATATTAACTCATACCTATACTTGCAGTGACATGGACAAGGACGTGGATATAAATGTTACTCTTTGAGCGTCCTCCTGTCCCCATGAGTCTCACATCAAAAATGCTTTTGGAAAGATTGTGCTCTGCTCCCTTGCTGTCAGTGTTTGGCTTACTTCGTTTTGAGCTTAATAACTGGCAAATCCTGGAGAGGCAGCTGGACCAGCTCACCTTGCGCCCAGGCTATGAGGGGGCTGCTGCTGAACAGCGGAACATTGCTGTCAGGTTGACGACTTGCTTGAAAGGTGGTGACAAGTGGTGCAAGAGTGGGAAATGTGTTTTCCAGATACCCAGATTTAACCACCTCCCTCATTTCTCTTTCAGGTTTTCTTTCCATCTGGCTCAAAGGTAGAGCTGTGTACATTGGTACACACATACACAAATACAGCAAGCGTCTTTGTTTCTTTGTTTGCCAGCCTTTGCACAGACAAACCCTCAGGCTATACTATTATTTTTTTTTCCCCCAAAGATGAAGGGAAAATGTTCCCACGTATGGATTTTGCAGGAAATGGGAAGTGGGTGACAGCGACCGGGGCTGTGACCTGGCAGACCTTGCTGTCTAATGTAACGTGATCTTGCAGCACTTGGGAGAAAAAAGAGGAGAGAAGTCTGGCCCCGGGACTGCAAATCACAAGCTGTGATGACAAGAGGGGGGCTAATAAAACTCAGCACCCTTCACTTTTAAATGAAATGAGTGGGGAGGGGGAGTGGGGAAAGGATAATTTATTACCTAGAGATATCCCGGGGTATCACTTTCCTAGAAATGCTTTTCACTGGCCTGTGGAGCTTCAGTGATGGAAAATGTGAACACAGCTTTGAGCAGTTAAGATCTTTATTTGAATTAATTATAACAGCTATAACAACAAGATTTAAGCAGTGGAGAATGGGGCGCTTCATTGCCCCCAATCCTTTCTTTCCACATCATACTCCAACTGCCATCTTCTTGAAGGACATCAGCGCTGCGAGAAAGGAAAGGCTGGGATGTCCTGGTGGCTTGGATGACATGGATGGCATAGGTACATGATGCTGAGAAATCATGACATCACTCTAGCTTTTCTCCAACCACTGGTTTTTGATTTTGTGTTGAGAAAGGCACAGCAGCAAGTGAATTTTACTGAACAATGCTGCTACTTGTTGGCAGGTTGGTCTGTTTTTGAAGTGAGAGCAATCAAAATAAATTGGCTTTAAGATATGCTCTTGCAGGGATGGAGACTTGTTAAATGAACTTATTTGAGGGGAGTGGGTGCAAAGTCCAACAGCAGCTTGGCAGGCCAGGCTGTGGCCAGGTTCTGGGAGACTCCTGGTTCCCTCTCGGAGGAGTCATTCGGTCACTTCTGTTTTCATTGTTTCATTTTGTTGGGTTTTGGGGCTTTGCACTATAATTTGAAAACAAAACCAAACCAACAGTAATAGACCATCTTCAGGATCTTCAGAAATTCTGTTGATATGGGCACGTGCAGTACTGAGACACTAACATCTCTTTGTAATTCTGAAAACGGGCTGCAAGCCACAAAAACAGGAGTCCCCACACAAGGCTGTTTGTAAACTTCTTTCTAGTTGAGCTGGAAATGGATGTCTTTCCCAAAGGATTTTGATAGCTCTACTTCTGGACCCAGAATATTTTTAATTAAATTAAATAGAAGGGAAGATGGAAAGGAAAATTAATTAAAAGGTTTTTTGTTTGTTTGATCTTACTAGACAGTTAAGCTCAATTTTTATTGAATCTTTAGGCAGAGATTCTGGTTTGTTTAATCTATCTGTCTGATTATTATTATATTTCTGGTAGGGTGAACACCAAAGAATAAATGAAAGATAATGAAATAAACAGAGCCAAGTGTGGCTGTGCCCTAGAGCTGTCCCATCTCAATATACAAGCTTGTGTTTCATCTCTCCAAAGCAGAGATTTCAGGACTCAGCTGGCACCAATAAAGAGGTATCACACTGAGAGAGAGAGCTGTCGCTCTGCTGGGCTGCAGCCTGCCCCCAGCCTCCTGCGCAGGGGTGAGGGAGGAGATCTGCATCTCCATGGAGCATTTACCTCCTGGATGTATTCGGTATAAGCCCATCCACCACATCCCATTGAGCTGAAGCTGCAGAGCTTTTTGCACTCCTCAGGAATAAAAACTCACTACTTTCAGGGTTGTGTTTGGTACAGCAAGCTGTCAGGTGTACTATTAGCATTAATATTTAGTGTTGAAAGTGCTCTTTGGAAGTGCCGTTATTATTGTATTTTTTAAACCATTTTATCCTGCACATTGCATAGGAGAACATATTGCCCTTCTCCTCTTAGATATGTACTCTACAACGGAAATACCAGAGCTGTTCAGCAACGCAGTGTACCTGCAGATCTGTTCAAGGAGTGATATCCAAGTGCTGCCAGGGTGGAGCTAATGTCTGGTTAAACATTAACATGGGGCTCAGTTCCATCATTTTACAATGTGTAACCTGCTGTGAGTAAATGATAAACTGTTCTGGGTGCAGTCCTAGTTGCTGAATATTTACCTTTCCCGTTGTTACTCTTCTGAGGAAAGAAAAGAAAAAACCATCATTTGAAAAGAAGTAAACAGAAAAGATGGTGCTTGTTGATTTCTTACTCACCAAAAAAATATATAAGAGGATAACCTTTGCACTGGAAACTATGTTGCCCAGTTTAGTATTTTTTCTATATCTTTAAGACAACAGCACAAGGCGCAGAACCAGAAACAGGAGAAAACTGTATGCATGCTCTGCAGCACAGAGCCCATGAAGTGTTGTGTCTCGTTTCTTCAATCCTGTCAACATTTATCCTTTTCCTACTCATTGCTTGCCCTCAGCCCCCTGTATGAAGTGTTAAAAACTAGAGCACAGAGCCTGGAGCTGCCTGTAATGCTGGCTGGCTAACAGCAGTGACAGGCTCTGGTAGGTCTGACATCCTACATCTGACTTGGTGGAAGCAGGCAGGCAAAGACACCTTGGCTTCTGTTTGTCCTCTTGAGATAGAAAGTGTGATGGGATCCAGGAAAAGGTTAAATATTATTACAGAGGCATTTTGCACTTACAGTAAGCAGGACAGATACTGCAATAGCCATTAATCTCCATATTCCAGGCTGGAAGCTCATCATGAGCTGAAGTCACTCTCCGGTTTCCCTGAGCCCTGCGGAAGATTATGCAACTATTGGCCATGTTCATCATCTGAGGTGAGAGGGGAGGGTGTCACCTTCCTCTGAAGCATCCGGCACCAACTCCAGTCAGCGGCAGGATGCTGGCCACCGTAGACGTGGCTGTGCTCCAGCATGGCAAGAGCTCCATGCCTTCCACTGAGTTAAAGCAATAGATGAAGCCAGACATCACCTCTAGACACTCTTGCCTCTTTCTTATGCACATGTGCCACAGCTACCAACACCTTTCAACTTCCCCAGCTTCTGAGGAGAAGTCCAGTCTTTAGATAATTTCTTTCCAACCTGAGGGTCCTGCCCAGCTTCCTCCAGACATCAGTGTGAATTTGCTGCCATCACCTGCCATGAGTTTGTAATCCTCAGTATGGAAAGACTTCAAGATGTAAGGGCAGGCGAGAGGATACAGCAGCTGCAATGCTGCAGAAAATACTACACAACTCAGCATGGCTGACAGGTGCCTGCTTTATGACCTAAATTTGAAATTACTTCATCACTTTTTAATATGAAGAGGTCTTACGTGCTTAATTATCAGGGTTCTTCCTTTTTTTCCTTTTGTGTGTGTGTTTGTACGCATTCCAGTTGTCCTCTCCCGCTCGTGTTTCTCCCTCCACCTCACATCAGTGTACACTGCAGACTTCCTCTGGCACTTTTATAAGTTGCCAGAAGGGAAGTGACCTGGTTACACGTCCAGCTCTGCAAGCTGCCTCAGCAATGCTTTTCCTCCCTCTCTGCAGCAGCCCTGGGCGAGCACAATGTCCTCAGCCCATCGGCGCATTTGAAGCAGGGAGGTTATGGGCCGCACCACGGTTCACCAAGCTGACATTTGCACTCACTGACATGTGACAACTCTGTTAGGAAGCTTATAATCACTGACAACTACTACTACTACTACCACCATTACTGTTATTATTACTATTATTATTGTAATCGGTGTGTGCTGCTGACAGTAGATGCCTCTCTGGAAATAACTCATTAATCATGAGAGTGGCCCCTGGGAGGAGCCGCCCAGAGCCCTGATCCGGCAGCACTTACGCAGCAGGATGCCCATGTTATCAGTGAGGAAATCCATGTGCTTGACTCTACGTATGCAAGTGTCCTCACTAGTTCCTGAAGGCAGCAAAAAGAGAAAGTCCTACTCATCCTCGCTCAGCGCTCTCGGTAATGTTTCCTACAGTAAGATGTTCCTGTTTGCTTCTGGCCTTCTAAATACCAAGGGAGTCAATTTCCCCTGAGACACAAAATGACCCTCGAAAAGTCCCACGCAAAACTTTATTTTCTTTATTTTGTCTCTTTTTTCAAATGTCTTGGATACATAAATGCCACTATTAAACTGTACTCCTGGATCCTTTCAGTTACATATCAAACCAAAGACTTTTGTATAACACCTAATATTTTCAGAGATTTCTTGCCACTGCCCTCATATCATGGATATTAGAAAAATAAGATCTGCTCATCCAGTCTCCTCCTTTGATTGATGTGGTATTTCCATGACCGGTCTAGGTCTAACCACTGGGAGGTTAATCAGAGTCTCACTTGGGAAGACAGCTTGATACAGTAAAAAATACAGGGACCATTCTTTCTGGATTTGTACTTAAGTTTTCCCCTGTTCAATTTTATTTCCAGTCCTTCCAATATTTTAGTCATTTTTTTTCCAGTTTTATAACATGTAGCTAGTCAAGCAGCTCTCAGGGAAGTCCAACTTCAGAATACAGAGGTAGAAGAAAGCTTTATGCTTATTCTGCTTTTATAAAGTTCCTTGTTCCGTGTTGGAATAAAGGTTGCTCCAAATACTGCTTGCTGGTTTATGATACGCTTGTAGAAGCTGACTCACTCTCAACCACTAAAAATGGTAAAATGCCTCCAAAGTGCCACCAAATCCAGAAGGCTTCTGGGACTGGATCTTAAGTGGGAGCTGTCAGCGCTGTGCCACCAGTGAAAGCAGAGACACTTCATGAGGCCTCAGGAATCTGTTCTTCATTGGAGAAGTATATGAAGTTCTGTACAGACGGCAAA
The DNA here is from genome assembly GCA_013400375.1 of Thinocorus orbignyianus. NCBI lineage: Eukaryota > Metazoa > Chordata > Aves > Ciconiiformes > Thinocoridae > Thinocorus > Thinocorus orbignyianus. Next base: position 134,371 of record VXBW01004173.1, read on the forward strand.
GTATAAAGCAACCTCATTTCCTTAGGTAAAGGGAAACGGCAATAAAAATTATCTGCCTACAATGAAGAACAAAAAAAAGAAAGAGGACCATTTTCTAGAAGTGCATTAAATATTTCATTCCCAAGTAAAGCGCGGTAATACGAACAGACCTGTATTTATGAAATCAAGTATGAAAGTTTCTACTCAAAACCTATAGATATAACCCAAACCTGAACGTAGATAGAAGGGGTCTTTCTAGGTTAACAGGCTCTGCAGGCAATTGCAGAGGGTGCTAGAGCATCACCATCTCCCTAATCACTGGTGCAGCTGTGTGGGCTCCCTGCCTGCTTTCCATGCCTGCACAGAGGTGCCTCCACATCTGGGCAGAATGTGGGATGCCAGTCCCCGTCTCTGCTAGGAGAAAGTCCCATCTCTTCTCTCCCAGGTGTGAAGACTAAGCTGAAAATAGACATAAACCTGCCTAGTGAAAGTACCTGGTGAACTGTTTAATTTGGAGTTTATTTTAATTCCGGAACAAAAGATCTCAATATCCCATGCTCCACTGTTGCTAAACATTTGAATTACGTTTTCAAATGTATGTACCTTATGATTGTTTCTCATCTATAATGTAATTTTGTTCATTTCTCCCCACAGTTTTCAGCTTTCTGAATCCTCGTAATTTCTCTATTCTCATCCGTTTTTTTGTATTTCTTCCAGCTTGGCATCACCTGTACATTTGTTAAAATGTCATTACTTAATTCAATGGGTCATTAATAGAAAATTTGAATAAAGATCTGAGTTTTACTCAAGCCAAGATAAAGTTTCTCACTGATTTTTGCATTTTCCAGACCTCACCTCAAAACTCATCCCCAAACAAATCTGTTGAATTGCAGTGTCTTGCAGATATCTCCCTACAGCTTGATACACTGGAATCATACCATTCCTCACTGCTTTCCTTCACCACTTGGCAATATGTAGTCCCTCATGTCTGTGTCTCTGGAAAGCTTATCTGAACTAATTTTTAAGTGCTATGCTGCTTCATGAGACAGTGATATCAAAGGATCTGGTAAATTCAAATCTGTTGCACATCCTGTATCACCAGCTTTGAAAACACAAAGACTGTATGAATCTAATACTTTCTTGTCCCTCACTGCTCCAATCTCATAAGTCGGAGCTGCTCTAGGGCAAGACCCAACTCTTGCTGAGGGGCATCAGCACTCCCAGGCCTAGTACCTGATCCTACCAGCCCCATCAAAAGAGTTGATCTCCCTACCTGAGATCATCCTATTTGAGAGCTTCACGGTCTGGGGTGTGAGAGCATAGCGGTGCCATCAGGCATGTCCCCATCTTTGTGTGATTGTGGCAAGGAAGGGGAAGGGAGACAGAAGGGGTTGGCAAGGAGGAAAGATCTCTCCCAGCTGTGAAAGGGGATTGGGAAGCAGATAAATATTATAACTGGGGTGGGGGTTGGGGTTGTTAATTAATTCCTCTTTAAAAACTTAAGGCTGTCTGCCCTCATTTGCCTGGTGTGACTTGCTCTTTTGACCATGGCTTTACGGAGTGACTTTGAGAAGAAGAGCTTTCTCTGTCCCTAGCAGGAGTTAACCACAGTACCACTCACCTTCTCTTCTGCTTCTACCAGCTTTTGAGTTGAAAGGAGAAGAAGCAGGGACATCATCAGTCCGGGGGCTGGGGGTGGTGCTGTGCATCTCGGGCCACAGGGCTGATCACAATGGGCAGCAGCCTGCCTCGTGTTCCCTGGACTCCGTGCCCACCCAAGCCCCTTCCCCCTGAAATTGCTCTACCTCCAGCTTATTTACAGTCCTCGAGGACAGAGGCTTTGTCCCGTGGCCTGTAAAAAAGTCAGGTTTATTGTTCTTTCTCAGTTCTGCATTACAATTTTCTCTGTCCCCCTGGCAGCCATACACCACTCCCTAGAGGTCTTTGCAAATTATATTAGAAGTTTACAAGCCAGCATCATTTTTTGTGGGTTCTTTTTTTATTTTAACCAAGGCAGATGCTAGCTACTAACTACAAATGTTTCCATAGACCCCTGTAAATACCATCAAGTCGCTCTTTCCAATAGCAATGTGCATGTAGCTAATTCACACTGATAGTGAGTTTTCAGTGTGAATGCTATTTTTTGTGGTAAATGTTACAAATGTTGTTGTTGCCTCTGATGATTAAATACTCACACAGTTAACTCAACTTTTTCTTTCAGGGGTCTGATGGTTATTTTTTCCTTTTCTTGGCATTTACAACCTATCACTGTTGGATGTCAGTGGGAATGAGAGGTGCTGGCTGACCCACAGAACAAAGCCCCCACTTAGTCCTACTTAAAGACTGTACCTATCCTTTCTAAGTTTCTCAGTTTGCTATGCCCTGTGGTTTGCCTGGCTTGAACATGCAGACTATACGATCCTACATTCTAAACGGTATTGAAATAAGTGGACAAGATATATTTTTTATACATATTAGACCCTTTAATTAATACAGGATATTTCTGGATAAGCAATAATGATTTACATGCAAGAGATTACAAAGAGTATTATTTAGGGACTTTAATTTCTCCCAGCAGGATTCTTCCAGCTTGGATCTAGGAAGAGTGCTGTGGCACTATGGAGAAATCAGTCTTGCTTTGCTACACACTGGTTTTATTCAGATGACAAGGAGAAGGGTGGACACTGCAGAATGTGACTTGCTTTTACTTTCCTGCAGACCGAGGTCAAAGCAAGGAGCAGAAGAAGATATGGCATCCTAGGTCAGTCTGACAGCAAGATTTTGGGGAATTCTGTAACCCATCGAGTTATAAAAGCATTCAGTCAGTGTTGAAGTGATAGTGACTCTAGACCTGAGGGCGTACTGGTCAGCTGTGTGATGGCACACAAGTAACTTTGTATGTTTGTGCCAAGTCAGTGATATGGCTTCTTCCTGGTCCACCTCTCTTTTTTGAATTTTCTTGTCATTAGTTGAGAAAAAAAAAAATAGTTCATTTCCAGAAGGCTTGTTCTTGACAAGTCTGTGTAGACTTTTATGAATCTTTTTATCTCCTAAATTTATAGAAGTTTGTTTAATTATTTGTTTCAATACTCTTTCGGAAGTTGGAGATGATTGGTCTATAATTCCAAATCCTCTTTTTTCTCCTGCTTTTATTATTATTTTATTATTAGGAAAATCTTTCCCCAGTTACTCAGTATCTCACCTTTCTTGTTCAGGTGCTCACAATCAGAAGTGTCCCTCAGTTTACTGCAGCCAACAAAAGATTTTAGGATAAACAGCAGCCTCAGCCAACTTGAAAGAATTAATTTACCAAAGTATTATTTCAGTTATTCTTTCATCAGTTTGAGCTTACAGTTGTGTTCACCAGCTGGAAGCTGGTTTTCTTTGTTAGTCCATATAAAAGAGACTTCAGTTCACCAGCTTTTCTACTATTTGTCAGTAGATATTCCTTCTATGGAATCTTTTGCCTGGTCTCCCTGTTGCAGTTCATCTGCTTCTTATTAATCTTCATTAGCCAAATCTAGAATAGGTTCTTGTTCTGTCTCCACTTTCTGACTAAGAAATGGCCACTGATGACTTCCAAAATCTTGCAGGCTGCTCTGCATCCTTTCCCAAGAAATTTCTAATTAATTAAAATTCCCCACTACAACTAGTACTGGTGCTCTGGATGATTTCGCCACTTGCTGACAAGTTCTTCTTTGTGATCTTCCTCACTTGCCAGAAAGTGTGGCTGTGCCTGGTATTTCTCACCATCAGCTACTAGTTAGATACTTTCCTGACTGAGTTGAGTAAGAGGCTCCATGAACACAGTTACAAATGAAGCCTTGTTTCATGGGATCACAGGGTGATTTAGGTGGCCAAAGACCTTTGGAGGTCTCTCCTCCAACTCCCTGAGCCAAGCAGAGCCCCCTCAGGGATGCATCTGGCTGACTTTTGAAACCCTTCATGGATGGAGAGTGCACAGCACCCACACTTGCCCAATCCCTCCACGAAAATTATTTTGTGACAGATCTGTTTCTCATGGTTGTTTAAAACAGGTGACTAGGAGTATATCAGCTACAAACAAATCTTTCCCAACTCTTAGGGCCAGGATAAGGCCTTCCTCCTGCTCAAGCTCATGACTTCTCTGAAATCTCCTGAAAGCTGAGCTCACGTTATAGCTTTTCTGTCCATCATATCACCATGGGAGTCACACGCTGGGTCTCCCTTGGGCTGTACACTGCTCTCCTGAAATGTGGATGAAATTTGTTGTCACAGTCATTTTTGTTTTCTTCACTTCTCTGCTAAATTTTGCTCCAGTAGAGCAGTGACTTCACAGACTGTTGAGGGGTACACACACGTCTGGCTGCACACACAAACACATTTGCACATGCACACATGCATAGAAATACCTGCAGAAAATAATTGTAATCTTTTCATTATTTTCATAGGATTTCAGGTTAAAAATTTTTAACAACGTTATACAATTTTTAAGCAGACTCTTATGTGCTTATTTGTCAGTTGTTAGTGTTCATTATATTTGCTCTAGTGTGCCTCATTATTTTTCACTTGGATGCAGGCCCATCCCTGGCAGGCAGAAGGTTGCTGGCAAGATGTCTCAGCAGACACCCTTGCAGCAGCGTAGTCCTGTCACCAGGTGAGCTCATTTCACTCAGAGCAATGCAGAGATGGTTTGATGCCTGAAGGCACAGGCAGTGACAAGCACAACCCCAGGAGAAGCAGGACAAGGGGCACTCCTCAGAGCACAGGCTGGTCCTCCCCAAGGCCAGCAGCACTGCATGCTGTGGCATGCTATGGTTTTACTGCAGCTCGCAGCTTGACCCTCAAAGAAATGGGATCAGAACAACATCTTTACCCTCACCTTGATCACCTGTACATGGAAAACACCTGGGTAGAGGGGTCTGCCCACCTCACCAAACCCCAAATACACTGAGTGCTGCTGAGGAAAATAGATTTATTTTTCTGCTCAGCAGAGCAAAACCAGGGCACAAACTAGCTCTCTGCAAGCAGAGACAGGTGCTGAATTCATCGGATAATCTGCTGCAAATAATTTGCCCAGCTCTATTAATTAAGGTTTGTGAAGCACTTGTAGGGTTAAATGCCCTTGAGCCATCATTCACCTACACTTTGCCCCCATAGTGACATCAATGAAAAATCCTTAATGGTGGTCCTGGTGGAAGCAGCAGCAGCACTGAATTTTCAAATCCTCCTGAGGCAAGAAAACATGAATTTCCCCTTCATTTTATGGTCTGCTGAATCTTCTGTTTTTCTTGTTGTGTAGCAGAAATAATGTTCATGGCCTTGGAGTATTCTTGTGGTTTTCCAAATGCCTAAGATTTAATTTGGCATCTCACACACACAAAAAAATAATGTGTTGCCTCCTCTACTTCTTTGCTGTGAATGTTGTCCCTTCCCCAATTCTGTGGAGGGGTCCTGAAGCCTAACAATGGTCCCGTGGAGCTGTTTCTCAGCTGGTGAGGAGCCCTGCCTTGTGCCTTGGCAGGAACAGATCACAAGAATACAGCCCCTGATGGGGAGGAGAGGTCAGCCCGGACCTTTAGTGTTGGCCTGAGCTCCAAACACCCACCACAGAAAATAAATAAGTAAGAAAACATAATAAGATGCACACACAAGCTCTTTGTTAGCAAGTCCAAACCCCAACATGCAAGAATAAGCTTTATGAGCAGGGCAGTCTCTGCAGTGAAAGGTGCCCTGGGAATGGGAATTGTTCTGGCTGATGGTGCCCGCCTCTGGCTGAATCTCAGCAGGATGGCCTGGGGTCATCTGAACCTCTCCAAGGGCTGGCTTTTGGGTTACCAGCTCTTTAAAAAGAACATGCTTGTATCATACAAATAAAAGTATCCAGCCTGTTCTATGTATGGGGACTTTTGCCTGTTACCCTAGCAGACTGAGATTCAGATCCCTGAACTCTTCCCTCTGTAGAAATCATATTCTGCAGTTTCAGGGCTGGTGCATCCCTCATCTAAATGGGGAAGACTTATGACTGTATCTCATCCACCCATGCACATGCCAGCTTGGAGACAGTAAAGGTATCCCCCATTAAATCTGCACCTGACATCAGGCTTCTCTCCTGTCACCCTTTGCAAATGCTGTGTTGTCACAGGGGACTAGATGGAGCTGCAACTTGAGGGTGCTCTGTGGACAAAGAGAAAGACTGGGCAGAGCCACAGGAGCCCTTCTCTCCTTGCACAGTCACTGCAAAAGGGCTGCAGAGCATCCTACTGCCATTGCTGTTTCTTGCACAGGAGTATACAGAGGCTATTAGGCTACCATACATCATGCCAGTGCTTCCAACACTGCAGTCAAAATGCTTGAAACATGCAAGGGGTCAGAAGAACATCTGTGGGACTGAATGAGGAATAACCTGACCAAGATGTTGTCACAAGGCAGTAGAAGATCTGCGACCTTGAAGTCCCAGGCCCCATTTACAGGAAGACCTTGAAGCTCCATAGTCATACTGGAGCCCATGACGCTATTCTGTGAACAAGGCCCCTTTAAATGCTCCAAAATTCATGGGATTATTCAGTGTCATACAACTCTTCACATAACACCATTGCCCCAGACTGCATTGACACACTGTAGAGTAGAAAAAATCTGGACTGCAACATCTTTATGACAGAGTGGAAATATGGCACTGAGCTACACAGTAGATTTGACTCAAGGTCTAAGCCTGCAGGAAGACAGTGAACAGCTGCTCACAGCTTTCTGCCATATGGCACAACAGTGTGTGTACGTCTATATAAATTCAGATACATACCTGAAGATACTGCATTTTTTTGATACATTAGCTCATTTTCTCATTAAACATCTGGCATTAAGGGAGCCAAGAAACCCTGCAACTGTTTCACATTGGACAATGCTATTTGGGCAGATTGCGAAGAGGACTAAATGAGATTATTCTATTTTCAGATCGAGATCAGGTCAGATAACTATTACCTCCCTTCCTTTGCCTGACTTGTATAATTCCTCACCCCACCATCAGCTCTTGCAGTGACAAGCAGTGTCCTTCACATGTTGCTGAACCTTGTGAAACAGTAGGGGAAAGGCTTCCTGCAACAGACTCAATTTCCATTTCCAGGTGCAGAACCCGGCAGTGAGGATGTAGCACAGCACACCACGCCTCGCCTTTCCTAAACTCCCCACCCAAGACTGTTGCTGCCAAACTCTGTGCTCTCTCTCATCGCATACATGAAGGGAAAACTAACCTCTGCCCTCATGGACCCTAACTGCAACCCGGTGCTGTACTTGGAGGTGCACGTGTCCATCCAACTGGAGGGGAGCAAAGCCCAGCATCTGTGCTGTCCACTGCTGGCTCCAGGCTGGGACCGAAGGATGTTCTTGAGTTTCCCAAAACTGGGCAGAGCTGCACCAAACTGTGTGCATGTCTGTGGCTGCAATAACCCCAGGAGCCATGGGGAAACTAAGCACAGCCAGAGGGAGCAGGAGAGACAAGGGATGCCTCATCCATCTTGGTGCGTCAGGCCAACTACTGCTATTCCCTGTTTGTGTCTCAGCTGGGTGAAAAGTAGAGTGCACCTGGGAGGCAGTCATGTTAACCAAGACACAGCCTCTTCTCTGGAGGCGAGTCACTGGAGAAAGGACAATAATGGCTGTGGATAGGACTAATGGCCAGCAATGTCTCCTCGAGAAGTCCCTAAACGGTGTGTCAGTGGCTAACATCATTGCAATGAAGGAGAGAGAGAGAGAGAGAGAGGAAAGGAGAGAGAAAGAAAAGGAAGGAAGGAAGGAAGGAAGGAAGGAAGGAAGGAAGGAAGGAAGGAAGGAAGGAAGGAAGGAAGGAAGGAAAACAAATAAAATCACATGGAAGTTTTCTATAAAAAAAAAAAAACCACAAACAAGCAAACAAACAAACAAAAAAACCATCAAAACCCACCAGCTTTCATTGTTGCAAGGCACTAAACAGCAGCTTCTCCTACACCAACAAATCCTCAGTATTCTATACCTCACAACTAGGACGGGACAACAAGAATATTTTTCTCACTAAAGAAATTTGGATTAAGTCCCTGTGCTGGTGGAAAACTGCAGTATAAATTTCTGTCTCCATACAGAGATTGTGCTTTACAGAAGACACATCTGGTCATTTTCCTGCCCCAGGGGTACCAAGTTTAGCCTGGCAGCAGGAGCTGCTCCGTGCCTGGGTTCAGCTCTGACCTGGGAGGTACAGTGATATGTGCAATGAGTGCATCCACACGCTGCAACTGCTTTGTGTTGTGACTCAAGACGCTCATCAGAAGCAGCTGTTGCCAGATGGCTTGTGTTACCACTGTGGACCACTGCAGATCCACAGTGGTATTTCTCTCTGACATATTCTCTATGCAATTGTCCAGAGCTAATGCCTGTGCTGGGCATGGACCTCTCCAGCAGGCACAGGCTGCCAAGGTGTCCTAACAGCCCTCTAATGGGAGTGCCAGATGAGGACAAACCAGAAGGAGCATCTCAGAAGCTGAGCTCACTATTCTGCTTCATGGAGTTTCATTTCTATCACATGAAAAATGCCCCTTCCACTAACCACTTCCTTTCTTTTCCAGTATCCTCTTTATGCAGTCAGAAATGTGTTTTCCCAACACTTCCCTTCTGGGGAGGGACTCTTTACCAGGGAATGTAGTGATAGGATGAGGGGTAGTGGTTTTAAATTGAAAGAGGGGAGATCTAGATTAGATGCTGGAAAGAAATTCTTTACTGTGAGAGTGGTGGGACACTGGAACAGGTTGCCCAGAGAAGTTGTGGATGCCCCATCCATGGAAATGTTCAAGACCAGGCTGGATGGGGCTTTGAGCAACCTGGTCTAGTGGGAGGTGTCCCTGACCACAGCAGGGGGGTTGAAACTCAATGATCTTTGAGGTCCCTTCCAACTCTGACCATTCTATCAGTCTATGATTCATGATTCTGCCTCTTTGCCAGAATGGCCAATGTCAACTGCAATGCAGAGGTAAAGTGGTGCTGGGCTGCAGGGGCATGGCCTGAGGTCCATCAGAGTCAGAGCAGCAGAGTCAGAGCCATATCCCCCCTCTAACCCAGCAATATTCTTACCTGAGCACCATGAGCCCTAACCTCTTCCCTAGGCAAGTAAGGCCAGGAGACAAACAGAGCAGCCTGATTCTCCTTATGCTCCTCTCATTTGCACACAAGGCTGGTGAGTGTGTGCATGTGTGTTAGTTGAAGGAGGAGATCAATTAATTATGTGATGATGCGAGCGAGAACACTCTCAAAACTCTGGGTCTGCCCCCTACCAGATTTCACTGGCATTTTCTGAACATTTCTGTTAGCTCAGTGGGCACAGCTTGTTTGCAAACAAATACAATAATGCTCAGTTATTGTTTGCTACGATGGGAGCCTGGGAATTTTCTTTTTTTTGTTTTGCAAGTATTGTTTCTATTTGTCATTAAAGCTCACTTTCTAATCTGTCTTTGCAGGAGGTTTGTCTTTTTTGACACTGTCAGTTGCATTTAGCCAGAGCTCTCTTCTCTGGCCTGAAGAGGCATTTAAGGTCAACTGGATTTTGTGTTTTCTGTTTTCCTTTTCTTTTCAGAGCAGACAACCAGAAAAGACAGGGAAAAAAGTGCTTGCTAACAAAGACAAACATATAATTAGCAAAATAAATATATCATTATTTGATGGGTTTCATGCATGTTACTGTTTCAACTGCTCGTGAATTGTTTCATCCAGATTGTAAAATATTCGTATTTATATGTTATTCAGAAAAAGAAGTGATGCCCTGGAGAGGCTAATTCTTGGTTTGCAGATTGTTTACAAGCTGTCAATTGCAATTTGAATATATTTGCAATTCATAGGGCTGATAAATAACATAAGACACGTGGCATAGTTTCTGCTCCTGAGCTGTAGTACATCCGTGTATAAGTAACACCAAGGTAGGGAAGAAATTGTCTCCCCATCTGCCTCTCAAATCACACATTTAATAGAGCAAGCAAGCATAATACCCAAGAGAACCTCTGGGATCTCCTAATAGTATTCTGCCCCTCCTGACTTGCTGGAAAACTGTGATCTCACGGCATTGTGTGTGGCCACCTTTCACTGAGTCCTATCTCAGTTACAACTCACACATGAGCAGGACGAGTATTCTGTATGCTTTCTCTATATGGCACCTAGCACACTGCAGGATACCTGGCCAGGAAGGGACAAAAGGCAAACCATGCCACAGCAAAGGCAGACTTTGCATGAGAGTGGGTGATTGAGAACTCAGAGGATTCTGGTTTGTTATTCCAGACTCAGTGGGGGTGAACTCTGTTCTTTGAGGGATGATTAATACAATTATCAACACAATACTATTTGCAAATTGTATTTTAAAATATAAATATTGAATACAGCATTTACTTCTGGCTTCTATTTTTTCCTCCATACTTGAAATGAACTTTTGTAAGTACTTTCATAAATGAAGAAACTCTGGATATTCTTAGGTGGTGAGGTTATTATTTCAAGTAGTATGGCTGCTTTTCATTTTGTTTCTCCTTGGTACCAATTTTGTTTGATGGGATTGACCCCATTACTCACAAGGATTTATGCCAGAAAGTCTTTCACTTCATCTCCTGGTGGAAATAAAAGCCTGTCTCTTGTTCTTCTCCTAAAACCATGGATATTAAATTGCACTGTGTGTGGTTTGCATGTAAATAAATATGCGTAGTCACTCTGAGTGTCATAAATCAGTATTTTCAAACAGGCATATTTCTCCCTCTTTACAAAAGCTTAAGGTGATTCTCTGTCCATACAGTTCAATTTTTTTTCCTAATTTTAAATATCTTTTCTGCAATTTACCCTCATTACTTCTCCTCTATTCTATAAAACACAAATTATTCCCTCTGTGGTAGCTTTTCATATATCTGTGACTTCTCAAGTGTTACCAAGTTTCCCCTCATTTTGCCTGATCTTTCCTGATAGATGATATTTTTCCCCAATACTGTCCTTGATTTTTTTATCTAGAATGTTTTTAGGTGGTTCATGTCTGTCTTGAAGTCCAGGTCCTCAAGACTTGACTCTGAATCAGTCAGGACCTGGGCAGGTTTGACACGTGTCTTAAAGTTTCTTCCATGTGATATTCATCTTTATCTACTGGTAAGAAATTTGATTTTTACACAAGAATGATATTATAGGATCATATTTTGCTTGTGTTATGCTGTATATATTGTACTTTCTTTTCCAATAGAGCTGTTTTCTCTCAGCCTGTATTTGTGCAGATGATTCCTTTCAACAGTTACTTGCCTCTGTGATTACTGAACTACATCTTTTACCTTTTTTTTCTTACATTATTTATCCATTTTTCTTGTAGCCAGTTTTAGGAGGAAATGACAGAGCAGATGGATTGCTTGTTTTTCCAGGATACCTGTATAGATCATAGATTTTGTTGCTCTCATAAGTCTCCTATGTTTGGACTCATTGACCTGTATGTGGTCTTGATCATCTATCAGGTTAAAACAGGCTGGGGATGTTGTGATTGGGGGTACCCTATCAACACATTCCCTGTACCTACAGGGTGTGATGGCATCCACCCAAGACAGCTGAAGCCATAGGTCTCTGGGCACTGAGACTGAGGGTGGGAGAGTAACAGAAAAGGGACCACCCAAACCCTGAAGTTTAAAAACTCTAAAACTGGACACATTCCTGCCACAGGGAGAAGTGCTTACTGCAATTTGTGGTGCCAAATCACTTGCTCTAAATAGTGTTCTGTGTGGATGCAGAATATTTTTAAGCAAAGTAACCAGTTTGATAAAATATCTCCATGCAGACCATCCCCAAGTCTTTCCCACTCTCATTATATGAAGCTCTTTGAACTGTGTCAACCCACCATTAGCATTTGCCATGTGTACATAGTCAATTGTTACCCTGAGGAATGGGATGATGATGACATGCTTAGATAGTAATGCTTTAAATTAAGATTCCTGAATATGCCTCTGATGTGCGGAGGTTAATTAAGAAGCTATTGTGAGCTGAATTAATACCATTTGCTTATTGAAAACATAAGTCATGAGAATTAACAACAAAGTCATAAATATATTTCCCTGAGGGCCAGATCCTTCAGCTCTTACTCATTTGAGCAATCCTTACTCACATGAGTAGTCCCATTGAATTAATTGAGACTACATGTATGAGTTCATTTATCTGTATGACTAAGAAGTTGTATGGTTGGGTCCCACACAAGCGTTAATCTAAAATGATTATGTTTTTAATGATAAATTGGTCTTTAGATGGACTGTAATGATTGTTTATATCCAAGGCTTATTTTAATAAGACTGTTTTACCCTGCCAAGAAAATAAATCCAACTTTTTATTAATAATCAAGTGACAAAGAGCCAACAATTACCGATTAAAGGCAGAATTCTGAGATAGACAAAAAGCAAGTGTGAGGTTTCATTAGGTCCATTAACAATAAATACAATTTTGCTGATAGCTGAATGGAAAGCTGGTACATCTTCACCAACATATTGAGTGTCATAAATCCCCAAGCCAGTTCTGAGTGAGTTTGCTCCAGAACTAAAAGCTAGAAAGCCATGTGAGTGAGAGGGAGGGATGCTTAGCCTGGAGGGCAGCAACCCAGCCCATCCTGCTGTTGCAACCCAAGATGCTGATGCTATGTGGTATTGCATTCTGACATGTAAAAATATCACCTTCCACTGTGCTAGATCACAGATCATCTTCTGCTCTACTGCAACACCTTTATCTTACAGGCATGTTAAAAGTCAGAGAATTCCCCCAAAGCATGTCCTGGCAACCATGAGCAGTTGACTCTTCCTCTGTGATTGTGAGCCACTCCACTGTGGCTGTTTTATTCCAAGTCCACTGGCCAGTGTAGAACGATCAATCCACTGCTGAGTGTGTGAGAGCGAACAGAGGTCTCCCTCTCCTGAAAGAGGCCCTTGGACCAGCCTGCCTTGACTTGCTCCACTAACAAAATCCTCTGTGGGGACACTTCAATGTCCATGGAGGGCAAATGGTGCAAAATGGAATGTTATTCCCTTTCCTGTCCACGTAGTCATGTGTGCAATATAACCATCGCTCGCTGTCAGACGCCAGGGTTTGGTGACTCCAAAAGCACAAGAGTAGCTGTGACACTACCTGATTTCTAAAAGTCCTGTGAAACGCCTCTGGCTGGGGCAAGACACAGCACAACTTCCTTTGTACCTCCAGTTGCACATAAGTGTGACTTCAGTGGAGAATCTTTTGGTAAGAAAAAATAGTGGCATGTTCCTTTTCCAGACTTTAGCCTAGTTAATTTAGAAGAGAGGATGAAAAATAAAAAAAAAGAAGAATCTACTCACTGTTCACAGAAACAGTTCAAGTGGCTGTCAACAGCCAGAAGGTCTCTTTTTTTTCCCCCTCTTCTCCCTATTTGCATCTTCACAAATTTCACCTTGCACTTCTTTGACACTGGCACCCCTTTTCAGTGCTAAGAACTGCCCAAAGATGCTGAGGAAAAGGTTGTTCTCACATCATTTCCTCTAAACTAGAAGGAAGGACCACACAGACTGTTTCCAGAGACTCTCCCTTCTTCAACACTTCCAGCCTGGAGTCAGGTTTTTTGGAAGATGAGGGAGCTGTTCAAAGTCAAAATAATGCCTCATTTAAAGAACAGAAGAAATCAAAGCAAATTGATCTCAAACCTTTAGCAATTTAACCACTGGAAACTGGTATTAATGCACACTTTGACATTTGATTTTTCACATTAGGAAAATAAATATAACTTATTGCCGCACATTTTGATTCTCTGATGTCCTTTGAAACCCTTAGATTCATGTCATCTACCTGAGGGATACAAACTCAATAATAAGTAAAAGCTAAGTAGTTCCTGCTCTGATTTGTGGTTAAAGGGAAGGTTGTGATTTGGAGGAAACTTACTATCGGGTTTTTGTGGTATTTACTTACTCATCCTCTCTAGTTATTTACATCGCAAACAGTTTCTTTCCCCATCCCACATGAGAGGTATGTAATAAAAGTAATAATTTAATAAAGCAAATTAAACAACAGCAATAAAAGCTTTCTAATGGGTCTGGGAAGCTCTATTATGTTCTAGGATTTGGTATTTATCTTAAAAAAAACATAACTTCCACTCTTTTTCTTTTTTTTTTTTTTTTTTACGGAAGCCAGCTGTCCCTCTTGAAAACCTGGACCTACAGAAAGCATGTCCTGCCTGGTCCAGCCTTTCCCTGGGTCCCCATGGCCACATCCAGGGTGGGAGGGAGAGGAGGGAGGATTTGAGTGTTCCTTGGCCTCATACATGTGGTTGGGGGCTGTACCTGAGAATGGAGGCCCCAGCAGCTGCAGCTGGCAGCACTCCCCAAGGAGCTGCTTCCAGTGGAGATGAAGCAAGGAAAGGAAGGGGTAGAAAGAATAGATAGATGGTGATGGCAACAAAAAGAGAAGGCAAATAGCACCGGAGAAGAATAACAGGGCAGAGATGCTCTGTAGCCCACTTTTACAACGTAAACAGTCAGGCAAGAAGACAAGACAGGCCATAAACGTTGGTGTTTGCATTCATCTGTGACTTAAGTGTTAAGCAAAGGTCTACTGGAGAAGCTGACCTGTCAAGAAATACTGCGAAGCCTCCTGTGTGCAGCCCCCAGGCACTTTTAGTGCCCCTCTCAGGGTTCACGCCTCCTTCTGAAGGGTGACAAGGTGGATGTTAATGACAGCAGTTAACATGCTGGATCAGCAGGTCATGCTGCCTTTGCTCCCCCTTCAAACCCCTTCACAGCAAGTAAACAGACAGGGCCGTAGACTGGAAATGTGTCTTCTGGTACTTCCGCAACACAAACAGTGTGGTAATGGAAAAACAGTCTGTTTATCCTCAGAGTGTTAGCAGATGGCAGCTCCTTCCCGCTCCCTCTCTCCGCTGCAAGCCAAGCTCCCTGATGCATCCCTGAGACCATTGCTGGAGACAGTCATCCTCCAAAGCCCCTCAGCAGGGTGTGCACCGGGCACAAGTGAAGATGAATCCCACACGTCCTTCTCAGGGGCTTGTACAGGAGTATTGACTACAAGGGAAAGGGTGCACAGAGGTTATTTGTACACACACTGACTCTACCCAGAGTATTGCACAGATGCAACATGCTGCTGCAAAAGGAGCATCCTTTACGCTTTTTCTTTACTTCCTTTACAAGTCAGCAGCAGGCCTGTCCTTGTTTTATTACAAGAACCCCACAAGACAGAGAGCAAACGGAGGAGATCCTACCACCTTTGTGGGCCCCCATATCCCAGCTGGCACCAAACGTCTTCATACCCACCCAGGGACCACAGTTATCACTGCCCATCTCCCCTCCTAGCCATCAGGCAGTTCCATTTCAGCTGTTTCTGAGAGAGAAGAGGAGAAGAGGTAGTCATGGCCATTCCTCCATGCCTCTGCTGCACCTCTAAAACCCAGAGATGCACAGTTTCTTTCCAATTCAGCTAAGCCAGCTGCAAAACCCTCCCTGGACACTTGTCATTCTCTTGTCAAGGGCTGCTGCCTGCCTTGGACCTTTCAGCTAGGCTGTTTGTGGGAACACTCCTCCACTCAGTGTAATCAAAATGCTGGTTTCCAAGTCTTCAGTCATAACCAGAATGATGATGGTTAGACAGGGCTCACACCAGGCCCAGCTGAGAACTCTGAGAGGCTATGGGTGCTTTGGCAGCAAAACTGCACCCCAGCAGGAGTTGGGAGCATGCTGCTGCATCCTCTCAAGACTGGATAACTGATCAATCCACCAGGAGGGGTCAAAAAGTATCTGGGACATGCTGGGGAAGCTACACTTTGGTAGTTAAGAGGATCTGTACTGAACAGATACGTAAGCTAACCTAATCCAGCCCTGCAACAGGATCTGATTCTGCCCTCTGCAAGTTCTATGCAGGTTTTGATAACTTCTGATTTTATTACACTTAAACTTTTCCACCACATATATGTAAGGCTTAGGTCCACGGCCAGTCCAGGAGCATTTCTGCTTTTTTCTGTGGATTCACAACATCTTGCGTGGTGGAGGTAGGAACTGAAGATTACATGAGTTAGGGTCCCCTAGTAAGGTAGAGTGAACTACTACAACAAAAAATGATGATTACTGCCTTGATGACAGCTTTGACACCTAAATATCCATAAGGATCACTGACTGCCTGATCCTTGTTCTCTGGCAGAGACCTGAGCACCTCCTTGGCAGGAGTTCAGGGAGAGCAGTCTGTGCTTGCAAAGCATCCTGCTATGCTCTGACCTCACAAGTGGAGTTCATGTCACCTCACTCCAGGCAACCCATCTTCCTCCAAAAGTAGTCACTCCTTTTCCAGTCAAAGGAGGGAAACATGCATTTCTACAGAGTGACTCATCTAACATACTTTAGATACCTCCTTTAGGAAAAGATGAGTTGCACCGCAGCTCTTGCAGTGTCCAGGCTAGAAAGTAGATGCTTGGTTGTGTTTTGGATCATACAGATCTGCACATTTTGCCAGCTGAAACCCTGGCTGTCTTGAGTAGGCATCAAAACCCAGTTGATACTTCAGAAAGATTGTTCTTATGCTTTCTCCAGCTGTGATATTGTGCAGAGAAGATCATCAGTGTTTGCGAAGTGCTTGGGTAGTACAGCCTGTAAAAAACAGTGCAATATAAAAATTTCTCTGTACTCAGACCAAGGTTTGTATGTCATCAGCCATATAAGACCCATGGCTGTATGCTGAGCAATGAACATAGGAAGGACTACTGGCTAGCCTCCATTTGCTGTCACATCTTCAGGCCTGGACACCAAAGCAACATGGATGGGATGGGGTGGGGAGCTGGGGCTGCAGTCACTAGTGTGTGGTAGGAAATGAGCATGTATTCTGTGCAGGGGTAGAGGTGGTGGGTGCATTCTTCTTACCTTCTCTAGTAAATGCACATTTGATATCATCAGCCAGCATCAGATCTGTTTGGGATACTTAACAGCCTCTGCACCTTTGGAGCAGCACAATCTGATGTCCACATGTCCCCAGGCAGCCTAGAGACACAGGGACACCCATCTGGCTCCCCTTCTTTTTTCTCCATTTGTAACTCCCCTGCTACTGAAGCTACCAAAACCTCTCAGAGGCAGTTGTATCTGTCAGTATGGATGGCACTATTTTAGTTAAAGCTGATTTATACTTCTGTTTTGAGACATGCCTGAAGATATACACATATTCAAAAAGCACCTGAAAACCTAAAATGTTCAGCTAGCTCCTAGTTGCTGCAAAGAACCGGCAGCCTTTTCCCAGATTACTTTTTAGCCTTCCAGGCTTTCTTCTGCAAAGGGCACTGATGGTAGTGACAGCTTCTGAGAAGTAGCAGTCAAGATAAGAAGCAAGGCTATGTTACTGGCCACACAGAGATGAGAGAAAAGGGTACCCATGGAAATATGGCTCCAGCTACTTCTCACCCTTTTGTTTCAGCCATGGTAATTTGTCTTTGCAGTCTCTTCTCCCCGCTCTGTCTGCAGCTGAGATGGGCACAGCCCTCATTCCTGTGGCTGCCTTACTGCTACATGGCCTTAGTGCTACCCCTTTGAGATACCATGAAAAGAAAGGTGACTGAAATGAAACTGGTGCCAAGCCCACCTATGTGGTTTACCTAATCCTGACATGTCACAACAGAATTTGGGGCCTGTTTCTTACTCAAGAGGAAGTGATGGTTCCTGCAAGCTATGTATATTTCTTCAGGGGGTTTATTTGCTTTCTCTGTTAAAGTCACAATTACTCATTCAGACTACAACAGTGATGTATCATCCCTCGGTAATTCAGGTATGCAACTCCATCTTTGCCACTTGGAGTGGCATCCTGCCCTGCTCTTGGCTCCCTGACTGTGCTGCAACGAGTCTGCGGCTGTTCTCTGTCTCACCACCCTGTCAAAGGAAAGCAATATAAGATCCCTCGGAGGCATATTTTAGTTGTGTAATACTGATATGCTTCATAAAACATATCAGCACATTTCAAAAGTTATTTCCAAAAGTTAAGCCCGTGAGTCAAACAATACCAGGGATTCAAAAGCATCTCACACACCAAACAAGAACCAGCACACAGCTGAAAGCCACTGAAGGAAATGGGCAGCAGCTGGTGACACAACAGGAGCTGGATTTCCCTTGTCCTCTCTTAGATGCCAATGCTTGTGGAAACCCTGAGCTCCAGCAGGAAATACAGAGGGCAGAATGCATGTCATTGCACACAACAGAAGGGAGGCTCTGTGATTTTCATGGCATTCAGGTTTACGCTGAATTTTTCATGGAGCTCTGGCACCAGTCTGATTCGAATGGTTTATGACAAAGCTGAAAATACCTTCTAGGTCTCAGATCCTAAGGTAACTCCTTAAGTGGTCTTGAGCATCAAAAAAGCAAAACCTACCTTCTCTCTACGTGGTCTGCAAGCAGCCTGATGGCCACCAACTTTCTAGTTGCACATGACAGGGACTCACTGTTCTGGTACTTCATAGTTACAGTCTCTAACGTCACTTCCTAAGCATAGCATGAGGGGAAGGTCACAAAAGATTTATTAAGTTTCCTGGCCCCAGAAGGGGTGTCTGAGGACAAGGCAAGTCTCAGTTGGCTATGCACATCCTCACAGCTGCAAATTTATGGCAATTAACCTGCTTTACCATAGCAAGGACCCCACTAAGAAGTTGTGTGTACCAGACTTCAGTGTCCTTTATGCTCACCTACTTAACTGCAAACCTCTCACAAATGCCAGCTGTATTGCCTCCAAGCCAGGAGTTTCAAAGTCAGCCTTCATCAGTTGTTCAGCTTGTCTGTCACAGTATGGTGCAGCTGAAGCATCGACCTCATCACTGGCACTAACTGGGTCATTTATTCCACCACATCAGTTTGTTCAGCTGGGTACAGGATACAGTATATCAAAGGGAGGAGATCCTGTGTTTCCTTGCTAGTTTTCCAAAGTCATGTCGAATGCTAGAGGAGACCGAGAGCAGCAGCAGCATATTCCACAGCAGTCTCTTGAGGCAGCAGAGACACCAACTTACATAAGATACACAATTCAAAACAATCAAAATATTTGCATAAATTGGGTTGGGTGCTTTTTTTTTTTTTTTTTCCAAATCTGTGAATGACGAGCAAGCTAGAAATGTGTCAGCAGCAGAAGTCCTTTGGATTTTGCCCTAAATATCCAAACAATCTCTTTCCTTTAAGGCCATTAAGGATAAAAACTTACTGGACACAAAGCTATATGGATGTCTACGTTTATCACAGGGAAGAACTCCAGGATCCCATTGACACTGCAGTCAAGGATGCCCCAAATCTTCACATTCCTGTCTAGTTCTTCCTGCTTTGTAGTTAGGATGTCCATCTCACTTTGTCAGCTCCCCAGTCACCTTTGTTAGATAGTTGTCATCAATGCACTGCAGAAATCTCCTGGATTTCTTGTGCATTGCTGTGTTGTCACCCCAGAAGCTTTGAGGCAGACAATTATCTGTGCAACTGTGGAAAAAAACAGGTTTTTTTGTAGGAAAAAAAATTGTAGATACACAAATTGGCAAGTTAAAATTAAATGTTTCCAAAGTTTAAGGGAACCTGATGAACTTACACTGAACTTTGCGTAAATATGTACACAGAATCGGAGATCTTGAACTACAAACAAAATTTGAAATGGGAATTAGGACTGGTTTTAAAGAAAAAGTAAGTGGTGAGGCTAGTGATGATCTTCAAAGTTTATTTTAATTTGTCCTAATATACTATGGATTTTGCAATGAGAATGATGGAAGGATCAGGATCTGAAACCCTCAACACTGTTAAAGAGTGAAGCTTAAGTATGACTGCATTCATTAAATTAAGGGCCTTGACTCTG
The DNA here is from genome assembly GCA_013400375.1 of Thinocorus orbignyianus. Classification (NCBI taxonomy): domain Eukaryota; kingdom Metazoa; phylum Chordata; class Aves; order Ciconiiformes; family Thinocoridae; genus Thinocorus; species Thinocorus orbignyianus. Next base: position 154,156 of record VXBW01004173.1, read on the forward strand.
ACAGAACTGGGGAAGTAAAATAACTGTTGTATATTTCTTGAATGTAATCAATTCTTAGCACCTTTGAGAAACAAGTAAATGCAGCAATTTTCACTTTACAGTTTAACTTCTCTTTCTTCACATTTAGGGAGAGAGAGTTAGAGAAGCTGAGTGACTTGGAAGAACAGGTATTAGCATGTAAGAGTTACTGGCACTTCATTCAAGGCTCGTCCCAGATCGCACTCCTCTCTGCACAGGTTTCCAGAAATCCAATTATACCTGGCAGAGCTGATAGCTTTTAAAATATAATTACAATGGAAGGAATGTGGTACAGTGGATGCATTTTCTTAAGCTGTTTAACACCTTGCCTCATAAATTTATCCTACAAAATTTAAATTCAAATAAATGCCAGCCTATATAAAACCACCAAAAGCTGGGAACTGGCTGGATGAAACAAACAGCAGGTAACCAGAAATGGCCATGTCCTGAACTGGAGGTAGGTCCAGCAGGATGACACCAGGACTAGATGAAATAAACAGGCTGCAGATTATATTCAGTTTGTGGTGACGCAATCACCAGTGAAGGCAGGGGGGAAAAAACCCAAAGGTAAACTGGAAGAGTTTGAAGTCTGTGAAGTGCATAACAAAAAGGAATCCAAATTGCATCAAATACAAGCTGAGCAGGTATTGAAGAGATAAAAAAAAGCAGAAACATCATTAGGACCTAGGAAGTACTAATTCGATACCAGACAGTAAAAAAAGGTATGTTTTGGCAGAACAAGAGAATGATAAACAAAATATGAATTATATTTCATATGCAGGAGACCCACCTTACGTGCAGCATGTGTGAGGTACTTCTGATATCCACCTTCAAGCTGTAAATTCCAAGAAGAGAAAAGTCCATGCTGCCATGGGAAGGATTAAAGAATGATGTTTTGAAACTGAGTAAAATAAAATATTTGTGACGAAAATCAGGCAAAATGTCCTAACATGGGATCCTGTGACATTGCTAAAAGGTTTTTCATGGGCTTGCTGGAAATATTCAGAGTCAGAAAAGGCATGCTTATACTTGTGTGGGAAGGTCACTATGAGAAGTTTTGCTATGTGGTTAAATACACACTATGCATTTCTCTGTCATAGGCTGAATTGGGAAATAAACTCACTGCTCACAACTGAGGAGAAGTGGGATGCTCCACAAAGTGTAGGCTTTTATGACCACCAATCAGTGACCAGCAGGATGAGTTGTTGCTGGAAAATGAAGTGCATCCTTCATGAACTTTCAAGAGGAATGGGCTACTGTGACAGCTGTGAATTGCAGTCACCTCTGTAGAAGCCATCATCCCCTGAGGAGGGAGGTGAGGGAGCAGCCCTGAGGGTCAGAAGTAGGAGCTCTTTTCCCAGGCACTCCTGGCCTGGATTTGCAGTGATGGCAGAACTCATACTCCATGTATTGTCTTCACTCAAAGAGGGTTTCTGTGGCTGAGGGGAGCTACAGAAGCATCTGTGGGCAGCAACATGAGACCCCAGTGGTGGATGGAGAATCCACACCAATGAGGGAAGCAAAGCAGGTTCACATCATTCTTACCTCTGTCACCAGGAGCATAGGAGGCACTGGAGCCAAAATGTAAACCAGAAGGAACTGGCTTAAATATTTAATGATTCAAGCCTGAGAGATGGCCAGTGAACTAATATTGAATGTATACATTAGGATCAGCCATAAAACAGCACTGCAACAGTTGAGAACCTGCAGCTTATCTCTTTTTTCCCACCAACCTTCCCAGACAGCTTTCTTCTTCCCATTGACCTTCCAAAATGAACAGTGCTGAGAGTGTTCTCTTGCTGGCTTTTATCTAGCAGAATGTAACCATGGCCTGGTTTCCTTTTTCTCAAACCTTCCTCCATTACAAAGGACAGCAAAAGCAGTAGTTGATATACGTGAGATAGGCACAGTTGCAACCTTGTGCCTTTCATCAGACAAATGACAGGATATAGAAGCTTATTAACTCAAGATGACTACCAGAAATATTTTCATCCTGAAAGTTTATCATTAACAGGAAGACCAGTGAGTAAATTCTACATACTTCACACTAGCAAAAATGTGGCTTTATCACTTTACTTCCTTGCTGCAGTTGTAATTGGCAAAAGAATGAAAAAAGGAACTGCCTGCAGCAGCAATCTGAACCCCATGTAAAGGCATTTTAAGTACAGACAGGTGAACATGTGGAGCTACAAGGTGGGTTGTTTATCTAGCAATAAAGTGCCTGTGAAGGAAGGAGAACTCTTATTCCGAGGCACTGCTGGAGGCTGTGCAGGATCTGCCCTACCATGAACTTCTGTTAGTTACATGTAAACATCTTGTGGTCTTCACTGAGCCATTCCATACATCCAGTCTTAAAGAGTTAGTACTGGACCAGCTCCTGAGCATGATTGCAACATGCTCAAAAGCAACCAGAAAAGTGGCAGACGGTATGATTCAGGACTTAAAAAGGCATGCTAAATTTCACACTGGAATTTTGTACATCCCTACCAGATGACAGATCTCACTTGATCCATGCAAGACTCTCTGCTCCAGAGGGCTCATACTGGAGTCATTAACCAGCTCTCAAACTTGCTCAAACTCTAATTTGATGATTCTTCAACTAAATACAGTGTTGGGCTTCCCTCCACCCCCAAACTTATTTTCAAAATACTCAGCTCCTCCTTTCTTTTGTGTGCAACCTGGCTGGGATTCTTTCAAACTCTCTCCACCCTCCCTCTCAGCCTTGCTTGAACATTTCTAAAGTAAAAACATATTTAACTGAGGTCTTAATTTGGCAACAAAGGATTTTACTGTTAAACTGACACTGGGAACTTGTCCCAGGCAGTGCTGTTAAAAATGTGCCTGGACATTCATTTTGAAGAGTTTTGGTCCTTGTGGTTATTTTGTTTTGCTTTGAATTGTTGAAAAGAGGCTGTTTCAGTGATGGCTTGTGCCCATTTCAGCTGGATAACAGAAGAGAAGTCAAGGTGTTTCCCTTCCTTGCTTGCTCTGTGCTGGAGCTGAATAAAAGCTGAGCTCCCCAGGGTTATGGGAGGTAGAAGCCAGAAGCCAGCTGGCAGGTAGCAACCCGCCTGCCTACAATTAGAAGGGACTGTCGTTTTCATCTTGGATTTGTTATACCAGTAACAAGAAGGGTGTATCCATCAATCTAGCCTTAGCAGGGTGATATTAAACAATATAGCCATTGATTAAATCTCATTTTTCAGAGTAGATTTTAGCCTAAAGTCACAGTCTTGTAACAAAAATCTTAGCACAAAGCAGGGAGCTAAAATGGGTTTGCTTTTGTGATGTCCTAAGACTGCATTAAATTACACATCTGAAGTGAAAGTCATTAATGTAAGTTTGCATTTGAGACTTTGCCTGTTAAAACATGGTTTTAACCTGGCCTTCTGCTGTTTTTGTACTTTTGCATTATTTAAGAAAAAGGCAATGTAAGAAAGGAAAGTTCTGGAAAGAAACATTGGTGGATATATAACAACCATTGCAAGAGTAGCAATATGTTTCCTTGCAAAAGATCAGGGAGTGATGCCTTCAGACCAAGGTTCTGAAGCGAACAGCCCTTGTGTAGAGCTGTTCATTTTCTATAAACGGGCTTTACTCCAGCTTCCTAGAAGTGTTTTGGGGAGCAGAGAGATGTTCATTTTACAGGCAACTTTGCCAAAGTGCATTCTGGAAGTGCTAAGTCTGGAAGATTTCAGGATGTCATGGTTGGGACCTGGTTGGCCAATGACAAGAGGACACACGCTCTCTCCCTCCTCTCTCTCCAAGGACAGAAAGAAAAAAAATAGACTTAGGAGTTTAGTAAAAACTAAACTACTTTAACTAAATATTAATAATAAAATAAAAAACAAACAATGAAATACAAACAGTATATGTAAATATATACAAAACTATATCAAATTCCCAGGAAAATGTCAGTGGCACACACTGGGGATGTTTCCACTGGGGAAATTCCAGAATGCTGAGTGGGAACTGGATTCCAGAACTCACTGATGTAGGTGCAAGTTAGACAAACTGATACAATCCTCCTCATTGAAGAATTCTTGAAGGGTAGACAAACTGACCTCCTTTGATCCTTCAGCTTTTATACTGAGCATGACAGATGGGTTGGATTACCCTATCGGTCAGTTTGGGTCACCTGACCTGTCCAGGGTCCAGAGCTATAAACCTGTCCAGAGCTACAAACCTTCCACAGGGCAGACAACCAAGAAAGCTAATTTTGGTTGCAACTGCAACAAGTATGAGCAAGAGCCTATTTCATGGGACAGGAAGTTGGCTCTGCTCCACCCCAAACCAGGACATGGGAGAAGGAGGGTTCCACACTTATAGAATAGAGTTGGGAAGAGTCATGGGTTCCCTGACAGCTGGGGCAGACCTGTTCTAGCATGTCCTTATCCAATAGAAAGAACAAAGGTGGGAACAGATCCCTCAAAGTAGGTGGAAGCATCATTGGATTTCCAGTGAAACTGCTGGAGCACTAAACAGCCTGAGCTAAGGAAGGCAACAAACTAGGGACTAAAGTTTAGTGTTACGAGTACTTGCACACCCTGAAGCTGAGCTACTTTTCTGAAGACTCTTTTTTTTTTATCTCCCAACCCGCTGCTTTTTTTGAGATGATGCAACCCCCAAAGGGTCGCATTAAGTTGCTTCTTTAAAACCAAAGAATTCCAAACTTCTGCAAAATGTACTGCAGAAATTATTTTAGCTGTAGCTGCAATCTGGAAAGGCTTCTATGTATTAAAGAGCTCTACCTAGGATTTTTCTACCTACTCATCATTTTGGTGTGTAAAAGTGCTTTTATTTTTTAAGTTCATAATAAGCTAAGTGCTAGCAATATTTTAAATGGTGTCTATAGAAAACTAGAGGTGGAGGAAAGTCAGACGATGATCATGATCAAAGCCTGAGTTTACATACTATGTCTATATTTTCAGTAGTTACACCTCTCTGTAGGGACAATTTTAACACTGAATCCTGAGAACAAGACATAGCCTCAAAGGAAGAAGGAATCCACCTTGGGATGAGGAAGAAATTTGTTTTGCATGGAGCAGGAAAATCAGAAATATTCACCATAAAATTTGCTTAACCTCATGCAGAATTTGCCATTTACAAGGTGGAGTATTAAGCGTAAGTTTTGAATAATAATAATTTCAATATGATTTATAAGAAGAAAACTCTTAAAACATTTTTAGGTCCTAAGAAAAATAGAAAAAAATAAAAACATGGACAGAAACTGCAAAAGCAGCAGAAGTATATAGATTCTGGTTTATGCATGTCTTTCATACAGGTCATTGACCATGACAGGAAATTAAATGTTGTTGCTTTCTAAGGTTCACCCACAGCTAAATGGCACATCTTGGAAGAAATAGAGCTTTGTGTCTCACTATCTCACCAGTAATACATTAGTTCTTATTTCACCAAGAAAAGAATTACAGACTTGATTGAAAGACAGTTTTATTTCTTTGTTGTTACTGTTGCCTCATATTAAGGTTGACTGAATTATCTGTAGGGTCTTCTACATTATGGTAAAAGTTATTTTTTTAAAAAATTCTTAAATTAGAACATATAGCTGTTTATAACACAATGCTTTCATCAAAAGATGACTTAAGAGCAAGCATTCCTAGCAGTGCCTGTGGTCATTAAAGCGACTTCCTCCGAAAAACATGTAATTCCAAAGCTGAAGAACAGGAAAGGGATTTTGGCCCATAACAATCAATCTTATTTGTCCATTCAGTTTCAACAGACAAAATTGTCTTACCTTGATTCAGCCTTTTTTTCATTGAAATAATTCCAACATTTTTGGTCTATTTTAAGTGTTATTAGTGAGTTGAGAATTACAGAATGTAGCAGGTTTTATTTGGACCAGAAGAAATATCAGATACCAAGATTTTTAGCAGAGTGTTTGTGCACACTTCAGAGGAAAAATACTAGAAAATGGGCCAGTATTTTATCTTCTGATCCTCATTATCTCAACTTCTTTAAGCTTGTGGTATTTACTGTGTTTATTCTTGCCACAAGTGCACTAATAAAAGAATATTTCCTTTGTGTAAACAGGGTTTAAATACATTAAGACAAACTGCAAAATATTGAGATTGCTGAGGTTTAGTTTCATATTAAAGTTAACTTCCGCTGGGGGCAATGTTTTAGTAGCTGGTCTAAAACTCAAAAAATATCTTTTAACAAATTTGAATATATGTTAATCATAATTTTAAATAATAAATTTATGCTTACATAAATAATAATTTAAATTCAATAGCTGTAGAAACATACTTTTGAGAGGCAGTTACATGCCCTGCTGAGGGGAATAGTATTTCTAAAACTGTCACTGAAAGCATTGCCTTTGTTTCTCATGAGGGTGTCTCTTATTTTCGTGTATGAAAGGTGGCACTCACAATTGTTTCAGCTTCTTAAGAAAGACAGCCCTTGCTTCTTCCACTGATCCTTGTAGTATGGGAATAAGTGTTGTGTCTTATTAAGGGCAGTGCAGACAACTTCTAACTTTGCGTGTTTTCTGACCCAACATCATAGGGTAGGAGAAAGTTGCAATGAAGCATTTAATTATGTTTTTTTTAACACCTCTACATGTTCTACAATTTATCAGCAGGAATCCTGAGTTTAATTTTGCAGTCTCAGATACCTGTGATTCTGTGATTCTATAGTTATTTGGTTAGATTTTCATCCAAGGAGATGAAAGCTTCACAGTATGCTTCCCTCTCTTGCCATTTGACAGGCAGTAACCACTTGAAAATAAAGGGGATTCCTAAAACCATGGAGTCTTGAGCCAGGAGGACATAATCGTAGCAGTCACAACCCGTATAGTTGTGCCATGTGCTGGACCAGTGTTGAGTTGTGAGTACAAGAAAAGCCATTCAGGTAAGAGAATGGCACTGAAACGTGCCATTTCTCCTGGAATAACCTGTTGTGGGCCTGGCTGGGATGTGAGGGAGTCAGTCCTGGAAGCTAGAAACACAGGTAGAGCATTCCCTCTGCCTCACAAACCCTTCCCTCTAAAACTAGTGAAATTACTTTGCTTTTAGCAGTTTGCCACAGTTGCAAGCTCTGCCTCCACCAAAGGATGTAATAGTGAAGAGCAAATGATGGTAAATATTGTGTTCTCCTTGTAGTCTCAGCCAGAGGAGGGACTGCATTCATTACAGGGGTCTTGGTCTCCTCTGTGCTCCAAAGTGATTTACCCCAGGTCAACTAACACGTGGTCCATGATTACTTATAGCAACTTGTTTCCTCTCAACAACATGTTGCTCAAGATGTCTCTGTAGAAAAGCCTAATTGTTCTCCAGATGACTTTACCTGGACTTCCTTCACAGTACAACTGGTCCTCAGTAACCAGTAGATGCTGCTACTGAGCAGGAGAAAGGCCAACACACTGCCTTCCTCCAAAGCTGAAAGTAGCTCAGAGCTTGGTATCTACCTTCATGGAGGGAAAAAGGCCCAACCCCAAATGTCAAGCTTGAGTCATCTGTGGTTAGAGCTGCATGGAAGGAACAAGGAATCCGGAACCCATTGAGACATGGAGAGAGTGAATAAACAGCAAAGTAGAGCTTGGAGCAGAAAATTCTCTCTACTACAAGGAATCTTCTGACAGTTAGTAGCTTTAAAATTCATAACATAGTGCTAGACCACTGATTTCAGCTAACATATCTCAGCTTTGCAGCAGTGTCCAGTCAGTACATTTGAGTCTGTCAGACATTCAAAGAAAATGCTCTTTTAGGCATTTTGAGCACCATTTCAGTCACCATTTCAGGCACCATTTCAAGTAATGCCCTAGAGAAGTCCATGGAAGGCCCATCTGTAACCTATGCTACTCAGACAGGGAACTTCAGGGAGAAATTACAGTTGTTCTAGAGATCATCTTTTCTCGTAGAGTATGTTTTAAGGGACGCTCAAGGAAGTAAATTCACAGGGACTTTCTTAACTTTTACTCTTTTGGACTTTTTGTATTGTTCTTGTTAGCAATAACAATGTCATTTTATCCCCAGTCAGAGGGTTACGGTGCAGGGGTTGTGCAGGTAGCTGCATTGGGGGAATTTCCAACTGCTGTGGAAGGGGTCAATACCATAAGGTGACATCTTCACAGAGGGAAGCGATTGTGCAAACTCAATAGCTTCAGTGTGAACATTGCCCTATTTTGCAAATACAATGTCAGCGGTGGAGAGGGGAGGAGAGGTGAAGTTTCCTTGGGAATTTTTCTTTTTGTTTTCTATTGCTTATTTCTGCTAAAAAGCCATTGATCTGGCGTCTTTTGACTAGGAACAGGAAACTGACACTGCACTGAAAAAAATATTACTGGAAAATTGAAATTTCAAAATGTAGCTCTTCCTTTTTTCACATTAACTCATTCAAAAATTCCCCTGAGACTCCCTCAGGGGAGTGAAAACACCTGAAAAAAAAAAAATCTCATTACCTCAGTCCTTTGCTGCTTAACCACTTGTCAGCTCTCAGGATGATGTTCATGGTTCTTTATTAGTCCTGCCACTAATATATGGATTCAGAGAAGAAAATGCTTCATTTAACAAGGAACTTCTGGTAACTTTGGACTAGGAAGCTCATCTACCTTCACTGCAATTTGTGGACAGCAACCAATTCCTTAGTATTTGCACTGTCTCCCAGCTAAAGGCTTACTTTGAGAAAACCATGCTTCAAACATTCAATATAAATCTGCTTGGAAACCTAATGCCACCCCATGAAGCTCTGTTTTGGTGCTTGAGGGAAATTTTTGGTAGAGCTGGTTTTGAGCTGTCTTTTTACATCAGGAAATGGCAAAGTCTAAAGTATTCTTGCAGAAATAACCTTTTCCTTATCATCCTGAAACAACCTGTGTCTTGTAGGGTTGCCACTCCACAGGATACAAGAAATATGGACAGGGTGATAGGGTATATCTCATCTGGTAAATGCAGCAAGTCTTAAGGGATTGTCATTTCCAGCCATAGCTAAAACAGAGATACTGTTTTGTCCATTTTTTAATGGCCTTGATTATTATATTACTAAATGTTGTAATATGTTTTATATAGAAGCTGAACAAGAGAAATTAATAAATAGATGTCATTTCTGAAAGATTCATCTATCTTCTTCCCTGTTGAGACAATATATAGGTTACTATCTCTCTAACAAACTTATTTGCTAAATAAATGTATTGACATCCTACTTGAATTGTAGGATAAACTAAAACCCTAGAGTTACATGAATTCAGAGAAAAACTAAGACACATTGCATTACAAAATATTACAACAGTTACAACACCATTACCAACAATGTTAAGAGTATAACATTTACGTTCAATATCTCATTATTTTTTTCAAATTCAGTCAAGGCCTGAAACAAGGGCCTAGTGAAATCCTACAGAAAAGGAACAAGGATGGCTGATGCCACGTCTCCATGGCAGCACAGCTAATTTGGCAGGACAACCAAGTGCGCAGAAAGAAAAAGAGGTTATTTACAAAGATATCTTTGATAAAAGGGGCTTTGGGGACAGGAAAATGGTCCAGAAAAAAAAAAAAAAGTCACAGAAACGTTCCAATCTTTAAAATAAATTCTTTAAATGAGTGCAAGAAAATAAATTAAAGAAAATATTTCTTGAGTCACTAAGCACAGTGAGTTTCATCTTTGTTTGTTGTTGTACAATGCTATAAACCACCCTGAATGGCCCAGAATAACATTAGTGGTTCTGTGTATTGTAACCACTTCAATCAAAGCCTTTTGTTTTGAATCACCTGCCCTGCCTGCATTGGAGCTCCTTTTATAGCCTGATCACAGCACAGAGATTTAATTTAGTTCCACATACAAAAAGGAGTGAGGAAGAAAAATAGACTCATCTCTTACTGCTCCTTGCTTGAATCTACAAGAAAACAACCAGGACGACAAATGGAATGTAATGTTTAAGAGAATATTTTAAAATTCCTCGGCCTATAACCCCCAAGCAATTTGTAAATTATATTATTATAACATTCCCAAAGGATGCAGACACCCAGCTGGACACAGGTGAATTGATGGCTTAGGGCAGTGGGCATGCCCCCCATGATGAGAAGAGGGGGAAGGGGAAACCGTGAGGAGAGCCCACCCTGCAACACGCAGCATGGGGCAAGGGGCTGGTACTAACTCCCACGGAGAGCTGAAAGGCAGCAGTGCCTCAGAGTATTCAGTATGGTTAATCTTCTCTAGCAGAAGGATCACTTTAGGTGACAGATAGTGGACTGAGACCCTTCCCAGGGCCGTTCTACAAGTCTTTTCCAGTTCCCTTCCATTTTTCACCTGTAGAACAGCTCTTTGCAAAGGCCCATAGTGGTTAGTTGGAGCAGCAAAGCAGCCTTACTGTTAAATATAAACCTTGGTGGTCTGGTTTCATGTTGTGACACCTTCTCAGATCGAGGAGTCCACCACTGTATCCATGATTACCTTTCTTTTAGCTTGCCTGAGAAGAAAGTCATTCTGCCTCCATCATTCTCAACCAGAGGCTCAGCACCCTGGGCTTTTGGGAAATGGTTCCTCTGTCAGCAAAATGCCATGTAAAGACTGCATGTGGGAGCCCCAAGCCCCCTCACAATGCTATGAACCAGAGCCTGCAGTATCTAACCAAGCAGGTGTTTCAAGCATGAGGTCATGTCCAACATGTGCTGGGGTCTTGTCTCTCAGCACCACAGGTACAGTTCATACTCTTTTGTGTTCTCATTTCTACAGTAGTAAATTTGACTTTGCCCTAAAGGCAAGGTGGTCATAGACCTACCCTGCAGATATGCATATAAGTGCAGGGCTGATAGTAGTGAAACCAGTCGTACAAGTGTATGTGTGTGTGCGTGTGAACCCTTTAGGTTCAGGGTATGAATTATCCAAACACAACTATAATCTTCAGAATAAACATAAGCATGAGATCCTATTCATCAAACACTTTCTGATTATCCTTGCCTTGATCTAACCTCTCACTTGGAGGAAATTATTTTCCGTCAACAGACAAAAGGAAAAAAAGTATTTTCCAAATCACTTACCTAGATCTCCTCGTTAGTTTCAAGTGTGATGCTACCACTTACTAAAGAAACAATCCCACTGGTTTTTATTCTGCTTGCTACTTTCTACTATGAACGATTAATACATTAGAAAATTAACTTGCAGATGAAAGAAAAGCGCAGCCTGTGGAAGTTGAATAATGACCTTATTTTAAGAATTTCCCTTGAGTAACCCCCACTGTTGCCTCTTACACAAAAGGAGGAAAAATTATACACGAACATCTTTAATGTCTTTTTTGAATGCTGATGAAATGATTAGTGTTTTGGAGAAGTCTGTGCAGATGAAACGACAGCAGCAGGAGTAGCAGCCAGAGATTAGCTGGAGACTGTGGTCTGGGACCTGCTGTTCTGCAGTACAGAAAGACAAAAATTAGCAAGATAGATTATACTTAATAAACTGGAAGAAAATTAAGGGGATAAAGGGTGATTTTGGGAAACAAATGAGGTTAACATGTTTATAAATGCAGCTTTCTTTCAAAGTTGGAAGCAATTACTCGTTGCATGTTGGTACCTTAGGCACTTATCTTGCAAACAGGTGAGAATGTTTAATACTTAGCTGCTGAGGGGACCAAATAGGTCTTGACACTGCATTTCACAAGGGGGAGCCTTTCTGCTTTAGTAAATTAGTTCCCCGGGTCCTCTCTTACTCCTCTAGTACTAGGTTGTCCTATTCTTGCACATGGATCTTGCTGGACACTTTTTAGCAATGTTTACTAATGTCTACAACTGCCTTTTCTGCTGACAGAAGGCCAGTAGAAGGCAACTCTTTCTCTGTAGGATGTGGATGCTGGACAGGGTGTGGCACAAACCTTAGTCCCTGGTTCAACAACAGATTTCACATATGTCCTTAGGCAAGCCTTGTAATTTGCTTTTTTCCTCACCACTGCATCCTGTCATAGTGCTGTTAAGAACTTGTATAAAATTGCAGGGGACAACAGTAATTTTCTGCTCCCCTTTATGTTCTGTCCAAAGACAAGGAAGAGTCACAGCCCATGTATGCAGGGAATTTAAAGATTGCTCCCTCTGTAAATTACCTTGAAACCACCACGGTCACTTTCCCAAGTTTCCCTGAGCTTGCCGTGAAGTTTCATAGACTGTAAGGAGAATACATGGTTCTTCCCAAAGGCAAGATTTCCAGTTGTGCCCTGTATTGTAGGAAACCTGCTGAGGATCTTGATGCCTTCTGGACTAGCTTGCCTTGAACTTCTGAATTACTGTGACATGCCCTCAGGGTAGGCAAAGAACTGCACACCCAAGCCTGGCCTGGCATGAAGAAAGATCCCATGGCATTTTTCTTAAGGAGAAAAATGTTTGGATTTTGCATTTTGGATAATTCCTCCTTTAATATCTGCAAATGAATATTGGAGGCTAAAGACTTGACTTTGTAACTGATATTTCTTCTGCTTCAGTCTTTGACACTCAGCAGTTCAGCCTTTCTGTGTCATTTTTTTCCCCCTGTATGCTTTGATATTGATACCTGGACTACATCAGTTGCTTGATGGGGTATGAGGGTGTACATTCTTTGTGCTTATTCAAGAGACAACACTAAAACCAAACACAATCCTGGCTATGCTGATTGGGGACAAATTCTGAGTTTACAGACAAATAATTTCAAAGTGAATTTTTAAACTGTAGCTGCAGATGGTCTGTAAATATATGATGAGCAGTTCTGCCCAAGCTGAGGGGTAAAGAGAGAGTGTGTGAATGAATGAAATCATAAGTCAATGAACATGTTCCCTTGGCATACTGACTCCATAAAGATATACCTCCCCTTTTCCTGAAGTGGTAAAACTGGCTGCCAAATTAAACAACCTGTTGGTCCTAAAACCTATGTCTAGTGGGGTTTTGGTTTCCATTTTACTGACCATGTCAGACCAACATCCTCAGCAGGACTTGTTTCTAAACACTAATACAACACAGAAACAATATGAAAAGTTAATGAACGAGAGGAAAGGAATGATGTATGCAGCACCAAAATAAGAGTCGGCAGATATAGGTTGGATTTCAGGCTTTGTCATGCAATTCCCACAAACTTTTGGGCAAAAATCAGTCCATGCAAATAGTAATTAAAACAAGACCAGGGCAAGGACTCAAGTATTGGCCCACAATTGTCTACACTGTTTAATTGTAAACACACTCTCTCGCATGGATTTGGCCCATGCCAACTTGATTTCCCCTAGACAATGTCAATGCATGGTTCAGAGGACAGCATGCACCAGGGACTGCCCCAGCGGGCAGCCTGGATGGAGTTCCCCCTTCCCCAGTCACTGCAGGGGAGTGTTTAGCCATGTGGGCACAAACCACACCATGACTGGCCTGGAGGGCCACAGAGTAGGCCCTCTCCAATTTTATTTGCTTTTATAGATGTAGTCTTCTTTCCTACATCGCTTTGTCTGCCCTATTTAGACTGTAAATTCTTTGGAATGAAGCAACCTTTTAATATGTATTTGAATGATGCCTGAGACAATGTGATGCCAGCCTGTGCTGGGGGTTGCTTTTGCTACTGAAAGGCCTATTAAAGAAAAAAATAATAAGGAAGACTATTCAGCTATTGAAACAGCTCTCAGTTTTTCTTCTTTTAATCCATCCATGTCAACAGCATATCTTCATCCTACAATGGGGCTTTACAGCTGTCAGAATTTGCAGTCTCAGGACTGCAGCATGTGTTAACTCTCACAGGAACATGCATTTTGTCTGAATACACAGAATCAAGGACTAAGACAGGGAAATTGTCTCTGGTGATCTCTCACCAACACCAGGAGAATCCTTGTGGCTCAGTCCCTCGACTATCTTACACTGTGTAGCTCTCACAGGGCTCTTGGTGATGGCCTCGTACCACCAATAGCCCTAAAAGACTCACATGCAGAGAAAGCCTAAAAGCCTGTGTTTGGACCAGACTAACCCCAGGTCAGCACATAAGCTAATGTCCTGATAGAATGGCGGTATTAAAAAAGAAGACATTTGCTACTTGTCTTTAATTGCCTGTCATACTGCTTCTTAGCCAAGCTCAGAAACATTCACCTGGAGGAATGAAAAAATTAAAAATATTGAGAAAAGGGTTCTATTCCAAATAAAAAGACCCAACAGTAGGTTAGCACTGACCTTTTCCAATCCTGTTCTTAACCAGACTAATTTTCAGCATCATTGTTATTTAATGTGTCCCCTCAAACTCTCCTGTCTATGGAGCCCTTAGACTCCTCGTTACTCCAGCTGCCTTGCTAGAGAGACAATGAGATACTTTCTTCCTGGAACAGTCCTTACAATTCTGGCTCTTCCAAACATATGTCTCTAGAGGTGGGCTCGGACTCTAGAAGTGTCTTCATCCTTGGGAGAAGCCAAGATGTCATCCTATGTATATCCACCCTGCCTAAGAGATGATGCTCTTCAGCCAGTTCACTGCCAGCCCCCCACAGCACCTATGCTGGTGGGTGCCAGTAGCAGGTAGACACAGCCCTGAGGTAGAGTGGCAACATGGGACCATAGGCCAGCTCGAGGGCAGATGAGGTCTAGAAAGCCTTGCTTGGGCAGCAGGAAACAGTGGCTGTATGTTATGTATGAAGGAGCAGTACTTGTTGCACAGCGTAGGCACGGCAGGGGTTTCCCATGGCATCTCACAGCAGGAGCGGTCAGAAGTCTTCTGCCCTCACCAGGATCTCTGATGTACCCTCAGAAGTGATCTCATAGGGCACTGCTGGCATGGCTTTGGAGAACCTGAAAAACTTGTTTGTGTTTTCAGCCCGAGCTGACAATCCACCTGGATATTACTCATCAGCTACAGAGCACCTATCAGCTTCAGATCAGAGAGTTCCTTGGCACTGCCTATTGCACCGCTCTTTTGTTTTCATTAATCTCATTAAAATGTCAAACTTGCACCCTGTTTGCAAACCCTGTGTTGCACAAATCAGTTTATCTGCACAAGATCTCCCCACTGTCACATACTGGCAAAGTGAATGCAAACAGCCTGTACTTTTTACCTCAAACACTTTTCTTCCATACTTGTTCTTGGCTGAATAAATCTTGGGTTGCCCTAGGAGATTTTGAAAGGAGTTTGAGGAGTTGCATATAACTCCTGATGTTTAGATTGCTTTGATAATGTTTTCCAAACAAAATAATATCGTCAGAGTGAGTTAGTTTTGCCCAATGGGTGCCAGCATCTTTTAAGTAACAAAGCACTATTACTTTCTATAGGTTATGATGTATCTGATGCTCTCCAGATGAACTTGTTTAGGAGCTCCGGGGTCAGTCACACAGAATTCTTATCACTCCACATTCCTATGAGATGCTCCAACCCCTGCAATAGCAGATCCTAAGAACAACCTTTGCATACTAAATTGTTCTTTGACAAATTCTAATATCTAATTCCAACACAGCAGCAATACAGAGACAGCCAGTTCTCATGAAAGGGCTACATTTTCTTGCTGAGCAATGCTATGTTGGATCACACTGGGAGACCAATGAATTGTGGCACTGAGCCATATTAACCTCTCCCTCTAAAAATTTTGCAGAAGGGAAACTCCAGCATGTTTTAACCTGTCAAAATCTAGTGTAACTTTAAAAACAAATCCAGGGCACCTGTAATCATAAAAGGGATTGAAATGAAAATTTCTGGCAGCTGGAGATGGTCAGCTATGGAGAACTGCCCACTGCTTTTCTTCACACCAAGATGTTCCAATCCTTTTATCCACATGCCGCTCTGTGCTATAGCCTCTCTGCTCCACAGAATGTACCTGCTCCTCATTACTCCAAAGAATCTGGTGTGCTAGATTCTCACCCCATTTATTTAACTGTTGCTGCCAGTGTCTTAACAATATCTCATTTAGCTGTTGTCCTTAGGCTCCTCTCTATGCATACTGCTTCTTCCTGCCCCACACCCCAATATTAAAGTGAGGAAGTGTTATGTCTTTCACATTGCATCTATTATTTGCAGCCTGGTAAGGTTTCCCTGGGAAAGAGGTTTGCAGGAAAAACAGCAAAGCTGTTTTCTCAGGAATAATGTGTGCTTAATGGGAACCAAGAATGCCTCATGATGCCCTCAAGGCCTAGTGTCATGGACATCTTGGCCATGGAGCTTATGAAACCAGGTTAGTTGTAAGAGTAGTAAGAGTAGGGAAGCTCTTGGAATTTCAAGATCTCATCTGAGAGTGACTGCTCAAGAGTTAGACAGCTCTTTGGCTGGTGGACTTGGGTCATTCTACAAACCTGTCAGCAGCACATAGCCCTCACTGCAGCCATGAGTGCTCAGACTCTTCCTTTCACTGCCTCCAGCCCCTGCCTTCCTTAGCAAGCACAGCCATTGCCCACAGTACATCTACTAACACACTGCACGTATCTAGAAAAAAGCAATTATACACTCAGGGGGAAAAAGTAGTTGGCTTTCACATACATCCACAATTCTGTTTATGTTCTTGCTTGACACTGACGAGCAGATACTGTCGAAGTATAAAATCCACAGATTAACACTGGAAGAATCCTTTCTTCTTTTCCTGTTTTTCCCCCCAAAGAAATGTTACCTGGGATACTTTCTTGTTGGTATCTGTTTGAAAAAATTCCCTCAAGCATGTTACCATAGCCAGCTTTTCTGACTGCCCGCATATTAGGGTGATTAAGGAACAAACAAACACAGGGCATATTTCCTGTATCTCCTTGTCTGTCTCTCCTTACTCCATGCAGGCAACATTTTTTTGACTGTAAACTTGTGCACTGGCTGGTAAATAAGCATCCAGGATAAAATATATGGCTTGAAATGCTTTACCGTGCAGTTCTGAATACACTTCAGGTGAATTATGTACTTTTTCTTAAATGGTGAATGAAGAGCTTTATTCAGCTTTCATACACTTGACTGGCTGCAGCTTCCCAACTGGTGTTAGAAGCAATATCTACATTCATTTCATTATTTTCTCTCATCATCCCACACGCATTATAGATGCTGGAGGTGACCTGCTCATGTGCTAATTCCATTGGTCTCCCATGGAGTTGCTAAACTCTTCCCAACACGGTGCAAATGTGGTGAATGGCCCCAGCTACAACTAAATCCCAAACTATACCCCAGTGTTCTGCTGGAACAACATCTTCAATCTGTAGACATAGGCCAGGACCTACTTGCTCATGAGGTACTTGAAAGGTGTTATTTTCTTCCCAGTCCTCTACAGCATCAGTCCTGTGGCAGCAGGATGGCACGTCATGATCAAAGACAGTGTCTTGCCAAACAGAGCGCACATGCTGTTGCATCTCCTACGATGTTTGCTGCATTTCCATACCATATCAAGCCTGTGCCATTGCCCAGATTTGCAGAGTTCTGAGCTGGACTGTTAGTGTATTTGGGGAAGTACAACAGCTTTGGAGACTTGGGACTCCTGATCATCTGATGTCTCCATAGCTTAGAGTCAGCACTTGCTGAATAACAAACAATAATGAGTTTATGGCATTTCTTAGCAATTTTGTACTCAGAAAGAAGTATCTCTTAATAGTGTAAGATACGATTGGCAAACCTAACTCTTGTCTAACTGCATTACTCTTATACTCTCTGTTCACTACACAATTTGCTGTTAAGGTTCCTCTCCATATACACGCCAAATCTTGGTTCCATTTGATCTTAAATTTGCCTAGCTTTAATAGTCTGCTTTAAACCATTTGTGTTAACTCCCCCTGCTTTGAGGTAAAGACTTCAGACCTGGAGACTGGGGAGGGGGAGGTAAGTAATTTATCAGTAATCCCCATACAAGCACTGTCCAAAGTTGGTCAACTTTTAGCAAAGCAGCAGTTTAATTCCTAGCAGAGATTTCTGCAGTCTTAGCAGTTACATTCCCCAAAGACCCCACCTGCACCTGCGCAATCCAGGGAAGTTCAGCTGGAGGCAGAGCAAGACCTTTCTCAACACTGCAGCTCAGCACCAGCTGCAGCTTGAGCATTTGAAATAAAATTGAAGGGAAAAAACTTGTCCTATCTGTACGACAAACAAGATAATTACTGGGCCCAGCCTGCCTGGAGAAGATCAGTTTGTAGTCAAACAGGAGAAAAATTAGACCTGAGGATGTATATTGTACCCAGCGGTGTAAGGACAGGGTGCAAAGGCTAGTTGAGCCAAGGATCCCTGGCTGGGTGAGAAACTAGTGCCGCAGAAGGGAAAGTAAAGCTTCATTTTCCACCACTACAGTAAGGGCTGAGAACTTGTCTTTCCAGATATACTTGCTACCCACTCTCAAACTCCTCTCAGGTAGCTCAGCTCTCCTCCTTGACTGCCTGGGTGTAGAGTGTACCACTCCTAAACACTGAGAAATCCTTCTCTCTCCTTGGCCTGTGCTCAGAGCTCTCTCTCCAGGGCTCTGTTAAATGCTTCCGGATCAAAAGTTGATGGACAAAAGGTAGCAGCCAGGGCTACCTGGGGTCAGTGATTCCTTGCATGCGTCAGCCTACTTACAGTCTGGAAAGAATTCCCATCACCCATCTGAAAATAGATGCACTTGCAAGTCTTCCAAAGTAATCTCTGCTATAATTTTCATGTCTCCACAACAAATTTTAAGATTCTACCTTTATTTCTCTTCCTTTTCTCATAAGCCATGTTCTTAAAGCTTTGCCTGGGTATTTGACCAATAAGGTGCTCTAGCTGATTAGTATGAATGTTTAAATACATCAGAACAACCTTTTTTATCCATTACTCTCATGTTCATCAAGAAGAACAGACCTGAGAGACCTCAACTCAATTTTTAATGGCCAGGCTTTCCAATGCACTCTTCCAGTAAGAATGTCCACAATACTGTGGTTTCAGAGCAGCTGGCAGCAAAAGACAAGAGCTTCCATATTTCTTTACTACAACACGACAGACATACAGCAACTATTACTTTAAAGTTACACAGAAATGACTACAGACATGACAGCTGTTGTCTTAGATAAACTTTCTTGATATTTGCTAATTCCAGGTCAAAATATGTAACAGTAAGATTTTCTGGATGAGTCATATGGAGGTAAAAGACGTTGCTCTGATCTCAAAGTCTTTTATGTATTGTGGTTAAAAACTGTGTCCCAGCAACACCTCTATAAATCCACAGGGGTTTATAGAAAGGGGTAAACTTCAGAGCCTTCCTTCAGTACAAAGATGATTAACTATGCGACAATCATACTGAGCCTATTAAGAATGTCTTTCATTTTTTTCTGTAAGTCTGACACCTGTTCTCCTGTATACAGGAAAACATTTCTCACAAACATTGGATTTTACAACCACCTGAGACCTCAGTTAAAGCTGACATGGATGCTCTGCTGCCAGGAAATGTCACTTCCCTGAATGTAGTTTAGGTGGGAAGGGACCTCTGAAATCATCTAGTCCAACGCCCATGCTCAAGTAGGACCAGCTAAGGCAGGTTGCCCAGAACTGTGTTCAGTCAGGTTTTTAATATCTCTAATCCTGGAGACTCCACAACCTCTCTGGGCATCATGTGCCAGTGCTCAGTCACCCTCATAGAAAAAAAAGTGTCTTCTGATGCTCAGAAGGGACCTCCTGTGATTCCATTTGTGCCCATTGTCTCTCGTCCTCTTAGTGGGCACCATTAGGAAAAGTCCGGCTCCATCTTCTTTACCACCTCCATCAGATATTTTTGTATACTGATGAGATCCCCCAGAGCCTTCTGTTCTCCAAGCTGAACAGATCTCTACCCCTTTCTCATCTGTCAGATGCTCCACATCCATAAACATCTTATTGGACCTTTGCTGAAATCACTCCAGCATGTCCATGTCTCTCTTCTACTACCAGAGAGCTCAGATCTGGATCCAGTACTCCAAGTGTAGCACCACCAGTACAAAGGAGAGGGGATGGATGTTCTTCCTCTTCCGTTGTCATAAAATGCAACAATTGACAGTTGCCACTAATACTGTAACAGATATAACATGCTGACTAGCATGATATCCAGTCCTGTAGTTTGTCAGTCTACAGTTTGGGCATTGAGGTGTCCCATATGCCAGGGAAGACTATATGTAATGAGTACATGGAGTAGTCTGCATTTAAATCTGCTTGTCAAATACATCACACAATGATGTAGCAAGAGCTGGCACCAGTGCCTGGAGGTGGGACATGTTCAGCTGTAGCACAAAGCATTCAGCAAGAGAGGAGATCTCAGGATTTTGCCAAAGAAGGGCAATGGTGGCCCTGGGCTGACTGCTTGGGATGGCATATAATGAAGATGTCTCACTGTACACTCACCAGGGACCTGGCTGTCAAAATGGTCAACTACCTCTCACTCTGTCCAGCATAAAACATAAAGGCTCCTTGGAAGTGTAGTCATGGCAGGGACCTTATTACCCTGGCACAGAACTGTGCTCGTTTGTGTTCAAGCCAAATTCGAGCACACAGGTAGCGTGTACCACTTCCAAACAGCAGCATGATCCACCTTTATCTTCTTGCACATTATCTAGTAGGTCATAGTTGAATTGAAGCCTGCATTAGCTCAGCAAAGTCTCCTGGAGGTGGGATGTTCTTCCATCCAGCTGCATGGCAGGGTCACCTCAGGAAGCCACACAACTACCCCCTACCCAGTGCACAGAATTCCAAGCGAGGTTCCTACCAGACAGTTGTATCCTAAAGTGCTATGTGAGCCTGGGAAGGGAAATTCCCAGCTGGTTGCCCTGCATGGGGTTGATGTCAGAGGGTTTAGCATAGTTCAGCACTTCCTGGAAAGCATCTCCAGCTGCTTGGATGCTCTGCAGGGGTTGCTAGTCAGTGGAGCTGGTGGGAGAGATGAGCACGTAACTGCATATCCCTAAGCCCATGCCTGGTGGCCATCTGCTGATATATCCTTCTCAGTCTTGCCTTTGCCAACATCACTTGATGGGACATCACAGTAGAGACTGATATACCTGTGAGCATGAGTATGACCTTGGCTGCCAATACACTGAGCAGCACAGCACCCATGAACATGTGATGATGCCAAGCAATCATTCAGGAAAAATTAACAAGGCAAGTCCCAGCTTTGGAGGTACCCTGCCCATCCAACCAATTCAATGCAGCAAAGAGGTGAGTTATTTGCTCACAAAGGACGTGGCAGCTTATATATTCCTTTGTTAGCACAGTCTGGGGATGTAGGGGGGTGCAGGGGGGTGGGGGGGGCGGTCTGTGGAAGGAGACTGTGCTGGAAGCTAAAGGACAGTTTGAATGCAATAATAACCTTAAGAAATATTGGGGAGGGTGAGTACAACAGCCCCGCAAGTGCTTCTTCATCTTGTTTTGTAGAATGACATCTATCAGAAAATAAGAGATGAGTTTGGTCATCCATGCACGCAGCTTAGATAATCATCCCAGTGCCACCTTCCTTTTCGTAGGAGTGTCCCTGGCAAAATGGACTGAGAATTTCTGAATTGATTTGAAATCTGAGCTTTCTACCATGGAGCTGAAAGCACCTATTCCTTGGTGTCCACATTTCAGTTAGCTGGCAAATCACTTGGAGGATGCTTTGATGCCAGGAAATGTCACTTCCCTGAAAGCAAAATGCTCTGCAGACCCAGGAGATTTTGAGGAACCGTCTTGCAGAAGGCAGACAGCTTTTTGAGCCTAGCCTAACAGGTCTGGCAACCTGTCATAGTCCCTTGGTGTCATAGTCCAGGGACTAAGCTCAGGGACTCCTCATCCATTCTGATTATTTTAGGCATCTAGAAACCTCAAGTGACTGAGGGGCCAGGGTATTCATAGAGCTTCCAGGTGGAGTTTTGTTCCTAAATTTTCTAGGTGTTGTTATCAGAATTAGTTTGTATTATTTTTTTCCCTCGAATTTTGCACTAACAGGAAATCTCAGTGCTCTTGCTTTTGGTTCTGTAATGGGACAAGATACTTTTCCAGAGGAAACTGATTTTTGACCAGTGTTCTAGGTGCAGCGGTGCTTTCAGTTCGAGCAATCCAGAGCACTTGGTGTTGAAAACTCACATCTGGGTGTTGTTTCCATTTGGACTGGTTTCCTGATCAGTTTACAACATGAATGTACAGCTCAAGTTATTCAAAAACTACCACTGTTCTTTCCTCATTTTCCCATATTTTCTTGCTTTTTATCTCCTCACTTCTTCTGTGCCTGAGAATATCTAGAGCAAATAAAGATAAGGTTGGCATTTGAGGGCTAAACCATACGTGTCTTACTACCATCCCAGTCCACTTCCACAACACACGGGCAGAGATGTTATCTGATAAAGCATCCTCCAGGTGCTAATTTGCTGGAAAAGTAACTTTATTTATGACACTGTCAGCATGAGGGACCTACTCAGTACTACTGTCATGGAAATGATTTAGTAGTTTTCAGCTTGCCTTCTTGTTATCTTGGCAATAGCAAAGTGTTTACCTATTTGAAATGGAAATCTTTTCTGCTTCAGGCACTCACTTTCTGTACCATGTATAATAATGTATAGAAGCATAAGCTACACTTGGGAGCAGGGCTCTTCTGGCTTGGTAGCATCTCATACTTGCTTTGCTCAGAGGTTAATTACTGCTACAGGGAAAGTGCAGGTCAGGAAAGGTTGACCCTGAAAATGGCTTGATGTCCTTCCATACTTTCTGTGTATCATTTGTGTGCCTGAGAAGTAAAATTATGTTGTCTTCTAGCTCCTAGACCTTATGGGAGTCAGGCTAGGACTTCTGCTACAGAAGACAGCAGAAGCCCTGCAGCTGGTGTGGTGCTCCCACCAGTGCAGCATGGCTGATGCCCTCAGAGCTGATGCCCTTGGAAACAGAGGTATGTGGCCATGAGCTGCTACCTCTGATGTGGTGCATGGCAGCAGGGAGCACAGCCAGCACCAGAAAAGGACTCCCACCCTGCTGATTGTGCTGTGTGAGGAGGCAGGCGTCCTGGCTTCTGCTTCACACCATGGGGTGAGGGCTTACAGGCAGAGAAAACATTCTTTTAGTAACCCACTCTTTACTATCTGTGTTACCTCAGCACCTGAAAGCTACAGCCATGGGCCATGAACTAAGTGTGCAAGGAAAAGTTCACTCCTTCAGCTTATAAACTAAGCGCATGTCACTGCTGTTTGTGTAAGATTTGCAAGCCAGAAAATCTGAAGATATCATTTTCATTGAGTCTTTTCTCAGAGAACTGCTTTGAGCATGTGTGAAGCAGTAACTTCGCTGTTTCACTGGGTAAATCAACCCAGAACTTCACTATCCTCAGTGCAGTTTATTATGACCCACCATGATGGTGTCCTAGACACGGTATTAATCATAGGATAATTTGGGTTGGAAGGAACCTTTAAAGGTCATCTAGTTAACCCCTTTGAAATAAGTAGGGACATCTTCAACTAGATCAGGTTGCTCAGAGCCCTGTCCAACCTGATCTTGAATGTTTCAATCTACCACCTCTCTGGGCAATCTGTTCCATCAATTAAACATCTTCATGAGATGTTTTCTTTTCCAATACATTAGGAATTATCACATGGCAATCTACCTTTTAAGAGTGAAACAAACTTTCCTTTGCAAAGCAAACCTCACTCTCTATGTTGTCTGTGTAATAAGGCCCCTGTTGCTTAGTATCCTCTCCAAACTATGGACCTGAGGAGAGACAGAAGCTCAGAGTGTCAAATCCTGACCCCTGCCCTCAGCAGGCATAAAAGCCCAGCCAAACATCTCCATCTTTGGCAGGCCCTACACCTGGCAGGTGCCACACGAGCCGTGAGCCTTGTTTTCTGCCCTGCTTGTTGACAGCTTCATGGCTGCCCAGTTATACCACCTGCCTCACAGACAAAGCTTGTGAATCCTCCGCTCTTCAGCCCTTACCCATCACTACATTTTCCAGCTCTCATCCTTACCAGGGAATGGCAGCCATCAGCAAAGAGGCTGAATTCAAGAACATCCAAGATGCTTCACTTGCACGTGGCACTCTTTTGTGGTAGAGATGGGAATGCAAGCATGGTGGAAGAAACTTGCTTTATATCAATTAAAATGGTTTTAATATAACATTGGAGAAGGTGTGATCAAAGACTGAATCTGCATGAGCAGGAAGATAGACTATCTGAATCATTTGGTCCACCTCTGATTTGTTTCATGTTTTCTTAAACATTTTTAAAAGGGATTTCCTTCTGTCTTCAGGTCAGTTCAGGTTTTGCTGTCAGAAGTGTTCACAACATAGCCTCTCACGGTAATCTAGTTCTCACCATTTATGTGAATGCTCTCTGATTGAGATTGGTGCAATACATACAGTACAGATGGGATTTTATGCTTCCTCCATAAGACTAGTACTAGTCTCTAGTCCTGGTAATATCTGCATTATTAATTTCCTGCAGTAACCAAAAGAGCAGATGCTGGTGGGTCTAGCCACTTCATTAATTCTGTGAGAAGGAAGACTTTTGGTAAGGAGGACTTTGAGACCTCTGTTTGTGCTACTTTAAATAAGGATTGCAGTCCCAAGTCCAGGCTGGGAACACCAACAGTCTGGGGTACATTTTAGTTGCCTTCCTCACTGAATAGGAAAGCTGTCACCAGAGGCTGGGAGGGTGCATCTTCTGTTTAGACTTTTGGCAGAGCTGAGATTTATGGAGCCCTACCTCAGATGGAAATTACCTGAAATACTGAAGTACATGTGGAGGCCACAGAACTTGTCCCCTGTCACCAAAGAAATTAAATTTCTCACAATCCAGACGATACACCGCTGACTTCTCGCTGGGCTGCTTTTAATGCACGAGTCGCATTAGAAGACACTGAAATCACAGGATCAGACCCTGAGGTCTATCATGTGAAGTCTCCTAGATCAAGCCATGAGGTTGTGTAAATCAGGGGCACTCCATTGGTGGAAATGAAATCTCACTGACTTGCACCATCTGAAGAGCTGAGATGATGGCACTGAAGCAGTCAGCACATAATAGTTCAGGGGGAGGATTTATAGAACAATAATATACCTATGAAGCTGCAGTCATTTTGTTGCTCAGTGGCTGCTTGCCACATGCCCAGAGACAACGCTGATGGCCCCTGAGCTGGTCTGGGCACAGCTGCGGATGAAGGGGTGCAGCGGTGCTCAGCCAGCCACACTTTTCCCTGGCTCCTGGAGGCCAGGCAATCAACTGCAGTAGCCCAGCTGGCTAGAGGTAGCTCTCATGGGTACCCTGCAGTAGCCACACATACCCAACCATGTCCCAGGGAGGAGACTGGAATGTGCTATGCCCCAGACCTTTCCCCTCGCATTGCTGCACACACCTGTGCAGCAGGTAAATGCCACTCAGATGCCAAGTGTTCATTTTGATATGGCTAATTTCAAGTTGTGAGGACAACAGATCCCAGACAGCAAAATCCCCTCCTCCTCAACACGCCTGCAACCCATTTGGGCAATGACACTCTCCATGCAAGAGAAACACATGGCATTCCCAGGCAGCATCTCCAGAGCTGAGCAGGGGTAGGAGCACAGAGCACACACTGAATGCACTGACTTTCCCAGCCCCTTGGTCCCCAAGAACGTTTCTCTGTGTACAGTTCCCTGAACTTGCAGACTACCTGTGGTCCCTAAAGTCTCCCTGCTGTATTCACTGGAAGGACAAAAAAAAGACAACTCTGGGGATCAGCAAAGTGCCCAAAAGTGGCTACCCAGATAAATTCTCCCTGTGCAGCTCTTTAAAATTACAGCTGGTCATCACATGCACCATGAGAACAGAGGAAGGATGATCTCTCCTGACACTTGATTTTACGGTGTATAGGGGTTTTCTTCCACCCCAAGACACTGGAGAAAGGTGATTGCTGTATCTAGGTCCACTTCACAGCATGAACCAGATCAGAGGCTGTTCTCTAGTCTCAAGGAATGTCTCCATGGCTGAACTGCTGAAATTTCTGGCCATTCTCCCACTCTCCACTTTGGCTGGATGGCCACATCCAAACTAACCCCTGGGAACAGTTGCTGATAGATATCATACTGGGAGACCGGTAGCTTGCAAAGCCAGAAAATGGCAGAAAAGGCCACCAGAGCTTTGACCTGTGCCGTGTTCCTGCCTGCTGGAGCCGGCACAGACTTTGATTCTCTGCTCTCCTGATCTTGGGACTAACAGAGACATCACTTGGTATACTCAGGCAGTTTACTCTGGGTTCTCCAATTGACTTGGGTACTGGTTGTGGGCATCCTGAGTCCAAAAGAGCAATGTAGTGGTTGTTCAGCTGCATGGGGATTACCCCAGCATCTCTCCATGAGCTACAAAGGATAGGGCTGGAAGTTTCACTCAGATGTTGGACCTCATGTGATCCCACAGACTTCTTACAGGTGGCTTTGTGCCCTGATGTGTTTTTATGAAAGAAGGAATAAAAAAATGAATTCACTTAAGCAAAATTCTCATCCTTCTCCCAACATCCCAAACTTCCAAGAAATGTTTTAAGAGTCCAAAGAAAAAATAATGCATAAAAGCTTATAAACCTTTAAATCTGAATTTTGACTGTAAGGAGACCAAAAGCTAGCCAGGCTGGAGCACTTGGGAAGCCCTGCAGCCCTCAGAGAAAACAGCACAAAGCTCACATTCCCTCTACTGTACCAGAACTGCCTTTTGACACTGTTTTCGGGAACTTGCCAGCTCATTTTCTAACTTGTTTGTGAGACAACAACAGCCTCAAATTACAGCAGTTTGAACAGCCCAGTAAATATTTACATAAACCTGCTGGTGATGGTTTGAGCTGACATGCGTTACCTTTTGTGTTGGGGGGAGGCTATATTTACAGCCAACCAGCTAATGAACATGATCCCAGCCATGGTTTAATACAGATGGCTCTTTCAGCATTTGCGGCTTTCAAGTTACAGGGAGCACAAACTTCAATAGCCTTCGTTAGAAGGCTCCGTCTCAGCTCTCTCTGTTTTGTTTACAACCAGTCTCTCTTTGTGCAGTCAAGGGTTGACTAACATTCAGCTGTTTGCATCCAGCAATGCATTTGTGTAGGTCGGGGAGTTGTTTCTCGTCTTTTTTCTGTCTTTTATTTTTCTGGGTTTGGGTTTTTTTTTTGGACACTGAAGTTTTTTATTTTGAGTTGACAATACAGGCATTTTTTGCAATGTAGATTTATTTTTGTGTGAGTGGCATTTGTCCAGGCTGTCTCCCAGAGTCCCACCAGGGCTGGAGCTACTGTGGAGGTAGTGAGGAGGGCAGCAGGAAGCAATGCCTGTCCGTAGGGTACAGCTGTGGGCTTGGTGGAGGGCTCCAGCCACTGCTTAGACCAATCACCCACCCCTTCCCGTAGTCACCTCTCAGAAACACATTTTATCAGCTTCAGGGTCTCACTGGCAGCCTGAAGAAAGAAGACTAAGGAGCTTGGAGTTTATGCTATTGATAGTTATGGTTACACTACATATCTTATATTTTCTTTATTAGCCATCATCTAAACCATTGGCTGAAGATCCCTCAGTTTTTTGCAGCTTTACATGAAAAAAAAAATAGATAAAGGAAATGGAAAGCTAGGAGGGTGTGGAAACTAACGAAGGAAATTTAGACTCATTCTGACAATTCACTTGCTGTGGTTTGCTCTGGTGGAAGTAAACCCTTTGTTCTTCCCTGAACTCTGCAACCTCAGACATAAAAAGCTCACTGAATGAAGACTACCTGTACTCTGAGAGTCAGCACTGCCCAGTAGCAGGCAGTTTGACAGATTCTCTGTGGCTGAGAGAAACTAATTTTAGACCAGATCACACAATGACACAGTAGTAAACCTACACTCCTCTAAAAATAAATGCAGGTGAGTAATTCTGACTGATGTGACATAGCTGTTCTTAGAAAAATTTCTGGTATCATGCAGGGACATTATGTGCCAATGGAGTCCAATATGGCAGCTGAATTCCACCAAAAGAAAGAAAAATGTCAGTTTTCAGGTCACAGCATTTATATGGAGACCTCTTTTGCAAGCTTAGAAAATCTCTTTGCTCCAAATATATCTGTCCTGGGGCAGAAAAAAGGCACCAGCTTCCCAAAGACACTATATCTGGACTTTGCAAGCTTGTTCACGGAAGTCCCCTTACAAATCTGGTGAAAATTACATTATTGCCACAACCTCGGTAGACAAGGGCAGGGCAACAGTTGTCATAAACTGGGACTGCATTCAACACTGTCCTGTATGACATCCTGGTCTAAAAATTGGAAAGTCATGGATTTGACAGATGGACCACTTGATGGATCAGGAACTGGCTTGGGGCCTGCACTGAAAGACTTGTGAACAATGGCTCAATGTCTAAGTGGCAGCCAGTGATGAGTGGTGTTCCTCAGGGGTCAGTACCAGGACCAGTGCTGTTTGACATCTTTGTTGGAGACATGGACAGTGAGATAGAATGCACTCTCAGCAAGTTTGCTGATGACACCAAGCTGTATGGTGTGGGTGACATGCTGGTGGGAAGGAATGCTATCCAGAGGGACCTGTACAGGCTTGAGAGGTGGGCTAGTGCAAATCGCATGAAGTTCAACCAAACAAAGGGCAGGGTTCTGCACCCGGGATGTGGCAATTCCAAGCACAAATTTGTGTTGGGCGGAGAATGACTGCAGAGCAGCCCTGAGGAGAAAGACTTGGGAGTGCTCATGGATGAGAAGCTCAACATGAGCCAGCAGTGCACGCTGGCAGCCCAGAAAGCCAACCGTATCCTGGCTGCATCAAAAGAAGTGTGACCAGCAGGTTGTGAGATCTGATTCTCCTCCTCTACTCAGCACTCATAAGACCCCACCTGGAGTACTGTGTACTGTGTACGGGAGTACTGTGTCCTGGACTACTGTGTCCAGCTCTGGAGTCCTCAGCACAGGAAAGACCTGTTGGAACAGATCCAGTGGAGGACCATGAAGATGATCAGAAGGATGGAGGACTGCCCCTATGAAGAGAGGCTGAGAGAGCTGGTCTTGTTCAGCCTGGAGAAGAGAAGGCTCCAGGGAGACCTTATAGCAGACTTACAGTATCTGAAGGGAGCCTACAGGAGAGCTGGAGAGGGATTCTTTGTCAGGGAGTGTAGCAATAGGACAAGGGGTAATGAGATTTAGATTACATATTAGAAAAAAATTCTTTACCGTCGGGGTGGTGAGGCTCTGGAACAGGTTGCCCAGAGAAGTTGTGGATGCCCCATCCCTGGAAGTATTTAAGGCCAGGCTGGATGGGACTTTGAGCAACCTGCTCTAGTGGGAGGTGTCCCTGTCCATGGCAGGGGGGTTGGAACTTGATGATCTTTAAGGTCCCTTCCAACTCTAACCATTCTATGATTCTATGAAAATACAACAAACAGATGGATGAGACAGATATATGACAACATATGGCCGATCTGGAATCAGTAATGTAAAAGATGGTCTTCTTGCAGGAGATGAAATGTCCAATTCTCAAATGGGTGGCTACTTTTTACCTCCAAAACAAAAAGCTCTCCAGATTAAAAGTGTCATTGTTTCATTGCTACTGTGGGATGGGAGCACCTGGTATTCCCAGCAATGGAGCAGGATCTCATGGTATTGGCAACCACTCTTCCATTTTGGAGGAAAGACATACAAAAGGCAGGTGACACAGGGGTTGGGATAAAAATCAGATTTCATTCTGAACTTTCTGATAAAGGTCAGATTTGTTCTTTTAAGCTCAACACTGGACCAGACTACAGTATCAATACTGAACATTTTGCTCCATCAAATCTCCTCCTAGGATGGTTACTTCAGATAAGTATTACAGAAGGAGCATCATTGAGATAGTGATGCAGAGAAGAATAGACTTGGAAATAACAGAGCTGTTTAATAGTTTTTTTACACAAAACATTTGTTACCAGAACAGAGTTTTTCAAGAGCTGTGTACAGAATGACACAGTTGTTGGCAAATATCCTGAAACAAAATATGTGAGGAAAATTTTTTTTTAATTGGTATATTTTAGGTGAAAATCTGGAGTTTAAAATTCTGGTAAATTTACAGAAAGGAAAAATGTTGATTAAAATAAAATACTACCAAATGTTGTAAGGAAACTATTGGCACTAAGTGGAGTTGATTATTTTTTCTCGACTTAGCTTGCTGGTGAATGTTCAGCTTCATGTTTTCATTTACCTTTGTTAGGAAACACCGACACTTGAGATCTTTCAAGGAATAAAAAGTGTGTCTTTGGGCCAGGCCTGCTCCAGCTACATGTGTCTATGTACAGGACTGCCTGCTTCACATTTCCCTCTGCTCTTTGTGTGTTATTTGTCTGCTTCAATTATAAATACTGCAGGATAGACAACTTATTGCTGTGTACATCTGCCTAACACCTGCCACACTCTTCCCCTTGCCTCTGGATGTTCTTCCACAACAGTAGTAATTCAATGATACATGAGAATGAGGTCTCTGTGAAAGGAAGGCATGTGCTCCTGGTAAACCATGACACCTATGCTCATTTCTGTTTGCCAAAAGGAATTGATTCCTGGTTTTGAAAGGGAAATTATGTTTGTGGCTGCTCATTTGAATTTGGAACCAACACAGGAATATCCTGCAAGAAGGCTTCAAAACGTTTTTGAAGGATTGTATCCAGTGAGGCATTAGTATGGATGAGTGGTATGGAGAGAACAGAAGATCTGCAGTGAGGGACAGACTGTACTAGAAGATGTTCTTTCAGCATTACTGTCGTTTTTCCCCTTTGGTTGATCATGTAACTGAATAAGAACTTCCCGCTGTGCTTGATTTTCTCAGATTTTGCTGTTCTGAAAAAAAGTCCCGCTTTATGAAATCTCTAACTTACTGACTTTCTCCTGCTTCTGGGGCTGTAACAGTGGGTGTCTGGTCACTCCACATGAGACAACATCCTTCCCTGGACTCTTCCTGCATGAATTGCTTGTTAGCCACCCAGGCAGGCTTGGACACGCATGGAAGATATATACCTGAACACAGGCTGTAGCCGGACATGTCGTTCAGATGTATTGATTTTAGAATTACTGAAGAAACTGCTTGTGAACTGGAAAGTCCCCTCCCAGTCTTTGGGAAGGGCCCTGTAGTACTAGACAAGCAGTTCCTGGCATAAGACTAAGTAGAAATTTCCTGGATTTGGACAATTTTAAGACCTTTTTCTAATGAGGTCGGAGCCAATGCATTAGGTTTTCTTCACCTATCTCTGAAAGTGGTCAAAGGTCGTAAGGGAGATAATGTATCTCCTGTGAGGAAAAGTGCAAAGACCAACTCCAACCAGCCATAAGCTGCTTCTGCTTCCATTCAAGTGTAGATGTGATGGAGCCTTGCCCTAGACTTGCTGCCTTGGGGCTAGTCTGTTAGCCAGGTCTGGAAGAAGAAAAGGGAAAGAAATCAGACCTTAAAACACCCCTGGGAGCACTATTGACCAGGACGAAACCCAGTCTGTCCCACACAACAGAAAGCACAAAGATCTGGTTAGTGAATATCACACTCTACATTAACAGAACTGAATATTTATGCAGGGACATCATTACTCCTGCTTCTGTGTTCAGCATATTATATATTTGAGTATTTATCTAGGATGGAAGAATTCTGCTCATTGTGTGAAATAAAAGAAATAACTCCAGTATAATCAATTAATCGATGCAAAGATAAAACATTTGCAAGGGCAGAACAGGGTCTTAATGTATGTTATCCTATAAAGAGAACTGTATCACTTAAAATTCAAGAATATTTTGACATTTGTTTTTATTGTTGCACATCATCTCCTTCTACAGAATTTGGACAGAACTGCTCTAAATTTTTTACCAACCCTTTAATTCATCTTCATCACCACATACAAAACAAGCCACTGAAGAGGGAACGTACTGAACCACAGCGATGACAATTCTGCCTTGGCTGAGGTGGAATGGACAACATGCCTGTCCCAGATGGCTTCAAAAAGAAGAGTACATTCTGATTAAGGAGCAGTGGGAACATTTTCCAAGGACATTTGGGTGCCTTTTATAGATTTATAAGGCAGATGCTGCTCCTTAAAAGCATCTGTCTTCCAGAGCCTTTTTTTCCTATACTCAGTCATACAGCAGGGATTAAACTTCTGTGAAATGGTGACTCCCTCATGGTTTCATGTACATGCTAAGCCCATTTTTACCACCCTCATAATGAATGATACTCTTGCTGAAGAGATTAAAGAGAAGGCGGGTGGCTCCTCACCTCACACAGGATCTGGGAACACAGGGATGCCAGAGCAGAGTGAGATCTGGTGGGCAGGACACCCCTGTAGTCATAAACAGTACCTGGGGTCTGTCTGCTGACAGGAGAGGGACAGCTCAAACTTCCCTACTACTGTAGCGGGATTGCTGCTTCCCATTTTATGAGATCCATTATCTTCCGTATCTGACTGGGTTGGGTCTTTAGTTTGAGATTAAGTAACTGTCCGTCTAGACAGCTGACTAGCTAGTGAAATGTGTGACTATTAAACACCACTTCAGAGTGTCTGGAGAAAGTTCTGCTGTGTAGCAGCAAGTACCCTGCCATACCACCAACACCGAGACCACTTCCAGCACACTGACCATAAGTCTAGACTGGTTCCTCAGCAGCAGCTTGGTACACTGGCCTGGAGGGAACCTCTAAGCAGCAATGGAAAGCTAAGTCAGTCTTCTTGTGAAGATACTTAATTCCTCTATGGCACAGTACATCTGTAATTGCTGAAAGTATGCAAATGTTGCTGTCTATGCTTTCCTTCAGCTCTGTGCTGTCTGGGGATTTACGTTGTAGTGCAAAGTGGAGTGGGCCAGACATGGGTCCCAGATAACCAGCAGCGCCTCATGAGTCCTACAGGATCAGGGTGCAGTGCAGGAGCTCAGAGACAACCAGCTTGTAGCAACAGCCACAGGATAAGCAGGGCTGCAGTTCTCCATTGTACAGCTCAAATCAGCTCACACAGCTCTCACTGGTGATAGAAGAGTGAGGTTTCAGTCCTCCTTGGTGCCGGAGCTGAGCTTGGGGACAAATATGCCAAGTGAGGATCTCGGCAGCCATGCTCACTGGGGTCGCCAAGGGACAGGTGAGCAGCGCAAGAGCATCACAGGAATCATCACAGCACACATGGAGTAAACTGAGTTAAGGTGGTAGGAACCAAGGCACAGAGTGCAGGGTCATAGAGCAGAGTAGTTTGGAAGACAGGTTAAAGGTTTTCTGTTCTGCCCACAAAGGCACATTACCTTTCCAGTTGTGTGCTTCATCTGGGAAAGCCAAGCTCACAAAGCCCATCATTTGCAGTGCAGCGTGCACCAGCCTTTCATCTTCAGAATGTGGCTGTACTTGCTGAGACTACTGAGAACTCTCTGGGAACCGAGACTCAGTGACGACAGCTTCCCGCGGACACTTGTCAGGCACAGGCACATTGCTGTGTATTTATGGACACAAGTGTGGGTCTCTGCTCAGGAAAGACCCAGGACTGCCATGGTGGGTAGGCTAAGTGCTTGGCAGAGAGCATCAGAGAGACTGAAATAGCGTTTGCCGGTGCCCAGCTTCTGCCTGGCTGCGGCGATTTAGCAATAGCTGCCGTTCTGAACACCAGGCACGCTCACAGAGAGCCTCGTACCCTTGAATTTCAAACAGACCGGGAGTGTCGTCTCTCTTAAAAGAAGAAAGTGCTGTAAATATAATAGTCTTTCTGCTCTAAAAGTTGCACAGAAAACCATGCAAGCATCTGTATTTAATCTGCACATCAGTCTGACAGACTGATTAAAACAAAACAAAAAANCCTAAAATGAATACCATTGCTTTGCCTGAAGAATATTCGTATGATCAAAGAGTGGATGTTTAAGTCAAGTGCAGGGATCAAATGGTACCAAATTCCAGAGTATAATTGGCAGCTTGGGACAATCCAGTTTTACTTCTCCAAGAAAACTTTTTGTTCCCTTCACAGTTCTACTACCCAACCAGCAGAAAAAGATGTGCAGCTTCTCTCAGTGCTTCTTTACTCAGCAAGAGGGCAAATTTAGCTGTTTGATCCTGCCTCAGAGCTACTGGGTTCATTCCCACTTCTGCAGAGACCTCCCTTGTGAGTTTACTTGTTCCAGTCGGGCTCTGCAGCTGCTGGGGATGGTGCCCTGCCGTGGTGTAATGCCACACTTCAGAGAGGCTGCAGGCCATTCGGGAACAGCAGGGCTGGTCACGTCACAGAGATCCTGCTCTAGAATTCTGTGGTAGCAGCTCTGATTTCTCTGTGATGTAGACACAACAGAGGTCAGAGGGATGTTCCTCAGAACAAGATGCAGCTTCACAGGAGAGCAAACTGATGACCTTGTCCTGAACACTGCTGTTTCCTATTTCTAAAAACCAGTTATATCTATACTTCTCTGGGACATTTTCTGAGGTGGTTGTTGTCTGGAGTGGGCTGTTTCTGAATGGTCCATTTAAAATAGACACATGCACCTGTGGGAGCTCCAACTATCAATGTGCTCTAGCCAAGACCGATGATAGCTTGTAACGGCTACTCATGGGATGTGACATCACTCTTCCCAGAAAAATATTCCTTGCCTCTCCCAGCTTTCACCCTTAGCACCAACCCTTGCACATGCACTAATTCCAGTTAGAGCTGATTATTCACCCTTCAATCTGCAAGGAAGCACTACCTGTGAAAACTGGTGCCTTCAAAGCAGTGATGGATGCTGTTGGTAGGACATCTTGCAGTTACCTGCGTGGTGCTTGGCAGATGCAGAAAGCCTGGAGGAACACTCAGCCTGCTGTGTGAGCTGGAGATTACTTTTTCTTCCTGTTCAAGCCAAACGTGTTTGGGTTTTTTTATCCTTTTTAATTTTTTGGAGCAGGGAAGAGGCAGCAGTACCTCCTGAAGTTTTTTTTCCCTGACAGTTGAATTTTGCGTACTTGAAGGAAGAAAGTAATTTTCTTTTGCAGCTTCATTTCTTACAGCTGTATCCATGCCATTCCCCATAGCCTTCCCACACTCTCTTGTTTCACTGGCACCTCCTAGGTTAAGAAAAACTACAAGGAGTTGACCTCAAAATATGACTGCAAGGAGGTCACTACTTTTCTCTCTACTCCTTTCAGTCTCACCTCTTCATAAAATACAGCCTCTGATGTTTCCAGCACAAATTTCTTGAGGCAGGAACAAGCTCCTATTCTTTGCACAGTATTGGGCAACACGGGGCCAGGGCCACCTGGGACAGCTGTCTGCAACATGACACAGATAATGGACTTTTCAATACCAGAGCAAGAGGGCAGAGTGTTGCTCTGAGCATTCAGGATCCCAGGTCTGGTGTTGCAGTGCCCAGTGAGCAGCTCAGAGCTGTGGACAAGGCAACAAATCTAACCCTCGCTGAAGACAAGAGCACTGCTGCCACAGATGATGGGAGCATGAGTAGGAACTTGCTGAGTCCAGGAGATTCCCTTCCCTTCCTGGACCTCCCTCCCCTTCTTCATCCAGGCAGCAGCAGTGAATTTTTATGAATTGGAAAAGTCCCAGGGCAGCCCGGTCTCCAGCTCCTCCCGTCCCTGTGGCTCAGCGTACGGTACAGAGGAGGAAGAGGTCACAAAGGGGAGGGCGCCGTGGGCTGCTGACACACAAATCGTTGCAAATTTCCATCCGCCCGGGGCTCGCCAAAAGGAACTACCCAAATTGAGAAGTTGGGCAATGTGTGGAAATGTGCTTCCCCTCCCTCCACGTTCTGAACACAGTTGTCACAACTTTTATTTTTAAAGCCCTTCATTTTCTCCCTGTTCTGTCCAAGACACCCCTACCTCTCCAGGGGAGAAACAGCAGGAGGGTGGGAATTCTGCAACCTTGAGGCCACCAGAATAGGCTTAATTTGTAAAAGTCAGTCATCCATCTCTTGCAGGAGGCAGAAATCAGAGACCTGAGTCTTCTGGTGCTGCTCAGGGTCCTTCCTACAGCAGGGCACATCTAAAAGCTACTTTTACAAGGTATAGTCAGACCCCTGCCCATTAATGGCTACAGTGAACTGTTCAATGTCAACTTCAAACATTTGTCTTCCATTCATTCGCCCTGGAACAAGAGCAGTATCTTACCCAAGTGTCTACAGGAGCAGGAAGGGTTTGGTCAGACCTGCAAAAACGCACATTTAAATGCCTGTGCTGTTGGGTCTGGGGAAAAGGTTTTTTCTCTTAGATCCTCTTGATTGGAGAAATCAGGGATTTTTACCTAGACTTCCTGCTACCACCATCAGCATCATAATCTACCATGAGCAGGTGAAGTAAGAAGCTCCCCCTTCCTCACTGCCACCATCACAGTCACAATGTTGCATAGCTACAGGAATGGGGAAATTCCCATCTGAAAGTATTATACAGGTGAGTAAAGAAGAAATATTGAAAAGGGAAAGGGAAAGCTAAACCTGAGCCTTCATGGTTAGTTGTGTCATGCTGGATGCCTCTTCCTAGAGGAATGGAGAGCAGGATGATCCCACTCCTGGAAGAAGACAAGGAATAGGAAACTAGCAGGAGCAATAGACTGCTTTCAAGAGCATCATTTGGCAAGATTTGAAAGTGAATATGGATCTTGTCTCCTTCAAAATCTCTGGGAACCTCTCCTACCCTCCCAGACCTCAGCCCCTGCCCTCCAGAATATCCCGAGCAAAAAACTTATCTTTCCTGTGCAGCGAGTCATCGGATGGAGCACAATAGAGAACACAATGAGAAAGCAATGGATCAGGAAATGTTTCGTGTAAGATGGGAGGAGGAGGAAAGCAGGGCAAAAGTGAGCGGAAGGTAGAGAAAAAAGCATAAAGTAGCACAGAGAAACATTGAATCAGCTGAAGAGAGAAGAGAAAAGCCTGCACAGCAATAATAACAGAGAGCTGTGGAAATGTAGTGGGAATTGTTGAGGTGCTGCAATACAGTGGCAGAGGACAGTGGTAGAGCAGCAACAAAATGCTGTGAGGTCTTTGTGAGTACAGGGTGAAGGCACTCAGCACAGTTACAGAGTAAGGCAGGGCTGACTAGATGAGCACTCACCAGGGTAGCAGGTCAGCCAGTAGGCAAGCAGAGCAGCTCGCTGGCTTCTGTGAAGGATCAGGCAGCTTTCTTGGTAGGGAATTGTCTGAGCACTACTCGTAGCAAGGATGCGTATTTTTTTCTTAATGCTTTCAAAAGCAGAGATTGCACTTCAGACATTGAGGGATGCTGTCAAAGAAGGAGATCAGAAGCCAGAGCAATTGAACTGTATCCAGCAAAGAAATCAAAACACCCCATGTGAAGCCAGATCTGCTTTACCCTGTACACTACAGTTGTTTACACCTGTGCAAAGGGGTAACAAACATTTCTAAACTCAAACAGCACTTCGGACTGGCAGCATTTTATGTGCATCACACTTAGCCACTTTGAGCTGGCACAGATGACAACACCAGAGTGTGCACAATAGAGGATTAGAAGATCCCTGCTGGTTCCTAAGCTGAGTCTTCCCAAGTTGAGAGTCCTCCAGACATGCCCACAGATGAAATAGGGGCATTTCATGGAGTCTGGAAAAGGAATGGTCAATTTAACATTACTCGGTGTTGACCAGACAAGCAGTGAACTTGACGGTGTGCCAGCTCTGCTCAGCACTGCTGCCTCATCCTCCCAACTCACATATGCCACTTCATGTGTGTCTGAGTGCTTTATCGGCCTGATGTGTCTGCTGTCCAACAGCCAGACCTTCATCCACAGCAAACCAGTGCTGCTTTGCTGAAATCAGCTATTCCAGCTCACCCAGGACACAGCCTCTGGAGTGAAAACTGTCAAGAGGAAGGGCTGTCTTTGTTCCGTATCTGTACCCTGATGAGTACACTCTCACCTGACTCCTGACTTGGTCTGTAAATGCAGCTAAAATACAAATAGTAGTGTTGTTGAATTGGTTATCAGCAGTTCACTCAAGGATGCATGGATGTCTTCCGGACTTTGCCCTTTTACTTTAGAACAAATGCATGTCAATCATGACCGATAACTAATGTTGCTGCTACTGTGCTAACTTACAGCACTGCAATGCAACCACAGTCACTGCGGCATGGTCATCGTGAAAAATCAACCCCACAGAATTCCAGTTCCATCATGGGAATAAGTGGCAGAATAAATGCCAAGAAAATAACAGCTGTTAGAAATTAAAAGCAAAAATAATTATAGTCCAGTACAGAAAACTTTCCAAATTATCTCCTTCTCATTTGTAGTTTTTCCCTAAAATAGAAATTCAAACCCACAGTTCATTGGATTTTGGCAAATGATTACACTTGTGGATTTGGGCTTTTAGGCCCAGATTTGCTTCACATTTTTTATACTTAGTTTGTACCAAGGTGGATCCAGTGACACAGAGGGAACTGCTGTCAGCTCTCACCAGGACAGCTCAAGCAGAGAGCACGTCCTTCTGGATCACCCAAGGTGGTGCCAGCTTTTGCATCCAGGCAGTGGCACAGCAGGAATCAGCAAGTGTGTAAACCTCGGGCTGCAGGAGGGTAGTCTGGCAGTAAGAGGGGAACAACCCTAATTCAACCTCATTTGCCCCCTCTGCAGCACTGGGAGATGTTCTCTGGTTGCCCTCAGGACCATGATCCACTTCTCAGCAAACCTCTGCCCATCCACAATGGGGAATTTGCAGCCCTTTGTGCTAAGAGCTGATTCCCTCACTGCTGTTGTGAGAGTGTGAGCTTCCC
Source organism: Thinocorus orbignyianus (assembly GCA_013400375.1). Lineage (NCBI taxonomy): Eukaryota > Metazoa > Chordata > Aves > Ciconiiformes > Thinocoridae > Thinocorus > Thinocorus orbignyianus. The sequence continues at coordinate 192,645 of VXBW01004173.1, forward strand.
GCAAGGCCAAAACAGAAGAAAAGGAGGGAAGATCGCAAGCTGAACCATGTTTAAGCGATATGTCTGGCTCCATATTGTTCTGAGTGAAGATATTTGGAGCTGGGAGTTGTGGTTCAAGCCCATCTCTAATTCCCTTACAAATACGTGACACTATCCAATGAGTCTTTCATGTTAAACACCAGTCTAAGGGCTTTCATTTGATGGTTTTTCTTTCCCGCTCACAGCTCCCTCTCATCACGGCAGCTTTTCACTGTGCAGTGCCAGAGCCATAAAGATCTTAATATAACGGGGCCCCCCAGCCTTTATCTTGCATATCACGACATCATGATTCAAATGTTACAGCGCTGCAACACAAATGTAACATCAATGTACATCCCATAACAGGCCCTAATCCATCCCAGATTTGGTTCAGTGCTCACTTGCTCAGATCTCCTTGGACCACACATCGTGTGCCACTGTTTGTATTCAGCATAAATGAAGCATCAGGGTGGAAATCTCATCAGAACAGCAGCGGTACGGTCAGATCAAGAGGAGCCAGCAGGAAGCCACTCTGTATCTTTCCAGAAGACCTGCCAGTGAGTGCATTTTGTGCTTTCGGTACCTACCTCCAAGGCTCTGGAGCTTGGTTGGGACATACACTGCCTGCTCCTCCAGGCCAGCTGAGGGATCCTGGGCATCACATGGGGCGGCCAGGACATGCCATCGGCCTCAGCAGCCTCCGGGTACTTCTCACTGGCTTGGCCTGAGCTGATCCAGCTCCTGCTTCAGCCACCTGTGAGTCCTGGGATGGACCCGTCCCTGCTGAGGAGCAGCAGCAGGCGCTCAGGGGGCACCCTCTGTTCATCCCCATCTTAACCACTTTTCCAAATTGTGCAGGTTGCTTAACGGTCCCTTTTGAGATTTGTGAGCTGGGAGTCATCCCCAGGCAAACTCTTTCTTGTCCCTACCTTTTTTGGTAGGGAAATATATAAAGAAAACAATTACAGTCAGGACATCCCCTTCTTTATTCTCATGCACTGCTCACTTTATTGGGAGAAAAACTCATTCTGTGCAAAATATTACAAAGACAAGACAAACATCAGGTCTATATTAATATTTAAATCAATGAGTATTACTGAGCAAGGAAATAAAATGAAAAAACACAACAACAAACCCTCCAAACCATCTTGATCACAGCTGCTGTGAAAGCCACTCAGCAGTGCTGGAAAGCTTCCTCCAGTCCAAGTATTGATTGCTGGAAACATTCCCTGCTTATGACATTCAGTTTTGAAAGGGTAAAGGCTTTGAAAATACAATAGACTGAAGATTTTTCCTTTCTTTTCTTCTCCCTTTTTGGCTAAATGGACTTTGACAGATGTTTTCTTTAATTAAACAACACGAAGTCCGCGGTATAGCTATATGTTGCAATATATTGTTATATATATGATCCTTCCCTGCACATCTAGTACTCAGGCAATATTTAATGTTACTAAGATAAATCTAGGACAACCATATTATTCTCCTGTGGCTTTGAAATGACCCCGTATGTGGTTTGCTCCATCTAAGAGAAGCCAACCATGTGTTTGAGCAACAACATTCTGAATCAGGGAGGATTATGTTTTTGTTAGGAATAAGAAGAAATTGTGTTGTGGAAATACAGCCTGGAGACCCTCATTCCCTCCTGGTATCTTCTTGCATACTACGCACTCGCATAAATCCTTGTCTCAAAACATTGGGTGGGTCATCCTAAAGGCCCCAGAAGCTTTGGGGCAAACACAGGCTAGCTAATGGTGGTTTTACAAACATCGTGCAAAGCTGGCTGTTTGGTATGGTTTTCACACAAATCTGGATAAAGCAAACTGAGTTTATCTGATGTCAGATATTGGCAGACTAACTACATTTTATTCAAAGCTTAGTCACCCATGTGATAAGCTTATTGTCTGTGTTTAATCATGAAATTCACTTGCGAATAAGGTAGAGTGAGATCTGCAAAGTGACCAATCACACACGTGGTGAGTAACGTTTTAAATATGGGATATTGAAGGGGAAGAACTTTGTCTTTATGGACAAAAGCCATGACAGCTCTCAACATAACCATTAGGCAGCCTTGCCTGGGCAGTGAACAAGGAGATCTGCCTGCTGCATTGAGAGTAAGGGTTGAAGAGTGTTTGTGGGCTGCTGGAAACATCTGGTATGTCATTTAGCATCATTATTTGGGCTTGCTAAGTATTAGTGTGGGTATGCAATTGCCTGTGGAGAAGGAAGAGAGCCAAGTGTTCATGGCTAATTTCACCTGCTGGTTATCCTCTACCTTTCACATTGTTGTGTCTTTCACAGTTGTTACCTGTTTCTCTGCTTTAGGCCATCTTGCCTGAGACCTGGTTTCTTAGAGAAATTTAAATTCCTAATCTCTTTGGAACAAAAGTTTTATTTTTCAGGGATTAATCTCAAAACACCATGTCTTGCTAACAAAGTTCTTAATCTGACTAGTTCGGCACTCCAGAAGCAGAAATTTCAGCTCCCTTGCCCCTTCACCCCCATCCACACACCTAGAAGAGCAGCAGACTTAGAGGCAGGTTGGCTGGCTCAAGTGAGGGCTGAGGCCACCAGCTCCAGGATAGGCGTTACCTTTGTTGTTGTCCATGTCTCTGAACTACAAGCAGAGCCCTCAAACAGAGCATACCTCAGTCCAGGTGAGAGAAGTTTCTGGTCAACAAAGATTGAAGCTCTATCCACCGCTGTTCTTCAAAGGGAAGGGCCTCTGCTCATTTTTCAGATGTGGGCTTTCGATAAGCCCATGTGAAAATGAGAAGTGTGTATATGAAATTAAGTATATTAAACTCTTTGAGCTTTTTAAAGACTTCTGCCAATTTTAGGTTCCACTGTCCTCTTTTTCCCTCTGGCAGATGCGTTAATCTCCCCTCCTGCAACCCTATGAGGATCAACACTCATTTTCCAAAACTGTACCTCAGCCCCAGTTGGGCTTTAACAGCTATCTAAGTAATTGGGACACGGGTTCACTGGCTCAAAAATAATTATTTTGTGCTGCACAAAAATTAAAAGTTTCCATTTTCTGAGACAATTAAGGAAGACAGGCAAAGCTGTCTTTAGGCTATGGGTGATGGGGATAACCCATTGAATGTTATGGAAACCCTTAAAGAAAAGCATTGTTTCCGACTGAAAACTCATATGTCTCCTTTCAAAAAGATCACAGGGAAATTTCTTCTATAAAAAATATGTGCATATTAATTGAATTCAAATTCAGTGAGGCCTCCAGACCCCACCTTCCAGCACAACTGCCTCCACAGCTATTCTGTCGTCTGGAGTCTTTTGCTACCTCCAGCCTTTGCTTATGTGATTCCCACTGGAGAATGCGTTTAAGGGACATTGCATTATCAGGGTGGAGATACATATGTGTTTTGCTGTATTTCACTCCCCAGCTCCATGATTTACTGCTTACGTCCACCCCACTGGATCTCTCGGAGGGCTCCCAGGCTGATCCCACTGCTGCAAACTGGACAAGTCCTGGTCTCCTCTCTGCCACCGTTTTGGTTCTTGTCCTGTTTGCCTGTCGCGGTGAGACTGCAGGTGCTGGGCACGGGGAGCAGGTATGGGCTCTGCCATCTCATGTGCACTGATGGTCCGCCCTGTGCTTCTCAAGCCTGCATGGCTGAGACAAGGGCCATCTGTGGATTTTGGCACATATTGAGTTCAGGCCACAATTCCTTTCTGCATGGAGGTTTTTATCTAACCCAGTGCAATAAATAACTGTCAGATTAAGCATGGCTGTGCAAATGTTACTGTACTCGCATTGTAAAAGCTCCCTTTTATGTGGGCGTCCTCTGAAACAAGGCAGCCCTTCCCTGGCCCTCGGTTACGCTTGGTCCCGCTCTAATCACCCTGTTTCGGATGTGCAGCTTGCTGTGAAAGACAAATGACTAGAGCTATTAAACTCCTTCTTGTTGTGAGTGTGCCCAGTGGTAATATTGTAATGGATATTACATTACAGATGGGACAGCAGTCTGTGGAAGGACCAAGGACTGGGCAAGGACAGCCACTCTCTGATAGCACTGTGCTCCCATCACCTGTGGCTCAGCCTCGTCCAGCTTTGAAATGGGTTTGCAGAGACTGAGCAGGAACACAAGCTGAGGTTTTCCAGTGCTAATGCCATACTTTGCTCGAGGGGAGCCCTGGGAAGAGCCAGGATGTCCCCACAGCTGGAACAACCCCTTGGTTCAATGAGTTGAGTCACACTGCAGCTGGTGGGCAGAGGTGGGAAAAAAAAATAAGCCCCCCTTGCTCCCCATGACATTTCCATCACCGCCCTAGGAAGGCTCACAGTGAGCACTGGAGAGCCAGGCTGAATCAGGCACGCAGGAAACAGAGTGGTACTTTTCAGCAGCATTGGCATCTTGTTTTTGTGCAGTGGCCACTGCCCTGGGAATGCAGGTTGCACCGTGACAGCTCCACTCCGCAGTCCCTGCACCAGCAGAGTGAGCATCTTGGTGGGGCACCCAGGGACACATCCAGGCTGGGCATTCAAACCTGCTGAAGGCATCAGACACCTAGTTTCCATTAGATCCCTTTCAGTTGTCTCTGAAAAGGTTTGCCTTTCTGAAAAAGGAGACCTTCTGTATTGGCAAGGTGTTAGCAAGAATAAATAAATGCTGCCAGGAACTGTAAATTAAAAGTGATAATTGGAAGTGAGATATCGGAGCATGCTTACCACATAACCGCTTGCTCACCTGCTCTGCTTTAATGCAGCTCAACATTCCAGACTCTGTTAGGAAGAAAATTTTAAAAAAATAATTAAAAAAAAAAGATAAAATGTTTTTTAATTCCTGCTCCCAGCCCCTTGCCTGAGACTCGGATGCTGCCTGAATTGAGGTGTTAATCACAATCCAGTTGGAGCAACCCAAGGGTGGCCGCTGAGGCAGGCAGATGCCTCGCTCCCTGTCGCTGCACCCCAGGCTGTCCCCACAGCACATCCCACCAGACACTGAGCACACCCTCACTGCGGCCGAGACCCTTCTGCTCCCACCACCACTCCTAAGTACCTGCCAGGGCTGCGGCTGACACAGGCAATGCACAATGTGCATTCAGCTCGGGTTCACCACAGGGACTCATATATTTAATCTGAGGAAGTCCTTGGCCTCTTGCGGTCACATGTGTCAAGGTTGCTGCTGCCACAGAGATGGATGCAGGTGAATAATCTGTGTGATGGGACCCAATAAATAAAATAATGGCAGTCTAGTGCCCATAAAATAAAGACAAATAAAATATAGACTGGCTTTTATAAAGGTCACAGGTTTACAATACAGCTCTCTCCAAACTGGCTGTATGGACCTTAGTAAACATTCAATAGGCTTTGGAGAAGAAATAAATTAAATCATTTTGGTCTTGCTTTAAGTTAAATTGGTGTAAATTTGGACAAGGCAAATGATTTCATGATATAGAGCTACTACGCAGTAGTTCAAAAAGTTGCATATGCACTGACCACTACTAGCAGGTTTCATTTGTTAACTGCTTGAAGGCAGAACCTAACACCTATGTTTATTTATACACTAAATGAGATTCTGCCTTTTGCCTGGCTCTTCTGCAGAAATTAATTTTATATTAAAAAACCAAAACACCTCACTTCTTTAAAAAAGGGGCTGTTTGTATACATAATGAAAGAGATAACGTGAAGGCTTAGAAAAACAGATGGATAGAGATCAGCAAAAGATAATAGCAGGGATTAAAGATGAAAACTATCAAAAATATTAATTAGATAATTTCCTCAGCAAAACACACCAAATGTACCGATATGGGAGTGTATGGTGGTAATCATTTGCATTGTGATACGATCACAGTGTCCCAGTAAGGGATTAGGGCTTCACTATGTCAGTGCTGCAAACGCCTATCTTTGTGAAGCAGCTTCAGATCTGCTAATGAAAGGAGCTACGCAGTGATAAATGGCATTATGTGCTTGCAAGGTTATTGTTACCTCAAGGTCACCGTTGTCACTTCCCTCTCACTATTGTTACAAAAGCCAGTGTTATTAAAACTCAATCACATTAATAGCGAGGGAGCTTGCTAACACATAAAATACACGTTAGAGACCCTTTGCTGGGGTAAAGCCAGGATTAAGATTTTAACTTTACAAGATGTTCTCTGTGAACACCATGGCAACAATGCACACCCACGGCTTCCCTTGAAGATCTGCAGCTGGAAGGGATGTACGTTTCACACCTGTGGCAGACCATTTCGGAGATCGCTTTCCCCCAGAGGGGCTGCACCAGCTATACTGGTGTCCCTCCAGTCAGTAGGTCGCAGGGACTTTGTGCTGTCCCCTGCTCAGGGGTGAGCACACCTTCAGGGCAGATCCTGCCACGGTTGCACCAAGCTGGGCAGCGTTGGAGCAAAAGGGGTACAGAGGGAATCTTCAGCCCAAGGCTGGAGAAACCCTGAGCTCTGTCTGGAGTGACAGCATTGAGAACCTTTGAAAAAAAAAAAAAGGCAACTAATTAAAATTTAAAACTAGTTGACAATTTGACAGATACTGACACATGGATCTCAAACCAGGAAGTTATTTTCAGTCATTTGTGTGTCTGTAATGAGGCTGGGGCTGCATTCTCCGTGAAATGTGCTAACTAGAAAAACTGATTAATTGAAGGATGGTAATTGAGTCTGGAAAATGAAGACATTTATCAACAAATCTCAAGTATTTATTGTTGCACAAATAGAAAGGCAATACAAAGACAGCTATACATTACTGATCAATATTCTAGCCATACCTTTTGTACTGATATGGACAGCAAGCTACTTTTTCTCTTAGTCTGCTTATGCTGTCACAAAAAGCAATTTGGAGCAGCCAGACATGTTTTATCAGTCATAAAATCCCATAACATTAACATCAGATTCTTTGGACCAAATTTCTACTCATGAAAATTTTAGCTGCTGAATGAAATTAAGGGAGAATTTGGCCCTCTATAAATGGTTGGACAGAGGAGAAATTCCTGCCTGGTGTTTTTTTTATAGATGCGAGTACAAATAGCTTTCATACATCTGAGGAATACATCTTACATTCTTGGCTATATGCTCCAGGAATAAATTACACAGGAAGCAGAAATCAGACTTTTTTTGTGTGTTCTGCCATAATCCAGCATATCTGACTCCCCAAAACTGTCTGGGAGAAATAACTTTTTGTTTGTTTTGCAGCTTCATACCCAACTGTCACTTACTGACTAAAGAGGGCAATCGAATGAGGGAAACATGATGCTCAGCTTTCCAGGAGCCACCAGCTCCTGGTGTAGCACTAAGTAAAGGTGAGCCTGTATTAGTGACCCTCATAGGTTCTAGAAAATCATGTTACTGCACATGAACATAGTTCTGGACTCCTCCATAGTATTGATTATTTTTGTGGCACTTTAATTTTGAAGACAGGAGAAGGTGTGCTCTGGCCACCTGTCTGCTCCATGTTGATAATGAGTGCTCCATCACAACTTCTCCAGAGCTCTGGATGATTACAGGCTCAGAATGGACCAAATCAGATGCAGTAAGAAACTGTGAGCTGAAGTGCTTTGCTGAGATTTGGCTCCAAATCCAGTGAGCCTTGGCCTCACATCAGCACTGTCATGCATGCAATCAGTCTAAAATTCAGCACTTGGTCCCATTCCCTCTGCTCTACCAGCAGTGACCTCTGTGCCAGACGTAGCACCTCTGTTCAGAACCTGCACATATTTTGTCATATTCTTCCAGAAAAGAAAGCAAAAAGTACTCTTCATTTCCCTAAAATCTTGAGGCGGTCTTTGTGTCATTAGAAAAAATATGACACAGTGATAAGCAGAAGACATTACAGAAAAAATATGGGTGGCTTCTATCTCATCCTTCAGGGATGCACAGTACCAATACCTCAATATTACAGAGTTCTCAGAAAGAGAAGGTTGTACGTATCAAACCAAATGCACTGCAAAAATTTGGAAAGGGAAGACCCAAATGGCAACCCCAGTGCAGGTCTGTACCTCAAGTTTTGTGTCCAGACTTTGAAAAACCTCTACACACAAGGTTTCATGGCACCATTCCTTCTGTGTATATGGGAGTAAAGTATATTAAAAGAGCAAAAATCAAACAGAATGGAGACCAGTGGGCCCTTAAGTGAACACATAATATCTATCAGAACATTGCTATTTAATATTTAAAATTATTTACATGGGAGTAGCAGAATTAACAAGTGATACATTCAGCTGTCAGTGTGTGTAAGCCTGTATTGATTAAAATAATGTCTAAGCTTCAATATGGAGGTGCAGCCTTACCACTGGGGATTAATAACCATTTGAGAGAGGTTGATGGTTCAAGGTGCAGTCAAGGACCATTAACCTCACTTTGTCATTAATCCCCAGAAAATGTCCTCCACCAAGGTCATTATTGCTGCTATGAACTCTAAATGAAAAACAACAGAGGTGTATGGATTTTTTGTTATAGCTGATGCAGACTCAATTGGTGGTTACAAAGCATGACCCAAGCATTACAAGCTGGTGCTGCACAGGAGCCTCTCAGGCTTGCTTGAACCATTTCTCAGCATTTTACTTTGCCTTTAATTAACTGCACGCTTCAGCCTTGTTTCTCTGTCTGTGTCACACTCAAGTGAAAGGAGAAGCTAACAACTGAAAAAGATTTCTTACCATACTGAAGGTGAGAAACATTTTCAGCGTTGTTTTGAAAGAAAAATCTGTTGAAAATTCCATAGTTTATTTCTTTTCAGATGCCCTTGTTTCAATTTAGGTGCTCTCCTGTTTGCTTAGCACCACAGGGAGGTGTATATTTTGCTAGCAGGAAGGACAGGGTAGTCACAGCCTGCTAGCAAAATATACACCTCTTTAACAGGGAAGGCTAAATTTATGAAATAGCGGATGTTTTTTTTTTTAACAAGGCAGGATATAAGTAAACAAACAGAAAAATTATTCAAAACCAACTACAAATATTAAAGAGGATGTAACAGATTCCACAGCATTCTTAGCAGATTATCCCAAGAGAAGAGATGAAGTTTACACATATAGCTGTGTGCATGTCTGTGTTGTATGTCTGTGTTAGTGTGTCTATTTAATATGGAGGACATTTAATGTACATATAAAATAACAGAAGTGTCCTTAGTAACTGCACAGCTGAAGCCTTATTTAGATTTTAGACAAATCAGCATTTAAATCTCTTTGCTAGGGATGCAGACAAATACTGAGTGGTACCAAAATTCACCATTTATTTCTGCTCTAAATTTGGTTTTCTTCAAGGTATTACATAACTTTGGTGTAAGCCTCTAATTTTGCGTCGAATGTCAAAGGTTTTTACTCTTTTTTTTAAAGGTCAGGGCTAAACTCTAATGTTTATATTTAGTATTTCATGTTTAGCTTACCATAACAGAGGTTTTGGATGCTCTACTTTGGATTGCATGCACACATCACTAGGATGCCCCACGATGTTTGCAGAGGGAGAGAGGCAGGTATTTGTCATAAATGTCTGTCTGTCCTGCTTGCCCAGCTGTTTATACTTGCATTACTGTGAGCAGCTGGAAAGACTACTGCTCTCCAGAGTGGAGAGCCTGACTTCCTTGGGTGCTTCACTACTCAGAAAAAATGTTATCAACAGTCCTTCTCAAATTAGAAGGGAACACCAAGGAAGAAGAGAAAGCTACTATTCAAGGGGCTGTTCTGGGATGCTATTTGCTCCTTCAATGGTGAGATTGGAATATAATTTAAAAATTTCAGTAATTGCAGATTTGGGAGGATCTCCAATGTGTTGCAAGATTAAAATTAGAACTGCAAAGAAAAGAAAAGAAAGGAGTGGAGTAGGCTGGCTCCATCAACTGAATGTCACTAAAGACAAATACTGCCCTGAGGGGGAAGGGGAGTCGCAAGCACCCAGAGGCCTGGGGGCAGCCAGCAGCTGGCAAACCAAGCATGAGTTGAGAGGAGGGTGGTACCACAAGAAGGATGAGTCTTGTTCCAGGTGGTGTCACAAATGAAACACAGTGTATGATTTGTCACCTACCACCTGGCACACCTCTAGCCACAGCTGGGGGAACGACACTTTGCAGAAGGTAGAGACAAAGTGGAGGGAATCAGTGACGTACAAAGATAAAAGGTTCAGCAAACATAGCCTACTTAATGTTAAAAAAAAAAAAATTAAAAAAAAAAAACTAATAAAAAATAAAAAAAAAAAAAAAAAAAAAAAAAAAAAAGTAAGTTTTGTCCAAATCAGTCTTTTGATATGCAGAACATTGTTTGCAGTAGACAGTGATCTGTTCTTCTCCCACTCCAGTGAGGCAGGACAAGAAGAAACTGGCTCAATTTGCATCTCAAACTCAGATTTAATATTTAGCAAAACTTTTGAATGATAAGCATATACCAGGTTGCTTGAGTTTTTAATCTCCTGAACTGGCATCTTTCTCAAATAGAGATCACCTGCCAAGACCAAATTTCCTTTAGATCATAGCCAGAGCAGGAAGGTGGACCCACACAATTTCTCAGTCCTGCTTCCCCACACTTCCCTGGCTTCATGATAGCAAACCCAAGACCCCCTTTTCAAGAATGACAGAGATAAGCTGGTGGCTGCCTCAGTGCAAGCCAGCTAGACATAAACTATGAACAAAGGTAAGACTGAGAATCAGCTACTACAGTGTGCTGTCAAAAAGTGATGTAAGATTTAAGAGTTCTGCCTGATTCAGAATGGAAAAACACTGTCCTTCCATCTAAGCTTTTCCCTCCCAGCTTGACTTCAGCCTGTAGGCCTACATGAAATACTGTAGGTTAAGTGGTTTCAAATCCATCCCTTGTCAGCAGTAAAGGCCATGCTACAAATCAGCCACGTTCGTGCAGCTTCTCTCTGCTGACATTGCCAGTTAAGAAAACATCATCTGATTCACAGCTCATGGTCAGAAGCAATGAGGGAGGAACTGTTTCTTAAAGACAAGTTTCAGTACTGATGTTATTCAACAACCTTATAATTGCCAAAACCATTTGGTCCATGTTTGTAGATCTACACATTTTCTCTTGGAAGTTTTCATTCTGTGTCATTTTCCTGTTGCCTTAAATATAATGTTTCAGATGGTAGCTAAATTGTGGACTGGCTGATGGTCGCATAGTTTAAACTTACACAATTAGCATTGCAGTGAATAAAAAAGTAATTCATCTACAATAGTTGCCAGTAGTATTTACACAAGTCTCACTTTTGTGGAATTTGATGAATTGTCTCTTACTGTCCTTGGGCAGAACAGCCCTCAATCCAACCCTGCTCTTTCAGTAGGGTTTCAAATGTTCAGATCCCTTTGAATAGTGGCACTATAATAAAAGTTTGCAGCCCACCCACAATATGCATGTGGTCCAGTTATCATGTGTCCACTTCAGTTTCGGTATATCATATTCAAGGGCTTGGACTGACATACGTTGGTGTCTGCCAGCAAATTACCCCCTTCTGGTTAAATACTAGAAGATGGCTTGGGATCTCAGACGGCAGCCTTCAAAATAGATTTTAGATGAGGACTACCTTTCAAAAAAAGTAAAATCTGACCTTCCAAAAGCAAAGCGAGGTATTGGGCTCAAGAATGTACTCAAGAAACTTGAGTCTGCTCCAGTATATGGATACACAACTAATTTAACATGTATCTTAAGTACATGTCAGGGGGATTAACTAATCCATCATTTTTAATGGCCTATCTGTTTCCCCCTGGGATTAGAATGCAGTTATTTTCCCTATAACTAAGATCTTGTGACCTTAAAAAATCTTACACCCTGCCTCAACAATGTGCAGTTGTTTATGTTATTATCATATATAACCTTGGGAAATAAAACACTGAGAAGAGGCACCTGTAACTGAACATATGCCAGGTACAGAAACCAAACCACACACACCAAGAGGGGTTTGTGCGTTACCTGTTGGAGGAAGAGAAAGTGGATGACCGTCTCACCATCACTGCTACCTGACCTCAGATCTCCCCTGGTGCAGTAGGCAATGGGGTAGCCAGAGCTTGCACTGTTTACAGATGATGTTTAGCTATTTATGTAAGAAAAATGTTCCCGATTTGAGTCCTGCCAGGAGCCACAGAGAGGCCTTTTCTGTTCTGCCCGCTCTCCTACAGCTGAAACTGCAACAGTTCAGAGGGGCAAAATAACCGTGCCTTAGTCACCCTCTAGCCCTGGGTCCAGGCAAGGAAAGTGTTAGGAGATCCCATCCTATTCACTTACAGCTTCTGCTGCTGCTTTTGCTGTGCTGCAGCTGAGAGCAACCATAGGAGCCAGATGATGAGCCCCAATGCTCCTGCAGACCCTGTGGCAAGTTTGTTCTGCTGCACCCCAGAGCTGCCATGGGCAGGCATCCTCGCACCCCCACCCCAGGCTGCGGGACCTGGCACAGACACAGGGGAGACAGCAGGAGCATCCCCTCTGATTTCTGGGATGCCGTCTGGGTTGCATGAAAATTAAAAAAAGAAAAAAAAGAAAGAAAGCCAAATCTGGCTGGAGCCACCCCTTGAAGGTAATCCCCAAGTAGGACTCCACAGCTCTGGTCCTGGGAAAGCACTGGCATTGAACTCCCCCAAATGACTGCCTCACTTCAATTCAAATACCAGGTTTTCATTCAGCAAAGTTCTCATACAGTTGGACCTTGATTTATTTGGTTGGGTTATTTGCCTGAAAGGAATAATCTCGCATCTTCTAACAGTTGTGATTTCTCTGCTTCGTTGATTAAAACACCTCTTTTCCGCTATTTTCTCTCCAGTCACACACCCCACCCCCACTAATTAAATAGCTCCAACACTCACAGCCATAAGACTTCAATGGCTCAATAACATCCTGAGTCAATGTGTTGCAAAGCTGCTTTTTAATTCATTCTTCATGCAAATGATATACAATTAGACCTGGTTAATCTGCATTCCTTCTGCAAACGCCATTGTTAATAGGATTTAAAAAAAAAAAAAAAAAAAAAACCTTCAGCTTAACAAATCAATGGCACATACAGGCTATCAGATCAGTTACTCCTTAAACCTTTTGGATGGCCAGACATATGGGGGAAGCAAGCAATGATTATAACAAGGCCTTGCGAGAGTACTCTGTGGGGCTTGGGATGTTTGCCTTCAGAAGCTTTCCGCCCATTTTTTTCTCCCAGCTCATCTCCACGGGTCAGGAAAGGGGGTGGGGGGGAATCCCAGGGGAAAGGGTCAGACCTTTAGGACATTTGTTAGGGATTGCCGAGGACTGGGAGTTCCCCACGGCTTTCTTTCTAAATTGAACTGAATTTTTCAACAAAGGCTCAGTCTTTAGGACAGTTTTTTACCTGTTAACAAAGAACATTGATAAAACAGAGGAAAAAAACACATTCCCTGCTCAGGCATGCCAGGCTATTGTGGAGGGCTGCTGCTTTGTGTCTTGCTAGGGAATTTCTGGATCTGCTGACAGACATTTCCAAGTTCCACTTGCGGCTCGGGTGCCCTGATAAGCCTCTCAAAGGGAAAATATCTTTCCTCTGGCCCCTGACCCAAGGTGAGAGATACAGACACCCAGGATCTACAGGCACAGGCTCTGCCTTCCTCAGGGGGCGGGGGAGGACGGCATGGCCTTTTCTTGTAGACTGGGTGCATGGAGAAGGGCTATAAGTGTTACCTGTGAGGACAGGTATCCCCAGCAGTCTCATAGCCCTTTGGTAGCCATCAAAGTGACAGGGCTGCACAAGGACTGCCGAGATAGGAAGGGTCCCAAGGCAGGAATAAGTTCATTATTAGTGCCTTTCTCTTTAGCATTGAAGTGCCCATTTTCTGTGCAATGTGATGCACAGATAAAGCTGAGGAGTTAAAATTCTCCATCTGCAAGGCATGAGCAAAGCAAGGTACTCAGATCTTCTCCGTGGTGAATGTCTTCTTTCACTCAGCTTTGGCCCTCCAGTCAATAAGGGCACCAACTGTGATGAGGGCCTCAGTCCATCTGGAACTATTCATTTGGGTCACCAGATGATATGGACTTTCAATCCCTGCCAAACTTGCCCTGATTTGCACAAGGGACCAGATGCAAAAAGGCTCTGTATCCCAGGACAAATCCCCTCTTGTCACAACCATACCAGATACACTCACAGGCATCTCACACTGGGATATTGCAATCTTCTGCAGCCAGAAATTATTATCCTTCATTATGCATATACCTTCCAGTACAAACACGACAACTACTGATGTGCCTTGACAGCTCTCCTCTCTTTCCTTCTCCCCTGATGCGACACTGAGCAATGAGAAGCAGGCTCTCGGGGAAAAGTTTGCAGGAAAAGTGATAACATGAAAATATGTCAGGATTCATGAAAAGCATTCAGTCAGCGTCAGTCAACAGAACTGCCTGCAGGCTGAAAAAAAAAGCACACAACACTTCTCAGACCTCACTGTGTCTCAATCACACAGGGAAACTGCGGCCTCGCAGGACTTGGCTGGTTTTCTCTTTCCAGCCAGGAGGTATTCAGAAGAGCAGGACTGACAGAGCATTTCTGCTGCCATTATTCATTAATTGGATGGAAAAATGCTTGGAGTATTTTTTAAGTTTTCCACCAGCCTTCGGAGCAGAGGAAAGATGTGTCCCACTGGCACCCACCCCTCCTTGCTGCCAGCAGCGGTCTTTCATGTCCCCAGACAAGGCAGGGCAGGCTCCTCCTGCATGGAGGCAGTGCTGTCCCACCTCTGCAGGACTGTCCCCTCACACCTACCCTCACTCAGAGCTCATGAGGCTGATTGTCTCAGTTCTCTCAGCCTGGGAAATGTACAGATTACGTGGATAAAAGGTCAGGGAGAAGACATAGGGGTGGCAGGTTTTGTAGGAGCTCCAGTGAGAAAACAATTGTAACTTTCCATCCTCCAGCTTTGGTAACTTTTCAATAGATTTCGGGGATTCTTCACTCCTCTCTGCTCTGCCTTTGGCGAATCTCTCACTTTTTTTCATTATCCATATTTATTTGCAAGAAATGCATGGTGATTTCGTGGGTGTTTTACATCTCCATGGCAGAGCCAAACTGCCCTGGCAAAGCTGCAGTTTTAAAGTTAGCTGTGGTGGATCTGCAATGCCCTCAGGCACAGCATCTGGCATTACAACATCTGCTAGTGCAACTCACCCGGGGCTTCTGCCATTGTGTTAGAAAGAAGAAATCATAGCGAAATCATGACTAGCAGAATCTGTGAACCCAACAGTGTCCTTTTCACATGCAGTCCTGAACCCCTCTTTGGAGCCAGAAGTGTGCTAATGACAATTGTACTCAAGCAGATAGTTATAATAATTAGCCCTCTCCAGATCACAAAGGCCCTGCTCTAATTACAAATGCTAAGTGCAAACCCCAAGCAATTTTACTAAAACCAATTGAATAACTCTTATTTTCCCTGGTGAAAATAGCTGTAAGATTGGCCCCAAAGTCCTTTTTACTCTCCTTATTTCATCCACAAGGCAGATCCTCCAGAAATTCAAACCTCATAACAAAGTAGAACTGTTTGAGCACATACTAAAAGAGGTTAAGCTGAACAGTACTAATTCAGAGGTCAGGGAGGGGAATCTGTGCAGCTCAGAGGTACCTATGTTATATAGGGGCTCATATTCCCTTGAGGTGCTTGGAGACAGCCTAGCATTTTTGAAGCTGGCACCTCTCTCTCCCACTCCTTCAAGGCAGGAGGAGATCTGTTTATTTTACCAGAACTATTTCTGTGGGCATGCCCTTTTTGTTCTGTGTACAGTAGCAAGCAACAGGGGCCTCACCTCACCACATCACTGCAGTCTGTGAGGAGTGTGGTCTAGCTGGCTACTGAAACACCTCTATTCCAGGTGAAAAATAAGGGAAATCCCTCCAAAGACCTCTCTATTTGTCACCAGCTTTGTTATAGTCTCTTCTGTCTGGGGTTTGTTACCATTTGAGTCTACCAAAGTGCATCTCTGCACTTTCAACCCATGATTGTTATAGATGGTGGGTATTCTACTGCTTCTCTCTCCTGATGGATAATCCTAGAACTATAGAACGATAGAATAGTGTGGGTGGGAGGGCACCTTTAAAGGTCATCTAGTGCAACCCCTCTGCAATAAGCAGGGATATGTTCAACTTGATTGGGTTGCTCAGAGCCCCATCCAACCTGACCTTGAATGTTTCCAGGGACAGGGTGTGCACCATTTCTCTGGGTAACCTGCTTCACCACCCTATTGTAAAAAATATCTTCCTTAGATCTAGTCTAAATCTACCCTCTTGTAACTTAAAGCCATTACTCCATGTCATATTGCTGAGGGAGCCCTCAAACCCACTGTCTATGTAATGGATGAAGATACTGAACAGCTCTGGTCCCAGTACAGACCCTGAGGGACACCACTTGTCACGAATCTCCACCTGGACATTGAGAAGTTGACTGCTACCCTCTGGATGCAATCATCCAACCAAATCCTCATCAAATTCCACCCATCAAATCCTAATGCCAAATAAACATTTCAGTTAGGATCATAGAAATGAGTCACATCACCAAAGCTGAAACACTGAGTTTAATAGCGAGAGAAAAATATGCATACAGTAATCAATGTGGTCCAATGTTGATCAAAAGCTAAACATCCAGAGACTCATTTGAAATAAGTTGCCTCTATTTTGTCACAGCTCTGCAAAATGGCCCCAGAAAACTAATTGTTCTTCTAGTTTTGACTATCTACATAATAAACACTTTGAGGCCCTTTTCCTCCTTTGTAGCTACCTGCACTCATCTTCCGTGGCTTGTGTCCATTTCTATTTCTTCTTGTTTCTCCTTACAATCATGTAACTTCCAAACATCTCCATCTCCTTCTTGTTCAGGCAATTACTCATGTAAACAACAGCTCTAAGTGTGGGTGTTACACTGAGAGTCAGACAATATATTCAGGTGATTCTAGGCAATTTTCAGTAGGAACAATCCTCATTATTGTCATTCTATTAGATATTTGACTAAATACTGAAAAAAAGTCAGATACAAACCTACCTTGGAAACATTATGCTTATCATCTCTGGTTCTAACCATGATTCTTAAGAACAGGGGGAAAAAATAGAGAGAACAAATAATTCTTTTGAGAACAATGCAACAAAATGTTTGACACCTTAGAAAGGCTGGCATTTGTTTTTCCTGTCACAGGTCACTTATCTTTCTTGCATTTCTTTCTGAGGCCAGGTTGCTTGCTGTGGTGAAGGTAACATATATGGCATCACAGGGTGATTCAATGATCCACTCTGGTATCTGTGATCTTGCTGCAGGTTCTGGGCACTCTCTTTCAATCTGGGCTCCATTCTTCATTCATTCATGACCTGCAATGCTTATGTAAACAAAACATATTGACCTCCATGGAATTCTTTTCTTCCAGAGGAAATAAAAGTAGAAGATCTGGCCCAAATTGTGACAAAACATATTACAAGCTAAAGAATGGGATGCCTAGAAATAGATCATTAGTGGAAACCAGTCTTGGAACCAGAAGTGACCTGAAATCGCTCTTGCATGGGAATGTCTCCCTCAGCCCATCTCCTGCAATGTGTCCTCCATGCATGTCATCAGCTCTGTCACTTTCCTGCAGGGAATTACTAATGGGTTGGGATCTCTTCTTCTCCCCCCTCTGCCCTTTCAAGCCGGTCACGGCCATCCTCATAAATCTGCCAGGATGCTGACAGCCAGACTGCAGCTCACAGGGGCTCAGGGGACTTTGAGTGATATTCCTTCTGTTTCAGCTCTTTCTAAGACAGCCACTGATTTAGGAGGATGAGCTTCCTTTTACATTTCAGAATAAAAATTAAAAAAAAAAATAAAGCAACACAGAGGGATGGGAAAAGGAATAAGAAAGAAGGTGACACCATGATTTCCTGTACTGAAGTGACTGCAAGTGCAGGATGCATCCCTGGAGAAGCAGGCGTTCCAGGCAGTGAAAGGAGCAAACAAAGAGCAGCAGAAAATGGACCAGGACTATTTGCCTGTGGATTTGATAGAGTGCCACACATGCTTTATCTCTACCCAATGTCTTGTTAGTGAAGAGCCATTTATTTATTTTAGAACATGTTGATAATGAATGCTCCTGGCAGATAACATAGTCTCAAACCAAAACAAGGTTTTCTGTTAACTCTAATCCCCTTGGTTTTATTTCAGCAAAGACTATCTCTAGTATCCTTTTACTTTCTTTACCAGTGAGCTGCTGCCAACTCTAATCACCCTGGCTCGAAGCAGACATTATTTCTATTATCTGGGTGAGTCTAAATGACCCTGTCTTCAGCATTGAAAGGCAGCTTGATGTTATCTAAGGGACCACGCAAAGCCTGCACACATAAAGGCGGGCTGAGCAAAAGCTGTGTGTGCCACTGAGGGCTCATCACATAAAAGCAGCTTGGAAATCAGTATATAGATCTGTGGTTCTGATGTGGGTACAGGAGATAATTGCTGCGTCACTTATGGTAAATGCTGTGATGGATGAATCTCCAAAGGCTGGGTGGTAACATGTGGGCAAATTCTCACGTGCTGGCCCCTATCCAAATGCCTCTTGAAGGTGCACAACTGCAATGAAAACCTTGCAGGAAAACATGCTTTAAAAAACATGATTAAAGTACATGGGCACCTTAGAGATTGTCCTCACTGTAATGACAGGACTTACAGCATGAAGTTGTAGCAACAGTGATGAGTTGAAACTGTTCATTTCTAGGCATAAAACTAGTCAGTAGTATTGAAAATTTATGGGAAGACTCATATGTTTGAAATGTTGGTATCTCTTTAGAAATGCTAGAGTAGACAAAAGGAAATGGGAAAAGAAGCACCTTGTATTCAACAAAATGTCATTTTCCATGTCAATGAGCCAATGATCTTAAAATACAAGAGATAAAGCACAAGGGGAGCTATTTGGTGACTCTGACAGACCAGCAGTTGGGGCAGGGGTCAGGAAAATCAACTTTGTAAGTTCCTAATTGTAACACATGAACATATGGGACAATCCAAATGCAACAGAGCAAAGTTCTCAGGACAGCAATTCTAAACCAGTCTTTTCAATTTTTAACAGAAAATTTTCTAACTCGGAACATCTTACATCCAGAAATATTCTTCTGGAGCTCCTCCTGACAGTTAAAGAAAAACTGGGAATGGAAGAGACTGTTTAGACACAAGCAATAGTGACTTAGTTACCCTTGTTTTATGTAAACAACGTGAAGTCCAAAACAATAATATAGATACTTGGTGTTTTAAAGGGAACACTTCTCAACATTGACAATGGTTATAAGACCAGCTTGCTTGGGGAAAGAATTGAAACAGAAAATTGTTAAAAATAATCAGAAACTGCTTGAGGATATTGGCTCCAGAAGATTTAGTCAGCAGAGAAAGCTCTACTACTTGAAAAAAAAAAACCTGTTGATTTGCAAGGGAAGTGAAAGCAGATATGTCTAAAGATAGATGTTTATATAAACTAGCTATATATAAATTGAAGGCTAGAAATGGCAGAAAATTATTGAGGAAGCAGACTAAGTCTATCAGAGTTGAGGGTACTGGGAAGAAACAAAGACAACATTTAAAACTCACATTTAAATGATGGTATCCTCAGTCCAGAAAAGAAATAACTCCATAAAAGACTTGAATAATGAGGTCTGCAACAAACTGGATTTCTGTTCCCATGGCAGGACTGGGGAAAGAACAGAAAAGGAGACTTTTAGACATCTAAGACAATGAGGGTGAAGGTGTTACGTATTTGGCACCGTGTAAACTCCAGATGTTCTCATTTCAGAGAGACAGATAAACTGAAAGAGGCTTCACAAAAACTGTGTGTAGTTAGGAATTTGGGAAACGTGTTTTGATGTGGAGGACTAAGAAGTTATTTAACTGTTTCAAATAGTCATTTTACCAGAAGGGAGGTGCTGATTTAAGTGTTTCAGTAGCTGTTACAGGTACTTGCAATAGGAAAAGCCAAAGTGATAATAATTAGCTCTTAGACCTAATCTTGGATTCGGTGGCTTCAGAATGAACCTATGCCATCTGAGGTGGAGTTTCTGCTTTAGATGTTTCTTAATCACACCTGGACAATTTTTCCAAGGACTGGGAGAGAAACCTCAACTGTTGGCAAGGCACTGGACTGCAGGTCAGAAGATATAGTTGAACTTCATACATGGGAATGAATCACAAGCTTACTTCATGTTTAATGTGATAGTGTGAGCACCGATTGTTTTTCCAACTGGACTGCAAGGTCTTTTAGGCAGATCTCACCTCTGACTATGCGCAGATAATACCTCAGTGATGTACTGAGACTGACTGAGCTCTCTCAAGGCAACTGTAATGCAAGTAGAAGCAAAACATGGATCAGTCCTTCCATTCACTGACTCACTCACACGACAGAAGGAGTGCGAAAACCTGTTCTTGCAGTTCCCGCAGTCCTTGCCCAGGCTCAGGAGTGTGACTTCTGATGAAGCTAGCTGTCTTCAAATGTCTTACACAGCACAAAAGCAACCAAGTCAGGAGTCCCAGTGCTTCAGGACTTTGCTGGGTCTTCCAGGAGGTCCCATGCTAAGTGGTAGGGAGTGCAAACTCCCTTTTCCCCATGGTTTTATACACACATATGTACACGCTGAGCATTTTCATCAAGTTCTGCTGAACCTGGATTTTTCTAGAGATGGAAATGCAAGAAAAATCCATCAAATTTCTTGGTGTGCTATCTGGTCCATAATGATTTTACTCTACTTAGACCATGGTAGCAGAGATTGTGCTTTGTGGCAGAGGGCTGTTGGTCTGGAGATGGCTGTCAAGGACAGCCAGCCACATGGTTAAAGTTCAGCACAAGCACAGCATAGAAAGGACGGGACTGAGGGCAGGCCATCTGCAACACAATCCCAAGCACAAGCTGTTTATTAGGGTGAGCGTAAAGCACTCCAGAAGGGCAAGACTCAGTGTTCTTCCTTTTGATCCTATTATCATATGACAACATGATTAAAGACAGGGTAAAGGCAAGGCCCTCATGGAAGAAGCACAGGGGTGTCAAACCACTAATGGAAACTGTCACAGAGGAGACAGAAAGTTTAAAGAAAACATGCCCCTCTCTCCCCCAGGGCAGGGAGTGAGGGGGATCCCAGTGCCAGCAGAGGCTGCACACAAAGGCAGAGCAATAAAAACAAGAACATGGGACAGAACTCAGAAAAGTAAATGTGGTGTCAGCTCCTCCTTTGTCATCTCTGTGTCCTGGGAAACCAGATGACAGCAAAGATTGGCTGCATGGCCCTTCTGGACACATCCTTTGCACACAGGACAGATTTCTCTAGGTCCTAAAATAATTTTAGTTTTCCTTGTAAGCCCTCAAGCCCACACCTCGAGCTGAGCTCCTCTACCTCCCTGCACAGAGGAATTTCCTGATTCAAGTAGGACACTGGGCATTAGAGTCCAGTCCCTGGACAGAAGAGAGGTTAATCCAAGCCCTTGAAAAGAACATTCCTCCCTGCACTGACTGGTTTGGAGCCACTCATTGAGTAACTCCAAGTGCAATCACTCCTGCCAGGCAGGATGGGGCTGCACTGACAGAACAGCTGCAAACACTGCACCCTTACAACGTGAGCTGGGAGTGGGCACTGGAGACCAGGACAGGCAAACCCTAAATCCACCCTCCGTCCCCACATCAGTTCTACACCTCCCACACTCCATCTTCCCTCCTCATGCCTCTGTCCACCCTCAATAGCTGACTAGTAGTGCCTCATCCCCTCCAGTGGTGAGCACAGGAGCATGCAACACAAGACTTCATCCAAAACCAGATGTGCTAAGCATGGGGAGCTGGTCTCAAACCCTTTTTAGCTTGAGGAAGTTGGGCTGCAAGCCATCGCTCTACACACATGGGCTACCAGCTCTGCAGCAGGATGCGGGGAGAGGACCTTGGCAGATCAGTGCTGAGATAAGGCCCTTAAAATCCCAAGACCAAAGTTTAGGGTATTAGGAGAACCATTAGAAGGTAAACAGTATCATTAAAATGTGTAAATTAATTGCTTAGTAGGGGAGAGTGCCCTTCCTTCTCTCCTTCTGTGCAACTTCTCTTTAATGCCTCTTTCATCCCCCATTTCCTTTGCTTCCTTTCTTTCAGTTACGCAGCACCCCATTTACTTCCCTTCCTTTCCTTTTAGAATCATAGAATTATTGGAGTTGGAAGGGACCTTAAAGATCAAGTTCCAACCCGCCTGCCATGGGCAGGGACACCTCCCACTAGACCAGGTTACTCAAAGCGCCATCCAGCCTGGCCTTGAACACTTCCAGGGATGGGACATCCACAACCTCTCTGGGCAATCTGTCCCAGTGCCTTACCACCCTCACAGGAAAGAATTTCTTCCTAATATCTCATCTAAATCTCCCCTCTTCCAATTTAAAACCATTACCCCTTGTCCTATCACTACACTTCCTGACATAGAGTCCCTTTCCAGCTCTCCTGTAGGCTCCCTTCAGATACTGGAAGGCTGCAATAAGGTCTTCCCTGGAGTCCAGTCCTCTCCAGACTGAGCAGCCGCAGCTCTCTCAGCCTATCTTCATAGGAGAGGTGCTCCATCCCTCTAATCATCTTTGTGGCACTCCTCTAGACCTGTTCCAACAGTTCAATGTCCTTTCTATGTTGAGGACTCCAGAACTGGACACAGTACTCCAGGTGGGGTCTCACAAGCGCAGAGCAGAGGGGGAGAATCACCTCCCGTGTCCTGCTGGTCATGCTTCTTTTGATGCAGCCAGGATACGGTTGGCTTTCTGGGCTGCCAGCGCGCACTGCTGGCTCATGTTGAGCTTCTCAGCCATGAGCACTTCCAAGTCCTTCTCCTCAGGGCTGCTCTCCAGCCATTCTCTGCCCAACCTGTATTTGTGCCTGGGATTGCCACGTCCCAGGTGTAGGACCCTGCCCTTTGTTTGGTTGAACTTCATGCGATTTGCACCAGCCCTCCCAAGCCACCTCTCAAGCCTGTCCAGGTCCTTCTGGCATCCCTTCCCTCCAGCGTGTCGACCACTCCCCCGAGCTCAGTGTCATCGGCAGACTTGCTGAGGGTGCCGGATGAGACTGAGTTCAAATGTCTTCCTTCTGCCTCCCCACCCTTTTTCCCCTTTCTGTCCCATCCAATGTTGGATCCTACCTTCAGTTTCATTTAAAATGATAGATTTTTGTAACTTTCTGGTGTTGCTATGATTGCTACCCCTGAGGCTGCAATGACTTGAATAACTTATTTTTCCTGGCTATGGCTTCAGACAACTGAAGTATAGAAAGTCACTGGGGTTTGCAGAGAAAGGACCACCACAGTGTAGGGGAATTTCAGCCGTGTTTCCGCTTCTCTCTGCCTAAAAACACAAGGGAGCCAGATCTCTGTAACAGAGCTACCAGGACTATGTCCAAGAGTTCAACTCTCAAGTCATCTCTTCAGTCACAACGAGTTGAAGAAATCTGAGTTCAGGGGGATTTTGGGACCGACAGGGTCCTCCTCTCAGGAGCTGGATGTGCACCTCTGTGACAAATGCAGCACCACTGTAAAGTCACGTTCCTTTCTGTGAACAAAACAACCAATCAGCAGAGAAGATTGCTATAATAACCTTGAACTACCAGTGGTATCAGCAGCAGCAACATGGGGAAAAAAAAGCAGTGGAAAGTTGTCAAAAATGATTTTTTTTTTAACATGAGATATTAAATCAATATTTATTTTAGCAAGTTTAATAGGATTCTCCCCCATTAGTTCCCAAGAGCTCTGCATCAGCTAAGTCTTTTGGAGATGCCTAGAACATCTGGATACCCATTTACCATTTATTTCCCACTGGAGCCTTAAAAACTCAATTTTGTGGTATGAACTACAGGCTATTTTTGTTGAAATGCCAAGGCAGAGTTTTCTCCCTCCAATATTCCAGAAACGTTTACTTCAGTGTTTATTCTGCTGTCTGTTGCTCTTTTCAAAAACTGTGTGGTCATTGATCCTAGTAGCATCTTAGATACATGGAAAACATTTGCCACAAGAGCAAATGCCACTGTGACACAGAATGGCTCTGGAAACACAGACATTGGCAAGCCTGTTATTTCAGGGTAAAGTAACTTGGCAGTGGAGTACTCCATGAACCAGAAGCACCATTCAGGAGAGATGCATTGGCCACTCCTTCACCACGGGGACTAAGAGGCTCTTCCCCTCCTGCCTAAGCCTCGGCCTGAGAGAGACTGAGGGTCGGTGAATGACAACCCTTATGGTTCCTAAGATGGTCTCTTCAGAGGAAAAAGAGGGTTTCAGTGCCCACTCGGAAGGAAGGAAGGAANAGAAAGATATGGAGGGAAGGATGGATGAGGGAGCACCTTTTCTGTAATAACCTGTATTTCAATTATGCCTTCATTTACCTGCATCTCACTGTTAGAGATGTGGCTTCCAACTTTTTATCTCTTTGGATGGAAAACATGTTGCAGCTACAGAAAAAGCAGTCTGCACCCAATCTCCTTTAATTCTCAAGATCTTGCAGGTGTGCAGCTCCAGTGACCCTTACTGAAGGTCTAGTTCATACTTATCTCTAGTTCAGACTTATTTCTGATGCCATAGAAGGAAGAACAGGCTCTCTATATAACAAATACCTTTCCAACCATCTTTGTAATAAAGCTGTCAGATCTGTCCGTCAGATTCATACAAATGGTTCCTTGAATCCATTTGCCAAATAGATATAAATAGTATTAAGAAGATGTATTTCATTTTGAAAAGACTTCATAATGAAAGAACTATGGTACTAGGAAAACAGGTATTTCAGGAAAACCTGGTCCCAAAGTCACATGCTGCCTCCACAGACGTAGCCAACAACATGTCTCAGATGAATGTCCCATTTGCAGTAAAGTTACTTGAAAATGTACATGTATCTTTTTTTTTCGGAGTGGGGAGAGGGGGGAGAGTGCTATTTCCTTCGATAAGGTGCTGGAAATAGATTTTATTTTCTAACAAACACACGCATATTGTGTTGCTCTGGCTAAGAATTTGGCATCATGACAAAGCATAACAAATGTTACTGCCTCCCTAATACCTTTTTGGGGTGATATTTTTATGATTTCCTAAGCTCTCCCTCAGTGGGAGCTTGGCACTTGGGGCACCTCTAATGTGGTATAATGCAACCACTGGTAACTACTGAAAGCCTCCATTGAAAGCGTGACACTTCAGGTCGCTTCCAGCATGTTCCTCAGTAATATGGGAGAAGCTGCGGCTGACTTGATGACAAAACGGTGGGAGCAGTGGCTGATTGCATAAAGCCCAGGGAGCAAATTTGGCTTTGCTTGGCAATCTGCTTGCAGCTCCTCAGGCGCACAGCTCTGCATTTTCGGAGTGAGGAATCAGTGCGGGGGCATTAGGGTAACCCTTCACATGCCACTCGCAGGATTGGAGGAGAGATGTGATGACAGCTAAAGCCGGGATGGATATTTTTAGCAAGCCATACAGTCAACATGCTTTACTTCTGTTCCTACTCACAAATTGTGTGCGAGGATTCTTTGGCTTTTATGATTGTGTCTGCTACCAAAGTCATTCAGTCACTGCTCCAAGCATATTCTGGTCAATACGTGACTGGAAACTATAGTCTGAGCATGTTTGTTTGCTGCAGCTGCTGGGGAGATTGGTTACCACAGCCACACTATATTGTTCCCAGACTAGATGATTTTAGCAACTGTCCAAGGGTGGAACGTGGGTAAAAGATAGGAGGGTAAGAACAAGCAGTGAGGTTAAGAAGAGTTAGCCAAGCAGACCCTGAAAAACTGAGCAATTTTCTTAGAGTCTGATTTGAAATTAATCTTCTGTCCTCACATTTGTGCTGGGAGTTCCTGTGTTTCTTGTGCTTGTGCTTGTGCAGTCCCAACTGCAAAATATTCCTCCTCATCTTGCTGGTCCCCACAGACTACCTCTGTATGTCCTCACCTCAAGCGGTCTTCATCACAGCTTAGCAAGGGAACTCCAGGAGTCAAACGGATTCCTTTCTCCTCTGAGGGTGGGTAAAGAGCCCAAGCCCAGACCCAGCAAATATCAGTCCACACTCTGCTTTGACTCTCCAGTGAGTGGGGTACCTCCCCTGCCCTGAACCATTACTCCTCACACCTAGAGTTAGCAAGCTTTTCCTAGCCTACATCTCTCTTAATGCACAATAGATCAATATCTCTCCTCTATTAACCTTACGTATCTAAGGGCTACTATCATGATCTCCCTCTAGGCTTAGGTTTTCCAAACTAATTCCAGTTCCTTCAACCTGTCCTCACAGATTGTATTTACCTACCTTCTTATCACTCCTGCCGCTCTCCTAGGGACTCCTCCAGTTTGAATAAGTACTTTTTTCAAAGCACAGTTTCATTTTCTTCTTCAAAATCTGATCCCCTCCTCCTGTGACCTAGATCACAACAGCCAAAGCACAATGGAAAGAGAAGAGGGGCTACAATGTGCTACAATAAATCTGCCTTGAAGGTACTATATGTATAAAATTGGTTTTATTGTCTGTATTTTGTTTTCCAGGATTTGCTATGCTCCTAAGTATCTGCTCGATTATTATGTGTAACAAATATAACCAAAATTAACTTTTAGATGTAAAACAATTAAAGTCAAATAGAAGAATCTACACACATAAAGTCTGGCTTTCAAGATTGCTCTTTTTCCTTTTTAATACATACGTTCACAGTTTTGCACCCCTGTTTATTGTGAACTACTGACATTGAATGCATAGATCTAATGTATAAATCATGTAAGCACAAAACCTCAATTTCCTTATGCTGGGTTTTTCCCTTGTAAAAAAAAACTCAACAAAAAAAACCTTAAAATACAAATTATTGCAAAATTCTTCCTATAAAAAGAGCAGAAACTGGCTTTTAATCATTCATTTTGTTTTCATTCTTCCGTCTGCCCTCCTCTTGAACTTTACATGGCTCTTTTTTCACCTCCACTTTTGTCAGCGATGGGAAATTTCTAATCCAACATACTGGATTCGTCCCTATTTGAAAATGAAAAGGAAACACATTTGCACTGAGATACACTGAGGGGCATTTGTTAAAGCCAAGGCAGAGTAGCAAAGTTCATCTCCCAGCAGCAAGACTTGTGGCAAGAGGTAACTGCATTTGTGCCTTTTCTCCCAACGGCTCATTATGGCTGAGCAGGTCAGACCTGTCAAATAACGCCACATTTGCTGGGGCTAGGAAAAAAAAAGAAAGAAACAACACCCTGTACTTGGATGCGAGGGCTGTGCATCCCTTGTGCTTTGTCTGAGGCAACCCTTTCACAGAAGCACAGACATTGTGAAATGGGGTCAGGAAGGTAGCAAGCCAGCTGCCTGACACTCTTTCGACTGCCTCCCGTGACCGAGGAAAGAGCAGTGACTTCAAGAACCTTGCAAATACAAGTTGAGAGCCTCTCCAGGGAAAATCCCAAGTGCATGCCTGATTCTAGTCTTGCCTTGGGTTGGGATTTGGGGGTTTTGTTTGTATCAGTGTCACCTTGCAACTTTCGTGGGCCTCCTACTGATTTCATGGCGGGATGGAGGAGAGCAAACCCTCTCCCCTCCTTCAGAGCCAACAAGCCTGACCCTCAGCTGATATTCATCAGCCCAGCGTCACTGATTCGATGGGATGGCATGGCACAGCGCATCACGTTGCCTCCTCCCGACTGGCTGGCTGAGCCAAACCTTGCCTGGAGCCTAGCAGCTTTCAGCCCAGGGTAACTCTACCAAAGTTGAGGGTAGCTTTATGCCCGTCTAACAAAGAACAGACACAGGCTCGGCAGGCCTTAATGAGCTGATGCTGATCATGTAACTGTCTTATTGAATTTGCATTTCATTAGGAGACTTCATTTGAACCACAGCTGTGAATATTTGAGGGCCTGATTGTGTCTATGGATACTAATTTGTTCAAAGAAGACAAGGAGGATACTGAGCTGCTACCCTGACCCTTTTCGCATCAATTAGACAAGATAGACCTTCCTTAAAAGTAATGTCAGAGCTGTACCAATGTGTTCAGGCTGTTATAAGCTGGTCAGTATTGAGCTGTCTAAATGCTTCTTCCTGAACCTCATCCCTGGCAGGGAAGCTGGACTGCAGCAATTTACTTGAGTCCTTGCCCTATGAGAATTCTTCTTCACATACTGTAGCTTAGCAAAGATGATGAAACCCATAGGATGGGTTTATACCATCAGAGGAAAACATCCCACCTCCAGAAGGGAATGCCATCATTCAAATACTGACTTCTTAGTTGAGGCTTCATGATTATCCCTGTAGCCATGTAAATCAGATTACCATACCATAATGTTCTGTAGGAATCCCACATCTTTTAACGATGGAAAGACTGCAGCCAGCAGAAATTAAACAGTTAAAAGCCAAGACTTGTGATAAGCAGATGGCAATTATTGCCGCTTACTGGTGAAACCTGTTTGTATTAAAAATATCTCAATGTTTCCATTGGAACATACCAATTAAGAGATTAAACTGTATTTAATTTACATGCAAGTGAGTGTGGGCATGCACACACACCTGGCACTCCCATCTTCAAATTCCACCTAGAGGCTGGCTGAAAATACACTTGCTGGTCATCTGCTGCTTCTCTTCCATTTATTGGGTGGGAATTCATTGTTTAGTTTCGGGTTGGTTTATGATCTGTCAGGAATAGGGAATTTTCACCTTATTATCAGGAGAAGCAGGAAACTGTTGGCAAGCTTTGCAAAGAATTATCTAACTGGGGAGTGGACCTTTAGTGATGAAGCTACTTGAAGCCCAGCCAGGCCTGTAAGGTGGATGGTACATAGCCAAGATTTTATTTTCAAGCTAGTCTAAGCAAGATACTTTGACTGGGATTTGCTCTAAGTAAACATGCTCATAGGATGGAAAATGTTAGCCCCTTTCCCCTCTTAGCCAACTGTCCATTTCCCCTCCACCAAGGAGAGTGACTACTGGCACTGAAGGGTTTCCTGCATGTAACTGGTCAGCCTTTTGTGGTGATCCCAGGAGTCTTTTTCTATTAAGAGGGAAATCAAACTTCCTTCACGGATGCTGCCTTACTTCAAGCATCACCTCTGTCACTCAGAGGCTGTAAGTGGATCTGGACAACTCCCTGGAGGACTCCAATGTTTATAAACTAATAAAGGATCTGATGTTGCCAGTCTGAAAGCCAGATGTGGTTGCTGCTGAAAAAGAAGGTTTTTCTGCCCCTTCTCACTTTTCATGCCGTGATATCCAGAAGAGTTTGGGGAAGGACCAGGCCTGCCCTCCTTACACCACTGTTAGGGACAGTTCCATATGAAAGCTTAAGGACACATCCACTTAAATCACAAGCTGTGATTATATGCAGGCCTTATCAGAAGACATTATCATGACTTGTGTTGTCATTGGACAAAGGATGACGACCCAGGTGAGTGCAGCTACCTGGGGAAGGAACAGGGTTGGCTTCAACCAGCTCAGCTGACCAAGTATTGTCTCTCTAAATGTATCTGAACATCCTCAGTCTGAAAGCTCTTGTGTAACGCTCTTTCCTAGGATATTTCCAGTCCTCTCTGATACTGCAGAAATCAGTGGCGATGCAAGGACAGCTTTTGATTTAGCTTTTCAGTGCTCCCATCTCTGCTTCCCTAGCTGAAACCAGAAAGTGCAGAGACTCATTTAAACAAGCAAACAAACAAAAAAAATAAACTGTTCCAGCACTCCTAAAAAGTTCAGTTCAAGCCTGATCAGGGACTTGGCAGGAGTTTGAGAATAGCTTTTGCTTTGTTTGAACCAACCCCGAAATCCATCACACAGAAAAACTCATCCTCTAATGAGTTACTTATGAGTGTTGCTTTCTGGTGCCTGCACATGCTCCGAGATGGGGGGACAGGGAGGGGGTAGAAGAGGTGTCTCAGCGTGTTTCCCACCCACCCAGCTGCTGCTCATGGTGGGGGGGTTCCTTTCCCAGTTTGCTGTCGGCAGGAAGGGGCTAGGACTTGCCCAGGCGACCCTGGCAGAGCTCCCCTGCGACTCCCGGGGACAACCGGGCCTCTGCGGAGGCAGCACTGGTGCCGTTCTCCACTGGGATCTGCAGGGGAGGCTAAAGCAGCGTGACTGGCCGCAGAGGTGCACTGGCCTAGAAAGTTCCCAGATCCCCCACCGCAGCCCAGCCAGCCAAATAAATAAATAAACCACGGGGCACACACCCTGCCCCTTCCTCCCCCATATCACCTCTGTTCAGGCCTGCTGCCACCAGAGGTTTCCAGAGTGGGGGGCATGCAGGCACCCCCATCCCTGCCCGTGCCACCTCTGGCATCCCTGCTGCAAGTCGGCTTTGCTCCTCCGTTTTCCATGGCCGGCCAGCCCTATCCCCCCACCAAGACACTTGCCCTCCTGGCCAAGAGAGGTTGCACCCCACAGGGCATTTTAACAGGATTTTTGGAGGAGCTTCTAGAGGAGAGGAGAGGCAGGAGGGCTGAGCCTGAGGACACCATCACCCTGGACGGCACACGGCGGGACCTGCACAGCCCCTGTCTGCCACTGCTCCCCATGAAACCCCCCTGCACTCCCCCACAGCTTCCCTGTGGCCCCTCAGATAGCTGAGGTGGTCCCCAAGAGTGTAACCAGATAGCTGGTGGTCCCCAAGAGTGTTTTTAACACCCTGCTGCACCATGTTGACCGTCATAGGTTTGGCTCTGCGCAAACACATTTTCCTTCAACATGGCCAGAGGGTTTTGTTGGGTATTTCTGTTTTTATTTTCCTCCCTTCGTGTCCCTTCAGAGGCAATAAGGTGCACAAACAAGCTGCCCATAGGTAGTCGAGCGCAGAATGCGAGCAGCCTTTAAATAATAATAATAAAAATTTTTTATTTTTTTTTTTTAAAAGAAAAAAAAAAAGAAAAGGGGG
>VXBW01004173.1:223667-258698 GCA_013400375.1 Thinocorus orbignyianus
TGCCCCGTCGTGTCAGACGGGTCCGGAGAGTTTGTTCTTTCCGCTCAGTGGGCCCGTCCCTGGCCGCCCTGACGGCCCCTTCCCCGCCGGCAGCCCCGCAGCTGCCCCCGGCCGCACGCCGCCGCGCGCCCCTGGCCCCTAAATCTCCTCTTCTTTATGCATATGAAAGGAGGGGGACGGGGAAGGGGGGGAGATTAACCTCCACCGGCATGAAAGGGGTACAAAAGTTTACACCGCCGGGCAGCCATTTAGACCTTTCGGGGATGCTATTCTCGCTCTTGGGTGTTTTTACTATCATCCAACTCCAACCATTCTATGATTCTATGATCTTCACAGTGGTGTTGGGACTTTACGAGGTAATTAAGAGGCCAAATTACCCCTAATGTAACACCGCTGATATCAGGAGAGGCAATTAAGATTTTTAAAGAAGACCATATCTTTCTTTTTCTCTGCTGTGAAGGTAGACTGCTGCCTACAACATTCAGAGGTCTCCAAAGACCTCTGTTTTAAAGGCGGGAGAAAGAGATAAGGTCCACTTTCCTCACAGAGGTCACCAGCAGACTTTTGAGACCATACCCTCAAAAAAGACATGCTAATGCAAATGCATCTAGGTAGCTGCTTTTTTTCTTTCTCCAAATATCACTATNTTTTTTTTTTTTTTTAAAAAAAAAAAAAAAAAAAAGGGGGAAAAAAACCACCCCAACACCTCGTGCTACCGGGGGCCCCGTTGGTTAAAGGCTACGGTGCAGTCACTCTGAAGTGAGGGTTTAATGAAGTAGCCTGTGAGAGAATGGAGGGGATGGTCCCCGCTGCACAGATGGCTCTTTGTCACCGCTGACACCTGCCATCTGCTTGTTTGTCTAAACGATGTCGGAGGGGCATCGCGAGCCTCCAATCTGCTGCGCCGCCTCCACCGGCGCGGGGTGACCCCCTGACNTGTTTTTACTATCATCCAACTCCAACCATTCTATGATTCTATGATCTTCACAGTGGTGTTGGGACTTTACGAGGTAATTAAGAGGCCAAATTACCCCTAATGTAACACCGCTGATATCAGGAGAGGCAATTAAGATTTTTAAAGAAGACCATATCTTTCTTTTTCTCTGCTGTGAAGGTAGACTGCTGCCTACAACATTCAGAGGTCTCCAAAGACCTCTGTTTTAAAGGCGGGAGAAAGAGATAAGGTCCACTTTCCTCACAGAGGTCACCAGCAGACTTTTGAGACCATACCCTCAAAAAAGACATGCTAATGCAAATGCATCTAGGTAGCTGCTTTTTTTCTTTCTCCAAATATCACTATAGAAAAAGAATATCATCCTAATATGTGAAAAGGGGCTTCCCAGTGTTTGAAAAGGCACTGATAGCTGAAAAGAGAATCATAGCATCCAGAGGAACAAGTTGGAGCAATTAGCATGTCTAAATATTCTAACGTTTAATTTTAAAAATATCAATAGAATCTAAAACTGCCTAAAAGGTCTTGACTGACTGAGAACCCACTCCTTTGTATTTTTTTTCTTGCACTCTAAGCCCACAGAAATGGTATACTTTTCATATGGCCTCAGGTCAGTTATGTCACCTCCATCTATTTGGGGTGAGTGCCTAAAACGGACTTCTTTCCGTGCAGGACCAACAAGCCCATGTCTAGGACGCCTCAGAAGAGACTGAGACTTGCTGTTCATAGCACCACATAAATTGCACTTGATGTTATCAGTGATGTCAGTGTACACGGAAGGTGTATAATGGATATTAATTATGACTGTTATCACTTATGACTTGTGTAGTGCAGCCAGGTATGCCTGAATACTTGCAAACACAGCAGCTTTTACACGTGGCAAGTCATGAAATGGAAAATGGTCACTCTGCACAGCTCTAATGAGGGCAAGGGTGATTTAAGCTAGCAGAAAGAATCATAATTACTGTAGGTTCAAAGTGATTTTGAAGGAGAGGAAGTTAAAATGGGGTTGGGATTGATCTACTTTCATGCTTTACTCGGCCCATTGTTTTTAATGCCTCACTCTGAACTATAAACAAATGGCTTCACCTGATTTGCACAGTTTTCTGCAGATAATTCCTGAATTTGTTCTGAGCAATGGTGGAAAGCATGCACGCTGCAAAAATAAATAGCAGGGTGGAAAGCATGCACACTGCAAAAATAAATAGCGGGGCAAGGTGCAACAATAACCCCCATACACTCTTTAGTTCATGCAAAGAAAGGTCCAAATTAAATCCTGGATTCAAAGGCATCTCAAGGCAGATGAAAGGAAAGGGCTCCAAGGTTTGCAGAGGACCGCGAGCTTCCAAGGAAGCTGATGCCCAGCCCCTGCAGGGCAGTTTGGATGCTGCAGTCCTTCTCTTCTGGGGCAGCCCTGGCTCTGGGCCCCTCTCCAGGCTCCACAGGCAGAGGGGACCACCAGCCTTCTTGCTGCTCCAGCCCGCTGCCAGCAAGGCTGCCATGGCCTCCAGCTCGAATGGTCTCTTCTCCAGTGAAGCCCCATGTCCAATGGCACTTGGGCCGAGTCCAGGCACGGCAGGGGTAAAGCAACAGCAAAACCCAGGGACTCTTGCAGAGACACAGAAAAACTTACAGGCTGTGTTGTCAGACTGGGAAGCACTTTTTCTCCCTATCTTTTGTGACAGTCCAATTTCTGAGCGCCCACCACAGGGCCATTCCTGCTGCTAATGGAGAGGGAGGAGACTTGCCCCCAGGGACCATGAGTGCCAGGGGACACAGCTCATCAGGCCAGAGGGATCCAGCTCCCCCACATCCACCCGCCCAGGAAACAATTCACTGCCTCAGACCCCTCCTTTTAAAGTAACGTCAGATGATAATTCAGAATGGTAATATGGGGAAAACAAAGGGAGGGTTTTTTTTAAATAAAAGTCCCTAAAAACACCCAGAGTCTTTTCCAAAATCCAACAGAAAGATAAAGGGTGAAATTCTACCTTTGCTGATTTCTGTGCACTTTGGTTTTAAATTCAACACAGAAAGGATTTTATCCTTCCTGCATCATCGTAAAAGGAACTTGTTTTTTTCACCTGGGATGCTTTTCATTAATTGGTGCATGTAAAAATATCTCATTGCAGAACCCATTCCTGACCCAGGTCTTCAATGCCTGAGATATGCCCAGCTGCCTCATGATGGGTACTTTTCTTCCTGCAAACGTCCTGCAAATTCCCTGACTCTCAGCCAACTCCATGGTCAGTAGCAGAGCCAACACATCATGTTCATCTTGGCAAAGTGAGCCAGACTGCATTAAAACCAGGGTCACTGGAAAACAAAAAGAACAAATAGAAGTCCCTTCCTTTCTTTATTTCTGTCTGAAAGCTTAAATTTGCATGTTGTGATGCTTCCTGCTAGCCCGCCAACGCCAAAAAGCACCTAGACATCCCCAGAACAGGGTGGTGAGATGCTTCAGGCACATTTACTTCAGAGGTTATGATGATAATAAGCTCTCTGGTATCCAACAATTTCAGCACAACACTACTTTCATGAGGTGAATTGTAGCCAACTCCCCTTAATTCCTCTCCAGCAGACACTAAGTTTCTCATCCTCTGGAAGACACCTGGTTTTCTTCATATTTTTTGATCTAAAAAGTGACTTTTCAGGGAGGAAGCCTAATTTTCCCCTGTGGCAACCCAGTAGGTTTTCTTCATCTAAGGGTAGAAAGGCAGAGAATATGCAAAGACTCTCATCTTTATTTGGAGTGAGAAGATTTTTCTTAAAAGTCCTGTCCAACATCCTTTTTGAAACCAGCTGATGTCAATAAAAAGTGACTATTTTATTTTTGCCACATTAAGTCAAAGGCATACCAGCATCCAGCAGGCCTGATTATGGTACATGACCCTTAATGGCATGTGACAGGATCAAAGTTGTGTCGTAGCACCATATCCAGAGGCCCTACCTCCTCAGCCCAGATGCCCCACTCCTGATATACGTGTAGGTCCACCCATGACATGACAGCAGCGGATGATGGTAGTCTTTAATAGTGGTCACGGTCAATGATGAAACTCAGGCTGTGGAGCCACAGGAGGACAGCAAACCTGTTCTGCCATCACAAGTTCCCCCACAATGCCTGGCTGAGCTGAGCTGGTGCCTGGTGTGCAAGTACTGACTGGGAGGGAAGACAGCTGGGTCCAAGTTCTAGCTCTGGGATGCTGATGCTGAGCACAGCCACTCTAAAGTCTGGAAGCAGATCC
Source organism: Thinocorus orbignyianus (assembly GCA_013400375.1). Taxonomy (NCBI): domain Eukaryota; kingdom Metazoa; phylum Chordata; class Aves; order Ciconiiformes; family Thinocoridae; genus Thinocorus; species Thinocorus orbignyianus. Next base: position 227,865 of record VXBW01004173.1, read on the forward strand.
CCCCATAATCACAAGTTTGATTATTTCTTTCATAATATTTTATAAATACGACTTTTGAAAATCTTTTTATTTGGGTTCTTGACTGAGACTGTCAGAACTGGATATAGAGTTGTATGTACAAACTTTCTTTTTTTCTAGACTGGAGTTGAAATTTTCTCTGTAATTCCAATATCAATTCCAAATAACATCTCCATGACCATGGTCAGCTCAGTCAGTCCTGCAAGCAAACTCGTCAGCCCTCTACATGAAAATAAAATGACCAGATTCTCAAAAGCCCGTGGTTCTCTCAAGACCACCGTGGGTGGACAGGTATTGTGGTAGCTGATCACTCTATGTTTCAGTAGGACTAGGAGACTGCATACATTTAAAATGAATGCATATGACTAATCAATTAAGTAAGCTTGCATCCTGATGTAGACATCACCTCAATGTCTAGCCCTTCTAGAAGATGCACTCCTGTACCCTTCTGCTCATGTGAAGGAACACTGACTCTGGCGAGACAGAGGGCTCCCTTCTAGCAAATTGCTTCATGTGACAGAGACTGACGTTTTTATGTGTTTTCTGAAAGCAGCTATGGCAAACAGTCAATTCAGCTAAACAGTCTCAGCCACAGTACATCTGTGCTTAGTTTTGGCTTAGCAGAGCAGAATAAAACATGTACTTCTCTCTCTGTCCCACTCCTAACCTAGGATAGTGAGAAAAATGGCTGAATTACAGAAGTACCTTCTGAACAGAAGTATCCTGTGACAGTGCAAAATCTGCACAACTGGGAATTCCAACCAAAATGAACTCACAAACCCACATGATTTCCGTGTGAGCTGACTTTGTAGGGAGGTTTTTTGGCATAGTTCTTGTTGCTGTTGTTTTGTTGGCTCCTCAGATCAATACCCTTTACTGATCTGACTTCAGTCATTTTTAGAATCAAAAAGAGACATGAAACAAGAACTGCTAACAGAAGCAAGATTTCCTCCAGGTCAGTGCCAGATTAATAATCACGATTCCATCCTCTGGCCCTTCCTCTCCTGCTGCTGGAAGAGGCTCCAACACCCAGTGAAACTGCAACACAGCACACCCAGTGTCTCTGCCACTGCTGCTGACAGCAGCAACAGGGACACTTCAAGTGCCTCAATGCCTTAGGAGCTGAGATCCTGTTTTCCAGTTCTAGGGTCCTCAGCATGGCTTTTTGTAGGCTCATACAACTTGCCCTAGTGTGTGCCAAGATGACCAAAAACTGAACACCTGTATTAGTTTGGGCTTAAACCAGGATAGAAAGTCCAGAGACAGGCTCTCCAACTCCTTAACACAGTCACACCACTTTGATGAGGGCAGTTTCACAAGCCCAACAGCTGAAGCTGTAGGTGCAAGCCCACAGAATTCCACAGAGATGTGCCCAGCAGACTCTGTACATCACTGTGAGGTGGAAACTCTTGGGGCATGGCTGCTCCTTGCAAACCAGGGCATCATGGCCAGCCTCAAGGCAGCACTACCAATGGTGGCTTCAGATCCCAGCAGAAACACTGCTACGGGGTGCTGTTCCCCACATGCTCAGCCTTGTCACACAGGTCCCAGCACCTGTGGAGTCAGTCCCGATGTCTGCAACTCTGCAAAGCCATGAGCGAGGCTCTGAAGTCTCTCAGAGTTTGCAAACTGCACGCAATGTCTTTCAACATGTCAGTTACCTCCTTTGAGGTCAGTTACACCAAGTTTGCCATCCCCTCCTTCTTACTGTACAAACCAAGGTAAAGAAACATTGATTAGTTTGCATGATGTCCTTCAGAGTTAAGGACACAGTGCATTAATTATTTAACTAATGTATACCTCTATCACTTTCTCTGTATTATATGAGCTTCTATTTATAAAATTTAGCTTCTTAGCAAGAAGGCTAATTTTTCACAAAAGCACTTTTATTTTAGCAAGCTTCTAATTTTTGGTGGAAGCTTCTCTTTCATCATCCTATTTCAGTCGTGCTTTCCAATTACTGTTTTATGGTACTGGCTCTTATCTTTGTTTTAAAGAGTTTTTTTCCACCTTCACTGTTATTGATTGGTTTGTCTTTGTCACTCCAGGCAGTATTTTTTTTAGAATTAGGTATTTCTGGCACTGAAATAGTTTCATTCCCAAGGATGAAAAAGATCCGTAAACAAATTTCAGCAGGAAATTTTGTTTTATCACCCAGAGGAAAGAAGGCACTTTCCAAGTTGTAAAGGCTCAGGCAATTCTAGTTACCATTTGCTAGAGAAGCTGTGGCTGACCGCCATCATATTTGACCCAGAATTTACACCAGCTCCCTGGATTTAGGAGGAGAGTTTGCTTCAGTTCCCTATGCTAATACAGACCTCCAGTATAACTGTGGGCGAGGTCCTTTAGAACATTTAAGACATTGGCTTTGCAAATCAAAGCCAAACAGCATTGTGCATCCAAAGCAAATTTCCAAACATCTAGCAATACAGGCAATCTTTTTGAAATGAAAAAGGTAATCAGCTCAAGCAAATTGGAAGTCGCATGGACACACAGCAGTGTTTGGGGACTCAAGACAGGTGCTGCAGTGAGCCACATATACACCCCAGAGCGATGGGAAAGAGCTGGGCTGCCTCCAGCCCAGAGCCATGTAACGCCATGGCCCAGCACCCAAGCACCTGAAAACAACTGCTCCGTGACTTAACCTCCTCAGGCTCCTGTGCATTTGCATACTCCTGTCCCAGCAAATATTCGCCAATAGTGAAGGTTTACTATTGATTTGTTAATCTTACAGGGTGGAGCCAGTCAGATTTTCTTTTTCCAGTCTTTAGCCATTTTGTTTTTAAGTAGTTGTTACTGTCATACTTCTGTTTCTCAGTTAATCTTAGAGCCAATGACATAATTTCACAGAATTATTAATGTTTCAAGCATATTTATGTGGTTTTCACAGAGCTCAATGACAGAATAAATTGCATGCTGTATTGTTTTAACTTTCTTAAAATATCTCTCTGTAGTCTTTTTTTTTTTTTATAAAAAAAAAAAAAAAGCTATTTTAAGAAACTTATTGCCGGACTGCGCTCATATCACCGAAAGTCGGTGCTTCTCCCCAATTTCCCAGTGCAAAATGAGAGCAGAGTACATATAAAACCAATGGCCACACAACCTCTCCTTGGCACAAGGTGCAGGGAAAGCACCGGGCACACCAGGTACCCAGTAGTTCTCCTACGGCTCCCTGTGGCCCTTGGGCACATGGCAGAGTGAGCCAGCCCTGGAGAGAGGGCGCACAGGTAGTGTGCTTGCTGCCTGTCCCAGCCAGCCTTCCCTCAGAGGGGCTGGAACCTCTTGGGCCACTCTCAAGGCTTGGTCTGCAACCACAGGTTGTCCCCTTCCTGCAGCAGGGACAACTAGTACCCACTTTAGAATCATAGAATCATAGAATGGTCAGAGTTGGAAGGGACCTTAAAGATCATGGAGTTCCAACCCCCCTGCCATGGGCAGGGACACCTCCCACGAGAGCAGGCTGCTCAAAGCCCCATCCAGCCTGGCCTTGAACACTTCCAGGGATGGGGCATCCACAAATTCTCTGGGCAACCTGTTTCAGTGCCTCACCAGCCTCACAGAAAAGAATTTCTTCCTAATATCTAATCACCGTTCTTCTAATCTAAAACCATTACCTGTTTTCCTATCACTACACTTCCTGACTATCCCTCTCCAGCTCTCTTGTAGGCTCCCTTCAGATACTGGACGATCCCTTGAGGCATGCTGGGTGAGCCCAGTGCCAGTGCTGCAGCTCTGCGACCGTCCTCACCTTTCTGTCCCCTGTGAGCATCCCATCCAGCACCCTGCTCCCGCGCGAGGTCGGCTTCCCTCTCCCAGGCTGCTAATTGCTCGGATGAGCGTCATGCGGCCAGGCGCACACATGTGTCCCATAACCTAAACCATCTGCGAGCGTTTTAATTAACCGATCCCCAGCTCCTCTGTGCTGCCATTGAAAAGATCCCGCCCCGGCCCCAGCCGAGCCTCCCCCGTGCAGCCCCGCAGCTCCCCTCCCCACCCAGGAATTCGCAACCACAACTGTACAGCCTGGGCCCCCCGGCTCTCCATGGCCACGCGGGAGAAGCCCTCGGCAGTCAGCAAGGAGCAGATGAAAAGGGCTCCCTCCATATGTGTCTGCCAACACGGACCTACAGGGTAGGCTCCACGCACAATAGATAACAGGAGGCTCCTTCTCGCAGCCGCTTGGCTGCGGGGTCTTCCACGTCGCACTGTACATGCTGGCGTCAGACACCCCTCTGTCGCCCGTCAGTACACAGCTTGTATCAAAAATGGATGGAGAAACACATGTCCTTCTGTGAAGCCACATGGAGGTACACCCCAAGAGAGGATTCGACCCACTACTGCTGAGCCACAAATTGCTGGGAAAATATAGCCATATCAGACCTCATATTCTCAGTACTCTCTGGGTTGTGACTTACTCTCTGGTTGTTTTTATATTGCAATGAAGTGAAGTTTTTAGTTGAAGTACTCAAATTCTACAGAGTTGCTCTGGAGGCTAGAGGGAAATCCAAAGTCCCCAAGGTCTAATCAAGATCAGGCTCTAGATGAAGGGATATGGGCACTGGAAATGCAAAAAAGGTTTATAAGCAATATTTTTGCCAAACCAGGAAATTTGTACTGGCATGCCAGGTTTGCAGCTGGTATAAATGAGCAGAGCTCATTAACAAAGAATTTGGTGTTGCCTGTCCAGATGCAGGGCAACCTCACTGATAGGTCCGTTGATCTGGAAGTCACTTCCCTTGGAAATCTAAACTTGTAAGATGTTTTGTGAAAACCCTTGGCTAAGGGATTCTCCTTGTTATGCTTAGAGATAAATTTTATAAGGTGTCCACCTTACAACAGCCTGAGCTGTTACTGATAAAACTACATTTAATGTCATCTTTGCTGCTAAGCTATACTTCCCACAGGGAAGTGAGAAAATTAATAATCTGAAGAGTTACTGGATAGAGTAGAAACTCCATTCTCTGCGGATCTGAGCAATGACACCATATGGAAGTAAGCTTAGATTCATGGCTTTGGCATATCTTAGCAATGTAAGTGTCCAATCTTGCAGGTCTCTTCAGTTCAGAAACACCCTGAGTAATGTATCAGTTTCTGAAGTGCAAAATCCATAGGATGAGGTCTGAGCCTGCATAAATCAGCTGTTGGACTGGATCCTATTTAGTTTTGCAAGTGGATTTGCTTAACCTCACAGACCATAATACGCTGATATTGAATGTAACACCTTGTAATATGCTGAGATGTTTCAGAAGCAGATCTTTAAATCGTAACCAGTTTCCAGTCCAGATGTGCAGCTCCAAGTTACAAGTTGCATTTGTTGTAGTTTTCTCTCCTATGGTTAGAGGACACCCTTCACATAAGGCCCATTCTGTAGCTATGTAGATTACTGCAGGGTCTCATTCCTGCCCCTAGCCCCACTGAGGAATGTTTATCCCTTACTTTGTATCCTGTAGAACATAAATAATGCTCCTCAAAACCTCATAAGTTCCCTCACATGGGGTATGCTTGTTGCAGATTCTTGCAAACTAGCTGCCAATCATGTGAAATCCATGCCAAACAGCAGGTCTGTGCTTTCTCCAATGATCTGGGGGCAATTTTTGGCAGCTTTTATATTGCAGTTTTCACTGGCAGCTCTCAAAATGTTTTTATATAGGACATCAGCAGCATCACCATTTTATAGGTAGATTAACTGCACAGAGCAGTGAGAACAGCCTTGACCAGGATAGAATATTGACAGACCTGTGTGCTGCTCACCAGAGTCCCAGCCCAGGGCCTGAGAAACATTGGTTTAGATACTCACAAGTGGGGTTTCCCTCCATGTTTCATATGAAGAAAATACCACAATCTGTCCCTGGCACCAGCGACCACTGATACACAGAAAATAGGAAGGGAAATTTGCAAAGAAATGAAGCTGAGACAGTCCATCCCTCCAACTACCAGCCTGCAGTATCCGTAAGGATGTGGTGCATTGGGGCTTCATATACTCAACAGGTACCAAACATGGGACTGTGCTATGAAGTACAGCCTGATTCCTGTGCCACTTCAGCTCACCTTGACTGTAGTGAAGCAGGATCAGACCCTAAGGATCAGATCCCCTACCCCATTACCATCTGAAGTCATCACACACACCATAAACAAGAGCAACAGTGGGGCCAAGTAAATGCTTCTGCTAGGTTCAACCTATAGTAGAAGTAAAATTCCAGTACCATTCACTTGTGCAGTGAAAACCTCTCGTGACTTTGGAAATATTTATGTTTTCCACCGCAGTGAGAGCAAGAGCTCGCCTGTGTGCAACTGTGAAAGATTGTCCCCACCAAACAACTGACTTTGATCCCTGCAAGGAAGCTCAGACTGCTGAGGGCACACAAGGAAGGGCAGTTCATCTCTCGGTGTACTCAACCCTCTCTGAAACATTTAACAGCCCATCTTGCAGTCCAGTTGGTCCTTAGAATCCAAAGGCTTGTCATAAGAGATGTTTGCACAAAATCAGTGGCAGCAGTACACTGGTCTCACTCTGAATAAGGTATAAATATTGCCCTCAAGGAGCCATGTCCGAGCCAAGTCCTTGGATTCCTCTCCGATAAATACAGGATACGTTCTTAAGACCAATATTACCAGCCACCCTGCAGCTGAGTTTTGTGTGGGTCTCATTTCTTTCCAGTGAGATTTCAAGAGTGACTGGGAAGCTCTGAGTGAAGCTGGAGAGATTTAGAAAGCAAACTCATTTTTGTGCTGCCACCTTTCTCATTTTGGCAGTCCAGGCTGTGCAAGCAGAAGCTGTGCCGTGGCCTCAAAAATACTTCTGATTCATAACCTCTGCCAAAAGCATGAGTAGAGCAGCATCACAAATTGCATAGTCCTCTGGCCACTGGGGAGGGTTCATTGGCCTGCTACTCTGAACTGCCTGATCCTAAACTTCCACTTCCCATTGCATTCAGATGTACTGCTGAGTTATTTGACTCCAGCACAGGCTCAGGGATGCTTTTCTTGTCTTATAGTTTTGTACTGACTGAGCTAACCCACAAGATAATTATTAAGGCAAAGAGCTTAGCAGGATTCTAACAAGGATTAAACATTTATATGATTCATTAAAATATCCCCAGTGCCGCAAGCTGGGATAAAAATGTATAAGGATTGTGTCATAATTATAACACCGGGCTACAGCCCAGAAATCTCAATGAAAGGAATCCCTGAAAAATGCTGCTTGAGGATATCAGAGCTGCACCCACTGAAGAGCACGTTTCACTGGAAACCCAGCCTGAAATCCCTTTGACTGGCACATCCTTGAAGTCAGGCCCATACAGAAGCAGCTGGCTCCTGGGACAGGATTAGGAACAGCCAAATAACCCACTGCAATATAAGCAGAGCTCCAACCAACGCACGAGCTTGCCCCAGCTCAGGAGTCAGCACTTTAAGTGAGAAACTTTGTTGTTGCTGTTGTTGCTCTGTGATGAATTAACCAAAACTGAAGACGAAGAAGAGTAAGACAGGGCAGAGAAGACTCAGGAAAAGGAAAAAAAAAAGAAAAAAAAAAAAAAAAGAGGTAGGTATTGTGACTGTTTACCCAGTGAGGTTTGAGTACTCAGTCAAATGTGGGTGACGTTCATGTAGATCCCTCCATCATCTGAATGACTCCAAATCTGCATTTTTTTCCTGCTAGGAGAGTTCACACACTACCAGGTTCAAAGGGAATGATGTTCTCAGGTGCCAACTGACTCTGCTTTCTTGCTCTGAATACCTCTTCAGGACTAGGGTGCAAATATTCATCTCTGGGTACATGTCATCACTTCTGAGCTGGAAGTCCTTCTTCTTTGTCCCATTGCTGGGGAGCATTTGGATGTGCTGTGCAGAGTGGGACTGTTCCATGTGGGAAAGTCACCTCCAGCTATCCTCTATCAGATGGGACATCCTCATTGCAGAGAGCACATGTGGGAAGACAAACAGAAAGTCCAATTACTTGCCCAGCCCTACTCTTTGGTGTCGCCACTGTGATACTGAGAAATCTCCATAAACATCTCAGCTTGCAGGAACATGCCTGCTATTACATCCCCAGCTGAGTAATTGTGTATTTACTCCTACAGCCACACAAATCCTGCTGGTGAGGAGAGTGGCTGGTATGTGGTCCCATCTCACCACAGTTTGGGAGGTACATCATACTCATGAGGAGACCCAGGGATAGTAACCTGTGCTGAGACTGATGTCCTGTACTGGACATCGGGTACCAAGATGGACTGGAGAAAGTGTGTGGGTGTAATGTCTCACATTCTAACCTTGCATGGCACAAGTAGGATTGGTTGGACCCTGAAGATCATCCTTTTGCTCTGGACATGTCATGGTATACCACTATCAATAATTTTCCACAGAGAAGGACGGTACCCACAAAATCTGAAACTGAGCGCTTAGTAAGAAAAAACATTTAGTCAGATGGGCGGGACACAATGCTATTTTGGTGTGGGGTGCAGGGGTCAAGGACACTTCTCAGACCACACTTCATCAGGCAAAAGGATGTAGATTGATATTCCTGCTGTTTTGGTGTATTATGGTTGTAATTGTCACACATCAGAGAACAACAGCATTGGCCAGAGAGTCTATCCATTTATTTCAGTTTTGGTTTTCCAAGGAGGTGGTATTTGCAGTATCACTCTATGTGTGATAACTGTGCATCTTCACTCAGCTGTCCTTCTCCCTCACCAGTAACTTCTATACCTGTTGACTAACTTAAAAGAAATTTGACAGACAATAAGTGGTCCCCAAGGTATTAAATTTCAACACATTTTATGAAAATTGGCAGCTGGTTAGAGGGGAAAGACCCAGTTAGTGTCCCCATGGAGTTGAAGGCTAAAATGTCAACATGACCCTTATTAGCCAGTTGGGATCTTCCTGGGAAAGAGATGTTATGAATGTCCACAGAGGCAAAAATGGATCAGCACTTGCATCTTATTAGAGATTAGAGAATCCAATTCAGGTCCCTGCTAATGTCTCAGGAAACCATCAGCTTCATTAGCTCTGCTGCTTGCAGGATGACATGTCCGTGACCTCCAGCCAGGGCATTTGCAGCCATTCTTACACACAGGAAAAGGCAGAACTGAGGAGGAAGGAGGAATCAGTAAGGGTGTCTGGCCAGGGGAAGGGGAAAAGTCTTCCTCTAACAGGAATGCCTCCTCTGACCACCTCCTCCAGATCTTTCACTGACCCACCTCAGTCCTCCTCCTCCAACTGCCCCAGCAACCCATGGCTCCTCCCAGCCCTTTCATTTCCCTATTTCTTTGCTCTTACCAAATGAAGGCTCCAAAGCATCCCCAAATAACTGAAAATCTTCACTCTTATGCCCTAGCTCTCCTCCCTCACACCTCCTTGGGAATACCCTTTGCTGTAGACACCAACTAAATGCATAATTTTCAGGCCAGTTTGCCCTCATTTTGAAGTGACATAATTCAGTTTTGCCTGTGCTGCTGAGAAACCTTGAGCCAGCTCTAGACTCATGACACAATGAAGCAGGCAAGGACATTACATTTACAAATTGGGATTGTCCTCAGGGATAAATTCATCCTTCTTATAGCATCACTGAAGTCACAGTAGAGAAAATGTAGCCCTAATTAATCCAGTCTGCTTGCATTACAAGAGATAACACAGGGTAGAGAAAACTATCTGACACCAGTAGACAGGAGGTTCATGGTCTTACGTCACTTTGCCACTGACTTGATACTGCCATTGAACACATCCTTTAGCTGCCTTTTTTTCCATTTATAAATACAAACTGTAGGATTTATGCTTCAGGGTCCAGATTCTCATCTTAGATTAGCAAGCATATGCAGATTAAACTTTTGCAACTAAAGCTACACACATCCACACTGGCTTCAGTATGGATGTTTGTGGAGTGCAAAGAACTTACGTTGAAAGGCACTGAGTGAACTGCAGGCTCACAGTAACACAGATGTCCTCCAAAGCTCTCCTTGGCTGTCCTTCAGCTCCTATCCCTTGTCCTCCCTTGAGAAAACAGCTTCCTTGTTATAAATCATGCAGAGCTCCAGACCTTGCCTCCATGCTCCTGTTCCAGCTTTCCCCCTCCCTTCTCATTCCATAAACAACAACAACAAAAAATGTTATCGGAAATGCTAAAAAATATTCAAAATTATAATTTACCTTTTGTAATTAGAGGAATATAATTGAGCTCTGTGAGTGTAGGAAAGACAAGGGAAGGCAAGAGAGGAGCCCCACAGGAAATCATTTGGACTCTTCCTCTCCTGATCACTGCATAAATATCTAACTGACTGGCATTTGTAGTGGAGATTTATCTTGTAGAAGAGTTCTGATAGCATGTTGGACAGATAGATAGGTAATTGATCACAGCTATTTTTACATCTACTTAATTAAGTAAGCATCTAGTTATTTTAACAGTGAAATATTTGAAAACTCTGCAAATTGTGCAATGAAGTCACATCTTGCTAACAGAGCAATTCTGACATGCCACTGGTGAGCCCTCTGTTCAAAAACCTTTGGGAACTTTGCATACTGATATGCAGGTTACCCAGCAGCACCCAGTGGCTCATTATAGTTATCACGAGATGAAACTGCAAGTATTTCAAAGAACCTTTCTCTGTGGATCCCAGCAAGCTCTGAGACACAGTTGCAGTAGTGATGCTCCTGGAGCGAACAGAGGGACTTGTGTAATTCAATTGAGAACGCTCCAAGAAAATGCTGCTGTCACTGCACAACTCTCATGTACCCACCAGCTGTCTCCATTTGGAAAAGAAAATCATCATTTTTTAAAAGCAAAATATTTACAATTGTTCCAGTCTGTCCCTCCAGAATTCTCCCCCCTTGCATATGGACTTTCATGGAGCTACAACACAGAGATCTAATGATCTCTCCAACTGTGTCCATCACTAGCTGTCAAAAGTTGGCATCCACAACTGTGTGTTCTTCTAGACATAGACTGGCACCAGTATTTCAGTTGATTGACTTTAAAGTCAAACACACATGGTTCCATACTAAGAATTTGGTGGAGGTCCATGTCTGGAAGCTTCCTGGAAAGGTCCAGATGTCTCCACAGAACTAATCTGGAAATCTCACAAGGACAAGCTCCACAATCCTTCTGCGGTTCATGAAGGCCAGGATGTTTGCTCAGGCTATTAAAAGGCAAAGAGTCTGAGCCTTATCTCAGATCGATTTTTCACTGGTGTGATCCCAATTATTTCATTACGGCTGTTCTTGAGTAATGACTCAAGGGCATGCCAAGAAGGAGTGGATTAGACTCACTGAGTTTCCTCTTGGCAGAAAACAGGAACAAAGAAAACCAACTACTCACACCCATGTTTTCAGAGCTTAAAAAAATTCTTTGTGACATTCAGTTATGGAAGTAAACAAATATTTTGGAACAACCTTTTTTCTTCTAATTCACATTCTCACCCCCATCCCTTAGTTTTCTGGGCACTTACCTCACATTTTCTGTCAATTCCTCATCATATCTTTATCCTGCCTTACCAGTTTGCTCCTGTTTTGGCCCTGGGCTGTTTGACTTATGCTATGCCCCAGAGAGATTGTCCTGGTTTAGTCATCATTTCTACACGTACCAAGCTTTGGCATCCATTCAGGAAGCAGAAATGTTGCCATATGGATTGGCTGGCCAGTCACAGGCCAAAAATGCCATATTGTTGTTATGGAGAAGATCTAAGGGCCAAATGTCAAAACATATTCGGGCTCCAAGGATAGATCACATGGAAGATGTCAGCACCTAAGACAAGCCTCGGGCAGACTTCAGATGCTGACCTCCAAAACTAGACCCCAAAGCCATCCTCTTAATCTAACATTCAGTTCTTAAGGCACTCTGATTTGACATGACATTTTGTTGTGCAGTCCTTTGCTGTTTACGTACAGCAAAGCCACCCCATTTGAATTGTCTCTGGGCTTTTTTCTGTCTCAGCCCAGCTGGGAGCCAGATTTCAGGTAGACCACCACCATCTTGCTTGGGAATCTCAGTTGGGTATGGGAAAAAAGGCTCTCAGGACAAGTACTTTCTCTAATAGCATTAAATTAATCACAAAACATCGATCTCAAGTAGGTCATGGCTACATTCATTCAGAAACTCATGCTGAGAAGTTCCCTCAATTAAATAAAAATTCACTGAGTTCCACCAGATTGTACTGGTGACTTTGAACCCTTCAATAGTCATAAAGGCATTGAATCCAGTTCTTTCACCTAAATAAGAGACCTAATTACCTGGCTGCAATATGAAAAGCAACTGTGTGGGGCTGAATTATTCTTTGTATTTTATAAGATGGTGAGCCCTGTTTAGCTTTCTAATAGAACAAGGATGAGCAGACATCCTCAAGAAAAGGTCTTTTCCTATCCACACTCTGAACCAACCACAGGTGGTAGGTCTCAGATGAGAAGTCATTTATGCCAAGCTAACATGCCCTTGACTTTTAGCAGAGCTTATTAGCAACCCTTTCATATGCACAGGGCAAACTTGAATCTTTCTGGTCTTTTCAGATCTAAAGATCCAAATATATGGATAGGATGGAGGACATACACTAACCTTTATTCTTTTGTAAGACAATTCGTAATGAATAAAAAGCAGAAACAAGGATTGGTTGCTAAAACATTTTGCAAGCACAGAAAACAAGCAAGCCTACTTTTCTGTGGGTATTTCCAATGAAAAATTTGATCTTTCTCATCTGCATTGAGGGTGGCATTTAATCTCAAATTGGACTTCTACATTCTGGTATTTGTTCTACAATACTGGGGAAGATGAAGGACAGAGAGAAGGGAGCCTGTTGATGTTGAATGATCACATATTGACAACATGGCATTGTTATGCTTGGGGAGGGGCAGAATTATGGACCCACCACTGGCGCTGCTAGGCCTGGACTGTTTTCTGGCCTCCCAAAAGCTGCCGGCAGTGTGGTGGAGCAGTGCCCACTGTCATTTGACTGTGCCAAAGGTCTTCACAAATGGCTACTGGTTCAGCAGCATCTCCTTAGGTGACCACAAATGCATCCCTGCTCCTCTAAGATGCAATAAAAACATAGACTGGCAGGGACCTACGAAACAAAAGTGGACTGAAATGGGACAAGTGGTGGATCTCCTTTTGCTCTGACACTCTCTCGTTCACTTTCTATCCCACGGCTGACTGATGGAGACTTCTTCACGACAGCTCCGAAACTAGGAGACCTGAGTATTTGTGCCTCAATGTGCATTTTTATTATAAGTTAACAAAAATGACATGTCCTTCCAGCAGCTTGCAGTGTGTCCCAGCTGCAGGGTCTCCCCAGCCAAGCACCACTGCTGGGGTGCCCTGTTGCCTGCTGTGCAGGTTAGGAAAGACACATCTGCTGGCCTTTGCAGCATGCACAGGCAAGAAAGCGTCCAGTTAAAATTTCCTCCAGCATTTCGTGCTACGCTGGCATCATGGATTCTGCACTAGTTTTCCTCACCTACAGAAATGCCTGTCAATGTGGCTGTATTAAAGCTATGGCTTTAACCAGTTTCCAGCCCAGAATGAAGAGTATCCAGCTGACACAGCTCAGAGCAACTGCAGGCAGTGGCTTCATCCCAAGCTTGAACTAAGGCAGAAACCTCAGTGGAAATTAAAAATAGTTAAAAATGACCCATAATATTCTTCCTTGCAGCATGTTCCACTCCCTGGCACCATGCTGAGTGAGGAATAGAATTTATTCCTGTACTATTACAAAAACCATAAAATAGTTAACAATAGATTTTTTCTTACATGTGTGTTAAAAGAACATGATGAGTACAGGAGTTTAAAAAAAAAAANTTTATTTTTTAATGTCAAGCCAGAGAGCTGTTAGCTTGAACTCACCTGGGGTAACTTCCCACCATGCCATAAAGTCAAGCAAGCTATTATGTTTGACACTAGTTGAAAGTCTGTCTCATGGCAGGAGAGCTCCAGGTTTGTCCCCAGAGAGGACACATAGAGGCAACTGTCATTAGATATTGCACACCCCATTTGCTAAGTAAAACAAATACAAAATTCCCAGGAATTTGCTGGCAAATTCCTGTCATGCTGGCAAAACTGTCATGGTGAAGAGCATCACCTGCGTGGATATGAAACTGTATATGTAATACTGTGACTTGGAGGTGGAGAAATCAATTAAGTGGGGTGTTTCTTCCCTCCTGCCTCTCTTGCCTGTCTGTTAATCCACTGTTAGTGGGAAGAAGAGCTTCAGGTGTCCATCAAAGGGGAAGAACAGAGCTGCTGCATATAATGCAAAGCTCCGTGCCAAGTGTGATACAGATTCACGAATTTAAAATTAATTTTTCATTTTCTTTTATTTTAGCATTCTCCTTCTTTTGCTCTTTGCTTCTTTTGAAACAACAAACAACAAAGTGATTCACCACTGCAACATTGTCAGCTGTAATAACATTACAGTAACAGTTAAAAAAATCACTTGCAGTAACAGTACATAGGAAATTTAATCCATTAATGAGAGGAACATCGAAATGAGAGGATATAAAAGGTGTCCTTTATATCCTCTCAAGGTGATATTTCTCCAAGTAAAATCCCCCTGTCCTGAATATATTTCTTGCTTTGTTACCTCTCAAGGAAAAACAAACAACTTTACCCAAACCTCTAACCATAATTTTCAAGCTAAATTATTAAATTAGTTTTTAGTAGTTCCTTTATAAGAAGAATAAGTTTATTTTTTTGACAATCACAAAGTTTCTCAAAAGTTATTGGTCTTTGACTATAACTTGTGGTATAGCATATGATATTCACTGAGATAACAGGCTGCAGCATCAATGGGAATGAATCAAAATTTATTACTTTCATAGCTGTGTATATACTGACCTATAGGTCATGGAATTCTGCATACAAGCATATACTAAATAATGTATTTATACAGTAGCCCTGGATAGGAATTAACAATCTTTCAGAGAGCATAGAGTGATTTCTATGTACCTCTATGATCTTCAGAAAGGAAGCCCTGGGTGGAGATTTAATCACATGTCATTGTCTGTTATGCATTCATAAAAAGATGAACAATTATGGCAATTGAAGGAAACCTATCATCAACTGAGAGGAAAAGACTATTTTTCTGAAGCATACAAATTCAGTCTTTTATGACAAAATGATTACTTAAGATGTAAAACTCTAATCATCACCATTTGCTTCCTAAAATATCCCCCTCCCTTTATCTGCACTTTGAACTGAAAACACAAAGCTCTTGAAATGTTTTCTGATTTCTGAAGGGGTGAACGTATTTTTTGCCTTATGTGCCAATTCTGCAGCCAGGTAGGGGGGGGCAGCATTACTTCTCCTTTATTACCGAGAAATTCACCCTGGGCACAACCTGATCCTGCTGGAGCTGGCCCATTCCTGGCTGGCATCTTGGTGCCAGGGCATCAGTAGGGCAGTGAGGTGCTCCCCACACCCCTTCCTGCGGGGCCATGCAAACAAGCCCCCACCACACCCTGTCATCAGGAAGGTGGTGGTCATGGCGGATGGTTTTGAAGGTTTAATATAGCTTCTGCGACACCTCTTAGAAGAGGAAAGGGGTGCCCAGCTTACCACAGCTGAAAAAACAAAGAAGGGGAAAAAAAATAAGCCGTTTCCTCCAAGTTCCTCGTTTTCACTTCGCTTGCCAGCCGCAACCAAAGGGTGCCCCGTCAGAGGGTGGGAGGGAAGGAGTAATTCAGCTCCCCCCTGCTGGGACTCAGTTCACTCAGCGAGTTCAGGACTCTGGGTTTGGGCCCATTTCTACAGTTCTTGCTCATGAAACTGCTTTGGTAAGAGATACCTAAGCTCAGCCAGGCATCCAGGTGGCTTCAGAAAGGAGCTGGCTGGCTGGCCGCCCTGCCTCTGAGCTCTGTAGCCTGAGGACAATGTCAGACTTTTTTTCCCAAATTACCCTGACTCTTCTTCCCTACTGTCTACAGCCCAGATTGAGGGAAATCTGCACATCTCCTTGTTTCCACTGGAGTAGGTGGGTCCCTGTGAGACAGCCGGGGTGCAGCACAGCTCCAGAGGCTCCGTGTGTGTGGGTGTGAGTGCAGGCAGCCCTGTGTGGGGCTGCACTGGTGACAGCTTTGCTTCTTCTTGCTTTTGCTTTCTTGCTTTTGCTTCTTCTCCTAAGGCACAGAGCAGACCAGGATCAGCAAACATCTAGGCTGCACCCGTCAGCAAAGTATGGCCAATACCTGTTTCACTGAGGAATCTGCAACCCAGGGAAGTCTATTCTGTGCCTGGACAAATCCTCAAGCAGCTGGTTAAATCAGTTTGCTAATCAGCTGCACGGTCCTAAAGAGCAGAGTTGACACCTCAGAGCAGAGCTTGGGGCTCAGCCCTCGCCTGTGTCTGATGAAACCCTAGAGAAGCTCTCAGAGGCAGCGGCAATGGGGAGCAAGAGCAAACTCTGTTGTGCGGCAGCCTATTCCACCCAGTGTGCAAGAACAACACCCGCTTCCTCTGCAGGCTTCAAACAAAAAAGGACCTTCAATTCCTAGCTAGTTTTGCTGCAAAAAAAATGTTTGCACTGGGAAGCCAAGCTCTATCAGACAATTAAAGCTTAGGCAACTCTTTTATTAAGCTAAGGACCCTCTCAGTCCATGCACAGCAGGCACCCGGGACCCTTCCCAGGAACACGGTAAAATTTGGCATTTGAGAAACAGAGATGTCAAAGTACACTCTGCCTTCTTGTGAAGAAGGGAAGCTCAGCTTTGTTTTGCAGGGAGGTTATCGTTCCCCCTCTGCTCCAGCCACCGCCAAGCAAGACCAGCTGAACCTCCCCAGCTGAACTTCTGGTTCAGTGTTTCCCCCAGGAGCTTGTGCTGTGAGTAAGGTTGGAAGGGTGGGCTCAGGAGGATATGGGTGGGACACCATGGCAGCAAGGAAGCCCTTGTTCACAGCTCATTCAGGGAGGAAACGGGCACTGATCCCAAGGAAATTGTTTTGTGTTCCTGAGCTGTCGGGGCGGGGGGAGGCAGCGGTACCGGCCGGCCCTTTCCCGCTGCTGCAGCAGTGCACCAACACAGCCACAGCCATCTGGGTCCCAGGCTTCCCTGTCTGGACACTCACACCATGGTGGGCAATGTGCCCACAGGACCTGGGGACAAGTAGCCCCCTCAAGCTACATGGTGGCAAGCAGTACTGCTCACCCTGACCAAGCTTCAGCACAAGGGAATACCGAAGCAGCGTCCTGGCCAGCCCTTCTCCTCTCCAAGTGTCTCCCAGCGGCACTGCTATGCACACCAAAGCTGGGAGGAAGAAGTGGGACCTGCCCAGAGGGAAGCAAAGTCTACGCTTTATACAAACCACTCCTCCACTCCCATTGGACTTTCTGGCTCCCATCCATTCTTCTCCTGCCACCCTGTCCTTGCCCTTGCAGAGAGGTGGCTTGGCCATGCTCCTGGTACTGACCCAGAGACATCACTGCCACCCCATGCAAGCCTGAAGGCACAGCCAGCTCTCAGAGTTTCTCCTGGAAATAACCTGGGGCATTTATTGTCGCCTGTGGTCTGGACCAGGCTGTGGAGGAGCCCCGTGACTCGCTCCAGAGGGGTTAAATGTAACCTGCAAGCCTGTGGTATGGAGCAGGGAACAGGGCGGGAGCTCTCAAGGAAATATTTTGCCGAAAACAAAACTTTCAAAGCCTTTCAGCAGCAGAGCACTGAAAATAGACTTCAGACTCCAAGGGAGGGGGAATGGGAAAAGGTTAGGAGCCGGGGAGAGAGGGAGAGAGGGAGAGATCAAACGATCAATGACAACCCTGGGGAAAAAGGGGGCGCAGAGGTTGCCAAAGATTTTTTAAGTCCATTTCCTGCAGGAGCTGGAGACGAGGAGCACCAGTTTATTGCAGTTTGGCCCGAGCGGAGAGCTCTGCAAGAGACTCTTCAGGCTCGCTCCAAACACAGCCATTCATTACCCGCTGCTGCATCCTTCAAAACAGGAAGCGTTGCCAGAGCATTAATTTATCTCTTAATCGCCGTCCTTTTGTTGCTGTGAAAAATGTTTAGTCATAGATTTAATTCCTCTCACTCCACCCCCCTACATCCCGACCACCTCTGATCACAAACACCACGAAGAGACAGGGCTTGATGGCTTTTCTGATGTTTTTACTATAATTTAACTTTCAGGAGATCAGCTAACTATTCTATTAAAGAGCCCTGCACAGATTCTATTAAAGAGCCCTGCACGGCAACAAGAGAGCTGCCCCTGGCTCAGAGTGGGAGTGTAATTCTTTGGGATTTCGCCTTGTCATTATTCTTTCTTGCTCTTGTTATTGTCTTCAGTCCATCCTCCCCAGCCCCAATTTACTTTAAACAGATGTCTTATTTGTTCATAGCATGCTGAGGATTTGCCCTGGCAGAGAGATCTTTTTTTGTATTTTGTTTTGCCTTTTTTTTCCTTAAATGTGTTTTACATTTTGAGAAGAGCCCATGAAACAATAGCAGCTGTGTTGTAGCTACAATTAATTGGATAATTAACTTAATTCATGTATTGCATTTTAGGTTTGTGTTTCTTACGCAAGGGATCGTGTGTGCGAGAAGCTAGGGTGGGCATGAGTGGAGAGGAGGAAGGGAAATGCTTGTTGGGGAGGTACGTCGGGGGGTCCCAGCCGTGATTGCCCCGGCCGAGGTGCACGAGCAGAGGGGACAAGGGGGCGAGGTGGAGGGGACACGTGTTTCACTGAGGGCAGGGTGATTAGAGGTGCAGCCAGTGTTGAACACTGCAATCTGGGCTGTAACATCGTTGGGATGTGGGACAGACCTCTGTGCTTGCAGAGGACTGCTGGGTGTATGGGCAGGGCCCGGAGGGTTCAGATCTCCTGGGATCCCATCCCCTCCTCCTCTTAGAGGTCAGCAGGGGGACGCAGGAACGACCAGTCCCTACCAGGATGTGCCAGGGTGGGACCCACGCCCCTCATGGCCCCAGGCCAGCTCAGCACTGAGCTGCCCCAAGTTTGGAGCTTGTGCTCCAAACCCACCAGAGCCACAGCCAGGGCCTCAATGTGCCCCACTAGACACCCCCATATCTCCCCTGAAGCTGTGCATCAGCCAGTGCCTGCTCCTTGACCAACTGCCTCGAAACCTCAGTGACCTCTCTGCTGTGTGCTGTCTGCAGAGCCTGGGATGCCCGCACTGCCACCCAGGCAGGCCAACCATCCTTGGACGCGATTATTGTTCCTTGGTATGGAGCCCTGCCAGGCGACACAGCTCTGGCTGGGCTGCACGCCTGCCCAGTGGGAGAGTCAGGATCTGGCCCTGAGTGTTAACAGCCCTCCATGTCTCCCACTTAAAAGTTTTTTCAAAGTCTTCCCGTGGCTATTTCATGTTGGTACTGGCTGCTGTCGTTAGTCATGTGCAAATGCTCCCTGTGTCTTCAGAGGTGGCTCTGTCTACAAGCCACCGGGTATGTCCTGCACCTCTGGAAACACCTGTTGCACCTTAGCCTGCATCCACCCTCTGGAGAACTTCAAACATTTCACAAATGCAAAGCTCTGAAGACAGGTACAATGCCCAAGGCCCCAAAATGAAGAGAACAGAAAAACTATTCAGAGGAGGCTTTCTGAAACCGCCCCAGCCTACTGAGCTGAAACAACCTCGGGAATCAATTTGTGCCTGCAGTTTGGTGATTTTTCAGCACTTGGCTTTTGTGTGGGGCTCAACAGCAGAGGCTTCAAAGTGGGGTCAAAGCAACATGATGCCCAGTGCTTTATTTCTGCCCTACTTTTAGCTCTGAGTAGCTGAACGACATGAGTAAGAACAAGACTGGTGACTCCGAGACAAATTTGGACTGGATCCTGCAGCGAGCTCCAAGCAGGCAGACAGCGTCTACCCAGCGCTCTCCTGACTTCCCAAGGTTGCCCACACTGTGCTCACAGCGAGACCAAGACTGGCTCTTTTTTACAAGTGCCTAAGTGAGACCTGAAGTGACTAACTACACTGCAAGCATTTTGGAGAAATAGGTGAGCTGAGTTGCCCTTTGGGAACTCCAAAGCATTGGTAGAAACATCCATCTTTTATGCACTATAGCTTACAGTGATCAGAACAACAACTGAACAAAGCATTTTCATTATAAAAATAGATTTTTTTCTATAACATTTTGAGTAGAAATGCATCCCAACAAATCATTCTCACACACAAAAAAAACCAAACAAAAAACCCCTCAGACTGCTCAGATGAGAACAAATGATACTGCTAATTGCAATGTACAAATGCCAGATATTGGCATTTAACTCTAACTATGCTAAATGCAAATGTCAGCTGGAATGACACAGTCCGGCTTCATCACCCAAGGCAAGATTTCCAAGCCAGGCTTAGACAGATCCAAATTTCCTACATTTTTTCTTTTCTTCTCCTGTGGCAGCAGATGAGGGCAGAGAATGGAACTATTTAGCCTTCAAAAGGGCTGGGAATGGGAACCCACAGAGATCCTGGTTCATGCTTGACTAACAAATTACGGTAAAAACACAACATCACTAGTAGGGCTGTTGGAGACAAATATACTCAGAAGAAGTCCTTAGAACTAAAAAGTAAGGCTAAAAAGTAAATCCCATTTAAACTAAAAGGGAAAATGTTATTCAATGCAACATTTTTCTCCTTATTTCCTCTATTTTTTCCTACTGTATTCAGTTTCTTCTCTTGCTTTCTTTTAATTTGGGGGCTACAAAATTGCCAATTTATTTCCTCCCCCACCCCCTCACACACACACTGCTAGCAATATCTGGTGCTTTTCTGGAATCCAGAGCACCTGGACGAATGGGATTAAGGAATATTAGCTGAATTCAGGCAGGGAAGAAAGAGGCATTTAGCCTTTGTGGTGGAGGACAGAGCTCAACCTCTCCATGTAGTTCAGTGAAATAGCTATATCAGCAAATCAAGTGCAGCCCATAAGGCTCAAGAACCAGAAGCAAGTAAGAGGAATCCCAATGCTTTAATGTTTTTTTATTGCACATTATGGTTTTTAAGGCAGCTGCACCAGCTGGGGTGGGAGAGAGAGAAGTTGAGCCATGATTTATGAATACTTAGGGCTCATATTACTGGCATCATTAATCACAACTGCTGATAAATTAATCCACCTTCTAATTTGTGTGCAAGATGCTCAGCTGAAAGTAAAGGAAATAAGTTTCAGATAAAGTGCTCTTGCAGCTCACTGCAAAGTGCCATTTTTGAACCTTGAGTGCTCTGGTAGTTTCTGCTGGCAAATGAGCTGACACCAGCCAATAAGGACAATCCAGAAAGCGGTTGCTGTCCCAAAGTAGGATCCCAGGTCATGACACCAAGGAAAATGATGGAGCCAGCCACAGTTTACTGCTATGGTGGCTAATCAAAACTCACCTCTGACCCGCGCTGAAATCTGCACTCCAAACAACCACAACTCAACTTTTTATAAACCAGTTTCCTCTAAATCTATGGAGGACATTCCTTAAATTTTAATGAAGGCCACAAGTTTTCCTTTCTCAAGTACTCAGAGACAGAATGAAATGACCACATATGGGAAGGATAAAAAAAGCAGTTGCTTAGCTGCGGTGATTTTCTTATGATGAACACAGACCAAATGAGAATTTAGTTCATTTGCAGGGCCTTGATGATAGCTGTATACAAAGAAGCATGAGATGGTTTTGAGAAAACAACTTTTCAAACCATATTTTGTTTGCAAAGTTAATTTTTATCATTTTAAAAGGTTTTAATGGCTCTTCCTGAGCTCTGGAAAATTGCATTTGTGGCATTTAAGTTGTCTAGCTTCATAAGCAGGAGGAAATAAAAAAAGACTGCAATATGTTGATTTGAAATAAAAACAAACTTTCCAAGGCATCCTCACATGATTATATTTCTACTAATTTTGTAGCATATGCAGAACACCTGAGTATGTGGTTTAAAAATTCCCTTGACCTAAGACATTGAAATAGGAATGGTCCTATTGCTTAAAGGTTTCAGTGTTTTCAAAACTTAACCTTGTGCCTAATCCAGGAATGATTTTCATGCATCCTACAATTCAGAATGAAAAGGTTCTATGTGTGGAAAGAAGGACAGAAACATCTATTCTGACAGGTTGATTTGCAAAAAAAAATAAAAATATTCGTGGCTGTTTGAAAATGATTGGACTTTTTGACTGCTAGAAGCAGTGCCATTAGGAGTGGATTAGCAGGCAGGGAGCAGCTGAGGTGGTCAAAGGTGTATCGTAAACACCATTTATTTTATCAATATCACTTTCATGTCAGTAATGTGTAGTGTTTGTATACCTATGGGTTGTCTGGATACATGTATGAGGTGTAGAGAAACAAGTACTGCTCTGCTTCAGTTTACTAAAATAGAGCTAATAAAATTGCTACTTCTGGACAAACATAATTGAAAACAGAAGTAGATGTGGCATGCATCTATTTCAATAAATAAACTCCTTTGTGAAAGTGCCATAACTTCTTTGGTATCATTTTGTATTTCAAAAAAATAAGTTGTAAGTTGTTATTTCAGGATAGGTAGAGAGATGGGTAGACAGATGGGTAGTTGGACAGATAGGTAGATAACTGATCTACTAATTGAATTATCAAATTTGCTTTCTTTTTTTTCCTCCAGGAAGTCAAACTGCATTTTCTCAAATATTTTCCACTCACTGATGCCCTCTCTCTTGAGGACGTGTCAGTGAATTGAGTCTGGTATTTCCTCAATTAAGATATCTAAAGTGAAAGCAGAGACAACCCTGCTCCCACTCCCTAATTTTTCCTCTGGCAGCCCAGCCTTTTCCCATACACCCCTCCCTGCCTACCACGGTGGCACCAGGATTTATAGTGTGGTGAAGAGGAGATGAAGCTCCTTGCTGGTCAGCTATCCTACATCCAGACATGCAAACAGTTGCCACTGTGCTCATGTGCTTGCTCAAGAGTTAAGAAACCCTGCCTTTTCAGGCATGTAAGGTTGCTCAGACTTTGCCATATCCCCTCCTCTGATGGTGATGCACTGAGAAAGTAACACAGCAGGACGAGGAGGCAAGTCACTTCCATGGGACTGGGATGGGATGGGATTCTCCCAGGGACTCCTCTCTAATGTGAAATCCTCATTTGTCATCATTGCCAGTTAAATATTCATTCCTGTTTTCCATCAGCAAAGGAGAGCAGCATGAGGTTTCCTTTGAGCTCTGGGACAAAACAGTCATGGAAATTGTCAACGCAGGACAAGAACAGCTTTAATAACAGGCCAGGTCTCCGTGTTCAAAAATGCCAGTTTTCTCTTCCCCTCCTCCTTCTTCCCTTGCAAGCTTTCTCCTGTCCCATTTTGCCAACCCCATGCAGCCATGTGCTGTGCTGGCCTTGCCGAGCTCTGCAGGGACCGTTAACACATGCCTGGAAACTCCTTCCCAGGTTCCCAGGACCTCAGTGGTTCTTTTAAAGGAGCTGCTTTTCATAAAAGTAGATAGCCATAATTTCTAATCTCTTGAGTTACAAAGTTAAGGAGAGTTTAAAGCCTGCTGCTCCTACAGCGTGGCTTGCAGTCCATTAGAGACTGGGGGTAGCCAGTCATCTGACCTTTCAGGAAATTGAAGAGCCTCTTCTCCTGACTCTCTCATTGCCCCCAGAGAGCCACTGATGAGATCTGGCCATGAAACAAGGCAGCCAAGCAGAGCTGTGATATTTTAATATTTTTTTTTCCAGGGAGAAAGGAGACAGACGGCATAGCTGCCACACCTTGGAGCTGTGCTCCTGCTCGCACACATTATACATGCACTGACCAGGATCCAGATCGGTGTGCCAGATCAGTCAGCACCAGTTCAAGCTGGCCAAGGACCTGGCCTTCTCCATGGAGCTGTGATGGGAGGCTGCAACGCAGAGGACAGAGGATAAATGTCAGGAGTGAATCTTTGGGGGTTATGGACGTTTGCAATCTGTGAGGTGCAGGTACAGTACTTCTTCAATCCATGCTAGCCTAGGAGGCATTTTAACATTCTGCTGACTTTACTGCCTCTTCTGAGACTTATTTCCCCAAGATGGACACGTACCTTCCACAGACTCTCTTGCTGACTAATATCCACCAGGCATAGCTGAGCTATTCCAGCCAGAGGTGGTATTTCAGATAGGTATTCCTATCTGTCCTATCTGTCCTTCAGCTAGGCTCTGCCAGAGTTATGCCCTTCCTTGCCCGTTCGCTTTCCTGCTTTGACTGGAACAAGAGAGCAGTTTTGCCATGTGGCTGAACTGTAGATCAGACAGAAAAGCAAGGAAGACTCTTGTCCCACATTTCTCCTCTGCTTAGATATTCAGGCTGAGCTGCAAATCTTGCCCTCAGAAATTGTTTCTGTTGATTTAAAAGGGCTGCTCCTGACAGCGGATGTTTTATTTAAGAACAGTCTGGTACACGATAATTAATGTTAAGAGGCCATGTTTCCCTGCTGAGCAGTAGCTTATGTCAGGAGCAGCTCCATTTCCTGCACTGGAAGGGCATGGGGACCAAGGTGCTGCCCTCCAGAGCTAGGGAGGGTCAGCTCCTAGCCTCCCAAACATCTCTGCCAGGCTGGCAAGGAATTTGTAGTGGGACAGCCTAATTGGATTAAATAAACACTAACATCAGGGCAAGAGAGACACAGAAGAGGACCGCAGTCACTGAGAGATACTAGTAGGTGCACTTGTTAATCCAACATTGAAACAACCTCTGACCCTTGAAGTTCCCAGCCTGAATAGTGTCTACTCCACCAAGCAGGCTTACTTCTTTGTTACTGTCTCACTTCCCCAGGAACTTCTCTCTTCTTTGTCCTTAGCTGATATTGGCTTTGCCACAGGGTTCAGATTCCTCCGCAGCTCCATTTCTCTGGCTCAGGGGATGCACACAGAATCACTAGGCTGAGTTTCATCTGTGATCCCCATCGTGTTCTCCCTAAAGCTCATCTGAAGGACAAAAATGTCCATCTTGCACCACATTTTAGCCACACAGAAAACTAACCTGAGCCCACCAGGTAGTTTCCTTACAGAGCTTCTGTAGAGACAACTCTTGCTCAAAAAAAGATTCACCCATCCAAAATCGATCCTCTCGATCATGTGCACACATCCATCCAGGAGTGCCCATTTCTGGGCATGGACTAGCTGGGTGAATTTAAAGTATGCACTCAAACACTGATTTCCCCTGGTTTATAGCTCTGGGACATAACTCCACTTCAGAAGTCAGGCTTCCTGGGGCTTAGGTGTTTGTCATGATTGTGTCAAGCATGAAGACATCCTCTTTTAATGGCAAAGGTAGCAGGAAACCAGGCATAGAGATGGCAAGCTTCAATGCTTGGTGTTACTATTTTGTGACACAGTTACTTTTGGCAGCATGAAACTCATCTGTCCTGGGGCATGTGGGAAGGCTGGGGACAAGGTCTGGCTTACGTGGGAGCAGGAACACTGGCATGTGTGTACAGCACCACAGTGGGCCACCCTCCACTGGCACCTTTCAGTCTTCTGCGCTGACACACCTGGGACTGCACACAGTCACTTCAATTCCCTGTCCAAATATTTTTTGGAAGAAAACAGATAAACGTGTTCACAGAAGATCAGTCAGTCACTCTACAGAGTTGGGGTTTTTAGCTTTGGGGTGCTGGAGGATCTTTAAACATTCGAAGTGCCATTTTTAGTGGAATCAGCACTAGACAAATTCAAAGTAGCAATTTCAGTGCAACCAGCATCAAATCAATGTTAAAAGATTCTGAAAAGCTCCAACCAATAAAAACAGCATGAGAGGGCAGTAACAGTTAGAGGGAAAATATAGCCAATGCACCTGTGTTATTCCCCTATATAAACATTTTACAGGGACTGGCACCAAGTATTTTAAAAATGATGCCAGATTCCCAGGGCCCTTTGTCCTCCCAAAGCCTCCTCCCTCCACGGCTGTCTCTTTTGGTGATGCTCTCAGTATGGCTCTTTCCAGGCGCCACAAGGAACAATGAGCTAAAACCACCCCCAAACACCCACGCTCTGCCCCACAGGAAGGGACAGGGAGCAGGCAAGAGAGATCGGTGGAGTTTCAGCTGTGCCACGCGACCAAGAGCACTGATCCTGCATTACACCTGCCCAGAGGCATTGCTCCCTCCCCAGAGATTAACCCATATCCAGCGCGGACGATATTCAGATCTCTGTCTTGTTTTCTCTTAAGCATAAAAGCATGTAGGAACCTACAGGGAGTCAGAAGTTCACAGACTGTCTGGTACTTGCTTGAATTGATATGAACCTCTGCTGTGGAAATTTTGCTAGGACAAGCTTTCTCATGAGCGCGCCACACTTTCAGTCTGGGTGAAAATACCACAAGAATAACCTTTCTCATGGTATTTTAGTATTTATTTTCTGGTTCCTGTCCAACCCTAAATCAGGAAGTGCAGAAGCGTGAGAAAATTTTATAAAAAGTAAAAAAAGTTTAATAATGGTTTTTAAGTCTCAAAAAGTTTCTCTTCTGCTCAAGCCAGAGGCAAAAGTTTTGTTCTTGTTTTATTCCAACAGGTCATCCGTTCTTAGCTGCTTCTGCAAGAGCTGTCACATCGCTCTGAGGCCATAGGCAGAGAGACCAGAGGAAGCCTTGAGCCTTGCTGTTGACTTCTGGTATGCTACTGATTCCTTAGCCAAGTCACTTGGTTGCATTGCATGTCCATTCCCAGCCTCCCTATAAAGATAGCTAATATTTATCTTCCTTTGAGAAGTGCTTCAAGATTCTTGGGTGAAATGTCCTATGCAAGGTTAAAGTGTTTCTATAATTAATATCCCTTCTTTTTTAACCCTGACAAGTGTAACTGAGTCTGTATGTACCCCTTTAAGCCTTTAAACAGTCAAATCCTTTCATAGTGACTTAGGATATGATGTAATGTCTATGCATTGTTAGAGAACCAAAGTGTAATAAACATTCATTTTAATGAACAAAGCAAAGAGATGTAACTCAGAAGACCCACAGGGAGATGCGTTGTATAGAGTTGCCATGTTTGCATACATGCTTTTCTGACTGCAGTCAGTTTTAACAAGGGTAAAATACTATTGGCGTTAAATCACACGTGGGTTTTTGTTGTGTGTGTGGTTTTTGTTGGTGTTGCGTTTGGTTTTTTTAAATGAGCTTCAGAATTGCAGGGGTGTTCCTGAAGACATAATGGCTACATCTGTACTAATAAGCTAAATGTGCCCAGGACTATGCGGTGGCCCCAAGGCCAACTGGCACAGAAAAGGCTACCTCCATGCTATTGAACTCTCCTCGTCTCCAAAACAGCAGGGCCACATCCAACCCACCTCCTGGGAACTAGCGCTGGCTCCAGCACCGTGCCAGGAATTGTTTGGGAGAGCGTTAGCTGGCACCGGGCTTGGCTATGCCAGGGACTGTTCAAACAATTAATAGCGGAGACATGCGAGTGCCAGGGCCTGGCATCATTCCCCAGCTCTGCTTGATTTATTAATATCGAGTAGCCATGTGGCCTGCAGAGCCTTTATTGCTGGTGACAGTACCGGGAAAGGAGAAAGTTTGGGTTACTTTTGCAAGGCTGGCAGATAGAAAAAGAAAAACAGGCTGCTTGGGTTCTTTTCTTGTAAACTGCACATGCTTTATATGGAAATTATTAACAGACAATCAAGGCGGTTGCCTGCAATGCTGCCTTGGCAAAGCTGTTTTTCAAAGTGTTGTGGTGTTTTGAAAAAGGTTTCAGACTCAAGAGTGCTCAGTACTAAAGGGTACCTGGTCAGAGTCATTTTGCTTATTTGTATTTTACTAAGGGGTTGTAACTGGGACAAAGTATTGTTCTTACAAATCCACCCAGTCCCACGCAGTCTCTGGATCCCCATGGCACCACATTTAAAACTTGCTGCAACTAAATAGCTAGGACATTTGATGCTACCACATGTGAATACTTTACAAATAAAATGTGACTGAACTCCTGTGCTTCACTTTTGTCCGGTTTACATTCAGTTAGAAGCCTTATTAAATCATGCTCTAGAAAGGTATGTTCTTCCTTTCATGTTTTCTTAGAAAAAATTTGCAAGAAATACTACGAGGAAAACCGGGGGAGGTAATTGGGTCCTCATCTAATTACAGAGTAGATTTTTCCAAAAATTTCCTAGCACTAGGGAAAAATGAGCAGCACCACATGTGTACAGCAGAAGCATCTCTCTTTGATGTATGACTTACATAGGTTGCTCAGGTTAGGAAAGCTAAAGCCCAGATAGACTTAAATCTGGCCAGGGATGTCAAGGGCAAAAAGAAAAGCTTCTATGGGTATGCCAGTGATAACAGGAAGACTGTGGAAAATATGGGCCCTCTCCAGAAGGAAACAGAAGACATAGTTACCCAGAATACGGAGAAGGCTGATGTACTCAATGACTTTTTTGCTCCAGTCTTTACCAGCAAGGGTTCTAATCACACCACTCTAGTCACAGAAGGCAAAGACAGAGACTGTGAGAATGAAGAACTGCCCACTGAAGGAGATCTCAGGTTTGAGAGCATCTGAGGAACCAGAAGGTGCATAAATCCATAGGACCATATGAGATATATTTGCGGGTCCTGAGGGAATTGGAAGATGAAATTGCTAAGGGAGACCTTATAGCAGCTTTCCAGGTTCTGAAAGATGCTTACAGGAAAGCTGGAGAGGGACTTCTTTCAAGGGTCAATGGCTTCGAACTGGAAGAGGTTGGATTTAGATTAGATATCAGGAGGAAATTCTTCAGTGTGAGGGTGGTGAGACACTGGAACAGGTTGCTTAGAGAAGTTGTGAATGTCCCTTCCCTGGAAGTGTTCAAGACCAGGGTGGATGGGGCTCTGAGCAACCTGATCTAGTGGGAGGTGTCCCTGCCCACGGCAGGGCAGCTGGAATTAGATGATCTTTAAGGGTACCCTCCAACCCAAGCCATTTTATGATTCCATGATACTTAGTGAGACGATTGGGTTACAAATGCTAATGAACCATCCTTGATACCTTATAAATAGTTAAATATGAGAAATCTGGGCCATCCAACCAAATACTTCACACTATCATCATATAGAAATTTTAGTCTTTCTTGCTGGGAAATGAATGCTGAATCAGTCAAAAGAGAAATTGCTTAACTTTTTCTTGTTGACACAGTAGTGGACTGACAGGTTAAACAGGCTTCTGAACCCTTCCGTAAAAAAAAAAAAAATAACACAAGTATCAAGAAGTGGTGGTCCAGGAACAGACAGCCATGACAGCAACTTCATCTACTTAACATATAAGCTACATTGGAAGGCAATGTAGATGGCCCCACAATAAGCACTTTGCTAATTTGTAACAGGTAGTTGCCCTGAGAAGCTCCTGGTGGAGCAAGACGCTGGTGCTGGTTCAGGAGATCTGGGTTTTGTTCCTGCTATGGCTTATTAGTTTATTTCTCTTACTGATAAACTCAGTTCAGCAAAGCAACTTGTGCTTAACTGCTCTGAATTTGAACAACTGAGGCAATAAACCAGTGCTGCAATGATTTTCTGAGTAGGCATATGCTGTTGGTCAAGCCAGAGGCTGTTCTGTACCTGCTTTTGGCCAGCAAGAGCTTCTTAGCTGCTTGAACCCATACCTAAGTTTGAGCATATAGCTCTAATTTGGAAAAAGAGTCAGGCTTCTAGAAAACTGCAAACAGTGCACTTTTTGCTAGGTTTCTTTTCCCTCTGCTGTCGCTCTTAACATCCTTCTGTTTTTGTCACTGCAGCCAGCTCTGGAAGTGAAAGAGACCAAGGACCACAACACCAGCAAATCTTGATTGACCTCAGTCCAGCCAGCATGGGGAGTGTCATGAATGGGGCTGGCTTCAGCTCCACAGCCAGCCTGGTCCCATTCAGGAGGTCTTGGTGGTACTGGAAAGCATCTGGGCGCAACTTGAGTTTGTTTCTGAATGCCACCCAGAAACCCAGTTTACTTGAGCTTGGATATCATGGCACTTGTGGCACCTTTTCCCTTCTCCTTCAGCCAGGGCAGGCTGCAGGGTTTTTATATCAGCAAGCTGATGTACGTAACATGTCAGCGTGATGTCAGCAGGATGCAGAAGAGTATTCCTGTGACTAACAGCTGACCAGGACAGGCTCCTCTACCTGGCCCCAGGAGCAAGGCAATCTTTGCAAAGACTTGCTGGATTGCCATAGAATATGCACAGCCAGCCAGTGAGCTCTGCCCAATACTGCATGAATTCTTGGTGACAGCTACTCTTCTACAAGGAAAGAAAAGGCTGTTCCTGTGGAGCAGACACTCAGCCTCCTTGCAGCACTTTGTGTGGTGTTAAGCTTTGAATATGCTTTGTCCCGGCACCTTAGCAAGGCTTTGTGGGGCAATAGGAAGCTTGGAAGCCACAGGAATGCGTAAGGCCAGTCCTTGATTCATCCTGTAACCTAAAAATATAGACTAATTCCTGCAGCGGTTATTTTAGTACCAGACAGCAAACTGCTTCCTTGAGATGAAAAGGCTCAAATACTGGCACCCACCTCATAAACAGGATCTTGATATATATGGAGAAGAGTCAGACAATTTAGACTGCACGAGGCTCACACAAATGCAGACACAAACATATACAAACATGCCAGCAAGGCAGGATAAGCAGTGCAGCTCTTCAGAGAAATTCCTGCCTGTCATTCTTTTTGAGGTAAAATAATAATAATTATTTTAAAAAAAAAAAAAAAAAAAAAAAAAAGAAAGAAAGAAAGAAAACGGTGAGGCTCTCCCTTGTGTTTCTCCTAGGCTTTTCCTGCACTTGAGAGCTACCAGTCTAAACATGCTCTCCCAGCCTTCTTACACCTGAAGGAATATGAGTTCATAAAAAGTCTGCCAAGATTGTGTAGCACCTTAATACAGCACCCAGTGTTTTCCTCACTTCTTACCCTAGAGGTTAGTTCCAGCTTATATAATAAGAGAAGGGGGGGGGGGGGAGAGAG
>VXBW01004173.1:258719-319846 GCA_013400375.1 Thinocorus orbignyianus
GAGAGAAGGTGTGTTATTCACAATGCAAGCCACGTATTTTCTGTTAAACCAGAGAAACTCTAGTTTTGTGTGTTTGAACTGCAAAGTGTTAAGGCTTTTCCACCAAAATCGTCAGTGGAGCTTCATCAAAGAGGGACATATCTTTGGGGAGTCTTGGAGCCATGCTAGGAGCAAGCCTTTGCCATTGCCCTTGCTGCTGCCTTGAATCAATCAGTGCTGCATTCTCTTAAATGCGGTAGCCTCCAGAAATATTTGAGGGTAATCCATGCCAGGAAATTTAAATCTCTCTAGTAAACAAATAGCCACTGATTCTGAAAGGACTCTTCTGTAGTAAACATCTCAAAGGTTTGACTCCCTATTTATTTCCACCACTGGGATTTTAAGGGCAGTTTTTGTGTGCGGGAAAGGGCCATGCACATCTGAAACCTGGTGAATCACCATTCAAGAGATGGTTTCAGGGATTCAGTTACCTGTTCTCAGGTCTTGAGGACAGTGAGAGTTTCCAGATGAAGAAGTCCCTTCTCAACTCTTTCAAAACCCTTTTGCTTGTGCTCCACTGAAGATTAAGTGCAAATAAATAGCCAACTTGAGGTTGTTGAACCTGAAGCAGTTTTTATAGGAAAGTAAGAGGAGCAGATAAGGTGAACAGTCAGCCTATGTTACAGGAAGAACAGGGGGGTTATCTTCTCTGTAACGCTGCTGGAGTTGCTGAAGGTGCTTTAGGGAGGAACTGAAGCTGAAATCTCTATCAGCAAGGGATGCTATTTCAGGTGGGGATAACTACCGCTTTGGTATGGGGCAGGGAAATGCTCTTCCTTGAGCACAAACTAGTCCTGGTGCCCCTGGAGCCGTGGAAGATCGGCACAGATGGACAAGTACACATGATTCAGGGACTTTCACACTCCTTTGTCTCCAGTGTTGTGTCAGAAATCTCCCAGGAAAATTTACACATGTTTACTCAGCTACACTAGCCTTTCCTTCCGAGAAACTCAATTATGAGAGCAAGAAAAACTACCTTCTTTCATGCCTCAGAAGGGGTTCAATACAAGTTTGTTTTGCTCTCAGGTTAGGGTTGGGCAGATGCATGGGTGTTGTTACTGATTTTATCAGAGTTGTTTTATTCCTGCTTCACTTTCGTGTGCCTGTTGTCTTTGGGAGAGCATTCCTTGCAATAATAAGGTGGCATCTCCCCAGACTGCCTCCAAGCTACTGCTGACATTCATGCTGCAACCCATCCTCCGTCAGAGCATGAGCAATCAATTACAGATAGTCAACAGCTCCTTAGAGCAGTTTTTCCAAGAGCGAGTGAAAAATAAGGAACACTAATAATTATGTCAGGCTACCACAAGCTTCTTACAAGAAAAAAGGCAGATGAAGAGTGCAGCTCCTCAGCTGATAACTTCTCCCACGTGAGCTTACACAGCAGCAGTCACTTTCCATGTGCCCCACAGCTGGGGCAAAGCTCCAGTTAGGAGGCCAGAGCATAAGGGAGACCTTCTTCACTGGTTTCAGGAATAGATGGCAAAAAAGTAGCTTTCCAGTTAAATCCTTCACTGATGTTAGGAGCAGGCACAACTACCCCACCAAAAGCAGCAGCTGCTTCTCACTTCTCTTCTGCCTCTTACCCGACATGTCTCTGGTAATGAGACCAGCATCCCCCTTTCTAAGTCTTAATGGGGGGATGATAGGGCCAGCCAGCCCTGTCAGAAACACCACATGATGAGCACATGAATGATGAGCACATCATTCAGGCTACACAGGCAACAGGAGCTGAGGTTTGTTAGTACAGGCACCCTCCACTTTGACTCTTCTCAGCTTGTGGGCACTTTTCCTTTACAACCTGCACAGTGCCCATCCCGTGTATTTTCCAGCACATGCATGCAGAAAATTTTGTGCCTGTTGCTTCACAGAACACTTTTAACAGGCTAAATAAAAGCACTTTTATGCTGATGATGCAGTGTTTTGTCAGAGCAGAAACAGTCCGTCTCCGTCTCACGGATGTCCTGCTGCTCTGCGTGTGTTAGAGCCAGTTCAAGTGCCTTTGCTGTTCCTTGCCAGCAAGCACACTCTGCTGCTGCCCTCACACTCTCTTACTTTCCTTACCCTCCCCCCTCCAATCCCCCCCTCCATCTTAGGAAATAATTAGCAAAGAAGAAATAATAAAGCAATATAGAGTGCACTTCTGAGGCTTCCGACAGCTGTTGGCAGCCACACTCACATATTCCTGGTGCTGCCTGGCTTCCCTAGAGAGCCATGAAAGCTTTCCCTTTTTGGGTGCCCCTCTGCCTCTGTGCACCTGGGCTGAGGTCAGATGAAGAGGAAGGCGCCCGCGCAACACCAGCCTCTTGCAACACCTGGAAATGGCAGCAGTGGGGAACACGCATTTCCCCCGGGGCAGAAAAAGCAAGCCTCTGCCTTGTGGCAGTGTCCCCGCTGCATAATGCTCTGCCATAATGAATAGGTAGGCTGTAAGTGTAGGCTATAAGTAGGTCCTATAAAGCACTATTAAAGTAGCATACATCTGCTGTACTGCTTGCCTCAGCCAAAAGTGTCATGAATAACTAGAGCAGCAGCAGAAAAGGGTATTGCAGCCTGGTAAGTGCTGTGTGTGAGTGAATTTAACCCAAGGGATAACAAAGTGACAAGTCTTCAGGCTGCAGAGCCCCCTGACACCAAGGCAGGCACCAAGGGGACATCTCTCCGCTTTCCACTTCTCAGGTGAGATGGCCAAAGAAGAAGACTCAGCCCCTTTGCTACCACCTCTCAGGCCCCAGCTGTGTGCTGAGCCCCTACAAAGTTGTCAGCAAATAACAATGACAGTGATGAAATTTCCTTCCAATAGTGTCAAGTACTCCACTGCAAAAGTACAGCCAGAGAGCAAAGTGATACTTTATTCTTGCACAAGGCCAGACGTAAACAAGCACTCTTAATGGGGTTGGGGAAAGGGCTTTGCAGTCCATTAGCTACCTGCTGAGCATGAAAGTCTTTGGCTGCGTATACTGGATATACCGATAGGGCGTGTTTCTTGTGTGCTTCCTCTGAATAATGAGAACAAACAAAAATATGGACCGTAGTAAAAGCCACCAGGGATACCTGTAGCTGCAGTCCTGCAAGCACAGATTTCTGGTTATGAGCAGCTTAGAAGTAGCCTCTCTGTGGGAATAGCTATTCAGTAGCATTTTGTCTCATCATCTGGTCCTACCTATGGACTTCTGCACCAGGGAGATCAGGATTCTCTAACATCCCAGGAATCTCCATGCCAGCCCTGCACATTTAGGAGCACTCCTTCTACCTTGCCGTACACATAACATGGCATATGTTCACTGGTTTCTTACTGATGTCATATGATTGCAATATCCTTATCCGATTAGCAAGCTCAGGCATGCTTGGCTCACATTGTATCTCAATTAATTTTACCCACAAACATTGATGTACTAAGTCCTGAAACAATGCCTACATAACTCCCCAGGGCATTGTTTTGATTCCATCCTGGAACAAGGTCACTCTCCTCTTGACTGATGGTTTTTCATTCTTTATCTTTTCCTAGCAGTTGTTTCTTAAACATGCTTTTCACTGGCAACAAATAGAATACTATTTGCAAACAGCTTGAAAATTTAATGTGTACTGCTAGCTGTTTTTTCAGAAGCTTAGATATTTCAATCTTTTACTGCTTGTTGGATCAAATCGCCAAATATAGATTTAATGTCTAAAGTCTACCTCTGATGACCAGAGCACCCTGCAAAACAGGAATTCACAGCTACCAAGCACTCCATCTCCAAAAGAAGCCCAGTTGCATTTGCAGAATGCCAGACTCACTGACCTGAAGTTTTCTGACTGCTGCCAGTGCCTGGGCTGTATCTCTCCAAAGCATCTTGTTACTCTATCCTACAGACTTCTACAGCCAGGTGTCCACATCAGGTACTGGCAAGTATTTCTTGCTGAGGAAAACTGGGAGAACTTCTAAAGGAAGGCTTGTTTTCACCATTGCCTCACCTGCTTGCTCATGCCTCCCACCTGAAAGGGAGGACTGCAGATCCTTTCCATGATGCTTTTTCACTCCCTACCTCATCAGCCTTGCCAGAAAAGGGCTCAGAGCTACCCCAGGAGCCTGACTTGCCACCTCACCCATCCTGCCTTCTGCTTGCAACTCCACCCAGACCACTCCACCAATAGATATGTCACCCTCCAGTGAATATTACAAGCCACTTGTCTGGTGACAGTGATTCTCCAGCCACTTATATCTTTGGAGGCTTTTCTAAGCATCCAGAGGACCTGAGAGGGAGCCCTGCATGCCAAGTGGATGACGGGAGACTGTAGGTTGCCGTCAAGTGGTTTAGCTCCACACTTTCTTTACAACAAGTGACCTGCAAGTGAAACGTGGGAAAAGTAGTATCCAGATCATCATCTGGTATAAATCAACAAAGCCTCACTAAAGACATTAAAGCTCTACTGGTTTACACCATCTGGGAATTTGGCCGCAGGGAAGGACTTCATAATGTTGAGCTTTTAGCCTTTATCACAGATATACATGGGGGGAAATCTAGTGCCCTATCTGCTCTCAGCAAGCATTACCAACCCCTACAGAGATCAATAGGAGCTCCCTGCTCACATCAAGAGCAGAATGATGCCCTAAAATTAGCATGTGTTTGAATCAGTGCATTGTATCTTGTTTGCAGATTAGTAGCACTGAGTAGATATTGAGAGCATAGGAAAGCTAGCCAGTTTAAACAAAGTAAGAATTGACCTAAATTTCTGCTAAGCTGAAACTGATCTTTCTGGATGGGAGAGAGAAGAAAACGTGTCCAGAAATACTCATATTTTCATTTGTTTGATTATTTTGTGTCTTCTCATGCACCTCCTGGCTCTAGCAGACAAGAAATAGTAAAATTTCTCATCCTTCATACTTGGGCTGAACTGGGAGGTGCTGGGCTCCTGTCCTTGAAACGGACAGCTTCCCTTCTAATTTATAGACCAAACTGATAAATAAGCTTTGGACAGTTTAACTAAGTCCTCCAAAGCTGTGCCCATCAACTAGCTATAAGCTGGGGCAACTCCTTGGTTAGCCCAGAGAGTCTCAAAAAGACAATTCATATTTGCTGTGCAGCATTTCACATATTCCTGCATGATGTCTCACATTCATATTCTAAACAGCAAAACTGAAAGAAATCTGGAGCAAAATGAAAGGAAACATGTTTATTCTTTATATTTATGATAGCAATAAATCCCCTTAAGGCACTGCCTTTTCCATTTAATGCAGGGAGTACCAAATGTGGGCTGGGTAATGGATATTTTATGAATGCAGCCTTGCCTTGAGCAACTGATTGCTTAATTATTAGGTAAAAGATTGAAGCATGCAAAAATAAGGAAGTAAAAAAAAAAAAAGACTCCGAGCAGGTTATGATTATGTATCAGTTTCAGCCAGCTAGCGGCTAAATTATGATTATAACAGTTTATGTCTGCAATACACAACCTCTTCCTCTAAGAACACTTTTGCAATATTTTACAACTTCTGTAGCTTACTGAAGAAAAAGAAGTCCCACACTCTGCTTTGTAGTTTATCTTTCTCTAAACCAGCTGAGATCCTTTTTTTGTCCTTGTATATTTCTGTTTCTGTGGATAATATTTTTCTTGCTGGAAGAAGGTAGAGGGTGTATGCAGAGAACTGTTTCCTCTAGGTCCTAGCGCACTTCCTCCATCTGCATCTAAGCCAGGAGGGGGGGGAAAAAAACAAACCAAGCAAGCTGCTATTTCATAATGCAGAAGTAAGCACTCTTGTTTTCTTTCTGCTATTTTGTCACCTAGTTGTGCCTTTTTCTTGTTCATCTTAGGAATATACCTGTTTTTTTTAACCCAGCATAGTCCATGGATGAATGGTTAGAGATCCAGTGAAAAGAAAAACTAATGGGATGGACCAGTTCCTGATGTGCAGTGTTTGTGCTAGTGTCTGTATCCACTGATCCACTGTTATGAATAATACACATATTCATCACACCACTGCTCCAAGGGACAATGTTCTCATCCAGGTCTTCACTGCATTTTAAGTAGCTGGGACCTCCCCTGAGATCTGGGACTAAAGGACTAAACTTATCTTTGGTGTAAATTGTGCTGAAACCACTGAGACTTGGGATGAATCTGACCCAAGGAGAGAGACTCTCAAGAGCTTCATTTAATCTCTGTCACAGTGTGGTTTTCCCCAGGAATCTCCATAGCTATCCATCTCTAACACACATAATAAATAATTTACTTGCAGATATAAGGGAGCACTTTGCTTCAATCTGCTAATGATCTTAGCACTGAAAGGGACTCTAACGTGCTTAAACCCTCTTTGCATTGCCTGAGAGACTCAAAGTGCCATTATGGTAAAATGAGATGACAAGAAAAAAAAAAGAGGAGACCATACAGTGAAGCATGTTGAATTATGGAAAAAATACTTATGTCCTACACCTCTTTATGGCACGTTTGTGATGGGTTTTGTACTTACAGTATTTGCCAGCATTTCCACCACAATTTTCAGGTGGATATCGAGCTACTTAAATATCTGAGTGAGATTCATCTCAAGTCACTTCATCCCGTCAACAGAGACTGACACTTCTGGGGAGAGTCTCTCTTTTTCTGTGTTGCAGATGGAGTCTACATGACTGGCATAGAAGTTTTGACAGGTTAAGCCAAGCGAGATAAATTCCATTACTAAATACCTGTCTGAACTCAGGCCCTTCTCATCAAGCCTGATGTCCTCCTGCCACTTGCCCTGCTTAAGCCACAGTGAAGGGGCAATGGTAGGACCTTGAGTTTGGCTTCAGCCAACTGCTAGTACCTCCCTGCTAACACCAGGCCTAGAAACAGGATACAATTGCAAATAAAACCCATCATACATATGTATCTAAACACAGAAAACATTTAAAAATTAAAAAAAAAAAACACAAAACAAAAAAAAAAACACCCCCAAAAAAATGAAAATAAATGCTAGCTCAAGACAGGCTTCAGCTCAAGAGGCCAGCTTCTGGTCTTATTTACATCAGAAAGTAAGGGTCAAGAACAGAATCACCTGGACTTATGCAAAGCATTTGACACTGTCCTGCATGACATCCTGGTCTCAAAATTGGAAAGTCATCGATTCGATGGGTGGATTACTCGGTGGATAAGGAACTGGCTGGATGGCTGCACTCAAAGGGTTGTGGTCAATGGCTTAGTATCCAAGTGGCAGCCAGTGACAAGTGATGTTCCTCAGGGGTCAGTACTGGGACCAGTGCTATTTAACATCTTTGTCAGAGACATGGACAGTGGGATAGAGTGCACCCTCAGCAAGTCTGCCGATGACACAAAGCTCAGTGGCGTGGTCAACATACTAGAGGGAAGGGATGCCATCCAGAGGGACCTGGACAAGCTTGAGAAGTGGACTAATGCAAATGGCATGAAGTTCAACCAAGCCAAGTGTAAGGTCCTACACCTGGGACGTGGCAATCCCAGGCACAAATACAGGTTGGGCAGTGAATGGCTGGAGAGCAGCCCTGAGGAGACGGACTTGGGAGTGCTCATGGCTGAGAAGCTCAATATGAGCCAGCAGTGCGCGCTGGCAGCCCAGAAAGACAAACACATCCTCTTCTATGAAGACAGGCTGAGAGTGCTGGGGCTGTTCAGCCTGGAGAAGAGAAGGCTCTGGGGAGACCTGATAGCAGCCTTCCAGTATCTGAAGGGAGCCACAGGAGAGCTGGAGAGGGACTCCTTGTCAGGAAGTATAGTGATAGGACAAGGGGTAGTGGTTTTAAATTGGAAGAGGGGAGATTTAAATTAGATACTAAAAATTCTTTCCTGTGAGGGTGGTGAGGCACTAGAATAGGTTGCCCAAAGAAGTTGTGGATGCCCCATCCCTGGAAGTGTTTAAGGCCAGGCTGGATGGGGCTTTGAGCAACCTGCTCTAGTGGGAGGTGTCCCTGCCCATGTCAGGGAGGTTGGAACTCCGTCTTTAAGGTCCCTTCCAACTATAACCATTCTATGATTCTATGAATTGACTGGATATCTGTGTGTCTTGCTCAGTAATAAAGCCATGCAGTAATAGATGATTAAAAAGTTCTTTTCATATGAATCTTCCAAATAAATTGGTTGTTTCCACCCCAGGTATGTATCTGTCTACAAAGGTCAGGGCACCTGGGTTGTCTTCTTTAGGGGATGGTGTGACCTTCCCTCAACATGATGTTAAAACACAGATCATACTGAACCCTAGGTATGGCAAGTACAGCAGAGCTCCTCTGGATTACTGCCTTTGTAGCAAAGAAATGTACTTGCTGCAAACCCTTCCTCACTTGCACAGGGTCTGTTCTCTGTCCAACCAACCCCTTTGTATTTAAGGACTCATCTCTCAAGCTCAAAGTTACCTGGATGCTGCCTCTGCCTAACAAACACTGTTCCAGTCTAGAAGCTTCCAATATAAAGAAGCCTTTCATGATAGCTTTAATATCTCTGGCTAATTTCCTCCT
The DNA here is from genome assembly GCA_013400375.1 of Thinocorus orbignyianus. NCBI lineage: Eukaryota > Metazoa > Chordata > Aves > Ciconiiformes > Thinocoridae > Thinocorus > Thinocorus orbignyianus. Next base: position 267,194 of record VXBW01004173.1, read on the forward strand.
TCATCTCCCCTTTTTTATTGCCCTGAGTAATTCATTTCTATCCCTGGCACTGCACCTTTTAAGAATTGATTTAAAATTAATACATGGATAAAACAGTATAAATAATGTATGGTTGCTGTATTTAATATTAATAGCCCTTAAATGAGGAAAAATTGCATACCTGCGGATGATTTGCAAAAGGACTGTGGGGCCATACTATTAGATTGCAACGAGAGATATCGAAGTTGTCCAATGCTTCTCATCATAAGAGACTTTTTACTTCAGTTGCCTATGAATTTGTCAGACTTCCCTCCTGCAGAGATTATTTTGAGAACAGACTTTTGCCTCAGAGTGAATTATTCACTGCTATGCACATTGTGAAAAAACATCTCCCGATTAGCTCAGGGATTTCTGTGAATGAAACGAGGTGGTAAAGCATATTGTTTAAAGACATAGGGCAAGCTGAGTGAACAGAGCTAGTGGCACAGTGCTATGGAGCAAGAACTGGGTGAGATATAGGCAGTCTGTCTTGTGATGTCCCTGTGAAAATTCCTCTCCTCCTCCATATCTGCCCATTTGAGTAAGTGTTTGAACCTACTGAGCACAGACTCCCTGGAACACTTCAGTATGTGTTTGCTTGCAGAGAACATACAGTAGGCTGGTGCTAAGAAGCCTGTCTGCATTTCTCTGCATCATGGCAAACCTGAGCTCCTACAGCAATGGTGGCTCCCCCTAGTCTGAAGTCCATAGGGAAGAGTATCAGGCCAAGGAGAAACAGGGTGGTGGATGAGGACACAGGGTGGTGGATGTAGACAGGGGGAGCCAAGGTGGAAATTAAGACCACGGGCTGGCAGGGAAAGGACCAGGAAAGTAAACTAGGAATTAGAACATAGTCCCAATGTGGTAAGGAGATCAAGATTTAGTAAAACTGGAACTAAGGAACATGAGATGGAGAAGAAAACAGGGGGATGGGCAGTGCCATTCATGGAGGTGCTGAATTTCCTTCCTCTGGGTACCTCAGTGTACATTTGCCCTCCTGCCAGCACCTGCACCCCGTAGCTAGTGCACACTTCAGTGCAGCCAGAGCTTCTGCAGAGCCTTGACCTTCCCCATTACACCACCAGGAGCCCAAGCAAGCAGAAACCTGAGGTGAGATTTTGTCTCAGCTTTCAAACATACCTCTTTCATTTGCTTTTTTAATCTGGAAGAGAAAGCACAGGAAGGCTCTGCCACTTAAGAAAGAGCTCCCATCCGAAAAAAGTTGCCCTCTTTCACCCTCTTCTCCCACCAAGATCACACACCACTTGCCTTGCTCTCCGCCTGGCTCTGCCATCACACAGGTCAGGTGAGCAGATCTGGCTGGCCAGGATGGGACTATGTGGGGAAAAGGCTGAGACCAAGTAGACCAGCATACACAGGACTTGTTTACTTTCCAGCAAGCAAGGGGTTAGTGCTGGTCCGAGCCCTCACACAGGTGTAATGAGTCAGGGCCCTGATGGCTGTCAAGGAGGGAATACAGGAAACTTTCACTCTTTAGGAAGGAAGACTGCCAGGAGAAAGGATTGTTTCACACCCGATGAGCACAGGGCTTGTGTCCGTAGGACCAGGGATTTCACCTCTCTTTCTAATGAGTCAGTGAAATCCTCCTTTTGTTTTGCACTTATCCAGTGTTCTTTCCACCTCTGCAGACACGGGCCAGCAGAGGCCACCTCACTACCCTGACAGCTTTTTTCCTTACCTGCTTGTTCAGTTGTCATCTCACCATGACCTTACAGCCCCCTTGTCAAGTTTAGTGGGGAGAGAAGGAGATTTGTGATATTTTCACACCAGGAAGGTCCTGGTCAAGCTTCAACAGCAATGGCTGGGCTGCTAGAAGTGAGAGTGATGCTCAAATGAGACTTTATGTGTCTCTAGTGATGGTTTTGTGAATCTGTTCTTAATCTTTCTGGACGTGTGTGATTATTTGTATGGCTGTGGAAGAAAGGAGCCATGAGCGTGGTATGGCAGAGTTCAGAAGAACCTCCTCCACACTGAGCGCAGCAGCTGATCCTTGAATGATTAGTCCAAAACCCTTCCCTGCTCTGGTCCCATTTGTTTCCATATTCTCCTTAGGACAAAGGGGTGCTTATTCATTCCTTGGTTGACCTCGTTGACCTTCTCAAACCTAGGCAATGATTCCCAAAAATTCCTAGTGAAGACAGTAAATTCCCAGACTCACTTAATGTGTTTTGCATACTGTTCACTTATGATAGCTGCCTGGCTTTAGAGAAGAGCAACTTCTGTCATTGAACAGCAATACTTCATTTAGTTACACGGCTGCTCCCCACCACAACTTGACTCCAGTATATTGAGCTAAAGTGGCGGGATTCAGCACCACCAGATGAAGAAAAGGACGGAGAGGACAGTCCAGCATCAGCACATAAATGGCCAGAGACAACAAATTTATTTTAAAATAACACATAGGACTAGTTGTAGTGTCCAACTCTGCAAACAAGTCTGGTTGTGTACTGCAGAATGATGGAGCAGTCATGGAAATACAGACATTTTCACCAAAATCCCCCACAAGTCCAGCTTCAACCAAATGTTATCCCAGAACCAGGTTTGCAAACCCTGTGGCAATAACAGAACTGCAGAAATGCCAGCACTCTTCACTAGAGGGGCCATCGGGTTTGCAGGGGAAGGCTGGGGGCAGGGAGGGAGAAATAGCCAGACTCAGGAACTCTACCTGGATCTGCAGAGAGAGGCTGAAGGAGGCCAGGCAGATGGGCAGCTATTTAAGGAATGGAGGAGCTTACAGCAACCACTGCGTCCAAAAGGCTGACTTACAGGCCAAAAGACCAGAGAGGTCCACCAACATTCGGGATCCATTTTGAACCACGATGCAAGGTGTGTAGCATAAGGCCAGAAATATGTCCCACGAGAGTAATCCAGTGCTAGCAGGGAAAAGTAGTGTTCTCCCTAAACTTAAGGCAAACCAGCTCCAATTCAAAAACACACAAAGCACTAACTTGTGAGGGATGTGTAACTTGAGTTGCTGCCTCATGGCAATGCCTGAATTTAATGGGGCAACTTCTGATTTTACTTATCCCAGGTCAGCCTAGTTAAAAAAATCAGTATTTTACTGGAGTAACAGGAAGCAGAGATGGATCCAAAACCTGAGACATATCACATTCATCTCCAAACAGATGACATCTCACCACCTTCTGGGATTTGCAGGTGGCTTCCTCCAGAGTCTCATGGCTGCTGCAGGGTTTGAACCTGGACCTGCTCAGGAATTTAATGTGGTGTTAACAGCTAAAATACGAGACTGAGGGAAGTCAAGCAGAATAACTGAGAGAGGATCAGTGATCAGCAGCAGGGTGTAGCAAGCTGGAGCAAGACCATGTGACATGGACGAGAGAAATGTGAGCTCCTGGGAGGGTCCACATGGATCTACAAGTACAGTCTCCAAGGGGGCACAACTGGCAGCCAGACCAACATTCATCACAAAAAACATTAACCATTAATTCATTGCCTGCTGACGAATGTGGCAAAGCCAGTTCAGGAACTGGCCAAAAAAAGTAACAGAAAACTGAGAAATGGACAACAGGATCTGCCTGGGCATTTTCCAGATTAACTGTTTAGAATTTTGAAGCTGAACTAACGAGGAAATTCCATCTTTTCCCACTAAAGAAGAGGCAAGAGAAACTTCATATTTTCCCAATTCTGACTGGGGAAAAAGGGAGGGAAGGAGGGAAGGAAGAGTAAGAGTCACACTCTGACAGGGACTCTCACAGGAGACGATGCAGCCCTGGGTGGCAAGGCTGGAATTCACTGTAAAATTCACTGGAATTTTAGAGAGCAGATTAATTCGGACTGGGCCCTTGCTCCATCCCTGTGTACCAGGAAAGCATATAAGCCATCAGTTCCTACTGAAAATTAAGCAACCAGCAGCTTTGAGCCCACAGCTCTCAAATTGCCTTTGAGTGTCCTTGCTACTGACCTAAAAAGCACATGGGTTTTGTTACCTCCATTCAGTGAAGCAAGCTTGCTCTGCCTCCAGATTTCCTTTGTTTTTGTCTAAAGGGCTGGAATCAAAACAAATGGTTTCTGCAACCTCAGAACAGGACCTAGTCTTTATTTAGACAAGTCAGAAATTCTCAATATCAGACCCAAAGCACTGCTGTTTCTGTTTCTCAGCATTCCCAGCAAACCCAAGTAGCTGTTTATCCTTTATAAAGCTGTTTATCCTGGCTATCCTTACTGCCCTAGCTTGGGAAGCTCAGGTTAATATTACAGTGATAAAAGATAACAAGACAGTGCTCAAGTTAGAGGTGCCCTTAAATCTGCTGGATAAAAGACAAATCTACTGAATAAAATAGTTTTGCTCTGAGCTAATTTAATAGGGCAGAACAAGGTGCACCGAGAAGACTCTTCTATACTGTACCCAAGCTGTACTGGGAGTTCAGGTCAAACCACTGCAAGGCAAGCTCCCCACCAGCTGGGTAGGAAACAGACTTTGCTGGAGCAGCCTGTTGCGTCTAAAGCAATCACCTGCTGCATAGGAGCAGTTCAGACTTGGCAAAGGTCTGCTATAATTTTTTCCTGCCAGAGCAAAATATACATTTGCACAAAGCAACCTCCATCCCTTGCTCCACAAGCCTGACTCCCTGGGGTGTGAAGGACAGAGCCAACCAATGTGTGCTGGGTGCCCAAGGGCCACTGTATGGCCCATGGGTTGTCTTTTGTAGATGGAGAGCAGGAGCTGGGACTCTCCACTAACCCCTCCAATGGTCCCTCCCTGAACAGATGCAGTTTTGGGACCTGAGGCCATATATGGAGCAGAGAGCAAGCATGGAGAGCATGACTGTTCAAATACCTGAAGCGTGAATCGCCACCACTCCAGCTGCGAGGCTTTCTTGGAAGTTACGTGCTGTACTTCCCGGGTGTGTGGCATTCCAGCATTCAGGATGCTCTTGTCAGGGCTGAGAAACATAAAAGAAACAATTTGTAAGTCACTGAGATACTCAATCTTTGCTGTGTTTTTGGTGACAAAAAATGTGTAGGAATTTCTCAGTACTTAGTGCAAAGTGGTGGACAAGGTGTCTTGGGAGAAAGATATATTGGGAATACCCTAACCTGTGAAGGAAAATGGGAGCATGAGAGCCAGGTTTCAGCCAGAGAGGGGAAATGCTACAAGCCACAAATATCTAGATGACTTGCAGGGATGGGGTCTAGAAGTCACATTCCTGGTCCTCTTCCACTTCCTCAGTCTGCCTGATTTCACTTTCTCCCTGCCACTGTGTCCTTGGTGCTGTCTGATGACCCCCCAATCTCCTGAAACCTCACAAGCTTAGTGAGAGCCATGAGCGTGAGATCTTCTCCAGCTCCAGTGAAATCTAAGAAGTCCATGGGGAAGGATGATGATGATGAAGACCACAATGCAAAGCTGGAGCTGGGATGGAGCAGGAATGTGGCTGAGAGCAGTCAGGATTGAGGCTTTGAGGCATTGAGGAAAACATGGAAACACAAGGCACCCTGTAGTCCTTCAAAATGGAGGAGCTTGAAGTACCACAAGAGAACATGATTTACCACATCAACAATGAAAGTTGAGGTCAGTCAAATGACTGCTGAAGGAGACTCCATGCTATAGAGGAGTTATGAGAGCCAGGACTGTCTTTATCTACACTCCTCGTGGCATCATCTGCTTGAGATGTCCATCAGATACAGCCTCACATTCAGCAAATTACCTGAATCAGGTGAAGAGCCATCGTGCCGTACCAGAAGACTATGTTTAGTCCCCAAACCATGAGACTCTGGGAGCCATATCCCACTCCAAATACAAATCCCAAAGTGTGCACACAGCTGTGCAGACCTTCCTAGTCAGCCAGAGTACTGCCCCAGGTAAGTTTTATAATCTTAGAATCATAGAATGATTTGAGTTGAAGGGGACCTTAAAGATCATCAAGTCCCAACTCCCCTGCCATGGGCAGGGACACCTCCCACCAGACCAGGTTGCTCAAAGCCTCATCCAGCCTGGCCTTTTCTTCCTTTTTTATCTATTATGGGAGAAAAGAGTTCATTTCACAGCCTGCTGTGCTCCCTTCCCCAAATAGCCTTCAGTGCCTCATGTTCTCACCAGCTACTTAATGGAAAGCAACACCCTTCCAAGCTTACCCTCGCTTTGCATGTGCAGAGCCAGCTGTTATTGCCAGAGCAAAACAAGTAGTTTCTTTCCCCTGCCCTGTGGGCTGTGCGTGCTGAGTCTGGTCCTTCCAACCTATTCTAGTCCCAAATGAAAAAAAGATTAAATATAAAGGCCTGAGCTTTCACGCTTAAGCCCAAAAGCTGTCCTATTCCAGAGCTGCTGGAGCCTCTGCCTCAACGAAGGTAGCTGACCCAAGTCCCGTCCCTCCACAGCCTTGTGGACACAGCCTTGCCTTTGCCGTGACCTAGTCTTGCCTCCTGCCTGACTCCTGAGCTGTTTCAAAGGCAGAATCCAAGGATTTGCTGGCACTTCAGAGCATTCGTCATCCTCTAAAGCTCAGTCATTTTGCCACAGGGCTTCGGGGCAGCCTGAGCGTGATGCAGCAGTTCAGCTGCCTCAGGGCGACAGATGAAATCTCTCTCCAGCACATTCAGGTCTTGTTTGTGGTCAAACCTCAGCTCGTGCTGCATGGCAAGCACCCACAGGAATCCACTTAACCAATACACGCCCTGCCAGACAAGCAGGAAAGGGATTTTGGAGCGGAAAGGAGCCGAGCCTCAGCCATCACGTTTCTTGCTTGCTGCCTGGACTCTGCAGCCTCCCTCAAAGGCCATGGGCAGTGTCAGGCAAATTGCTGCCCGAAGAAAACAAATCCCAGTTCCCCGATCATAACCACAGGCACCCAGCGGAGATGTGGAAACGGACCTGGACTCCAGGGCTACAAACACCCAGATATAATCTTGCCGGTGGCATCCTCTACGCCAGGGTTGGTCCAGCAGAGCTGCCACCACAAGCTCTCCATCCTCGCTGTGGAGCAGCCTCGCACCCAGTGACCGGTCCCTTCCTCCCAGAAGGCCACTCTGACTGTGTCTGAACGGCTGCCTGAGCAGCATGAGGCAAAACTGTGGCAGCGATGGAGGCGCAACGGCCCGATGTTATTGACTCCAGCCAGCGAGCGGGCAGTGTAATCTGTCTGCTTTTGTTCCGTTCGCTTGGTGGTGTGCTCTCATTAGCCCCCCACCGACAGTCAACCTGTCAGCAGGTCTGCGCTCCAACTGCCTGACCTCTGACTTCAACTCATTCTTCCACAAATTAATTTCCCAAATTGACAAATTAAAGTGCACAGTATGCCCAAGGTCACTAAATCACACTGGGTTCTGGTAAATGTCAACCAGCATTGGGGGGAAAAAATGGAAAAAACAGGAGGAGGGAGGAGAGAGAAGGTAAAAGGGGGAAAAAGTGGAAAAAACACTTTCATTTGAAAGAAATGGACAAAAACATCTGAACTGTAATTTCTGATTTGCAGAGGATGAAGTTCTGTGAGAGCAACTAAAATGGAGGCTGACAGATCCCCAGCACACAAAGAGAGCTGAGACATGGCTGGCTGGAGCCCTGTGCCCCAGCAGCTGGGCAGCCTGGGAAAATGGTGCCTCCATGAAGCCCAAACTGAGTCCCATATCACTTGTGCTGCCACCATGCTACCACATCACGGTTAAGTTTTTCCTGATGCCCGTTGGTTGAATGGGATTCCCAGCCAGGGGCTGGACACGGTCATCTGGTGAGCCAGGGCACACGGGTTCCCAGGGAGAGGGCAGGAGGGCAGGCTAGCATCAGGAAGCCCCAGGGAGTGAAGAGATTTTACCACTGTACTGAGTCTCATCGAGCCTCAGATGCCAACAGTTCAGTGTAGCCACAGTTAATTTGTATTTGTTCATGTGCCAGCATTACCTTGATCTGAATTCTTGCTTTCCTTTCCTTTGTGTTTACCCGCTGCTGTATTTAAAGAAAGTCACTGTGTCCCCTCTCAGCTGCCACTCACTGAGCGATGGAGGCCAGAGCTGAAAGGAGTTCCCATTCCCCTGATGCTCCCAGTAGCCTGGCTCTGCACCTGTGCCAACAGAGGTTCGTCTTTCTCAACCACTGCAGACAACAGTTGCTCCAGGGGAGATCTCTCCCCTCTCCGATGGCATCGATACTTCCCTGCCTCTTGGGAAGGCTGTCATTCATATACCCTACGCTCGCATTTGTCTTTTTCATGGTTGATTGATATCTCTCCTTCTTAGTTACCCCCAATAAACTAATATGCCCAGGTTTTTCTCTTCTATGCATGTTTTAAGCTGATAAGCCTCCAGCTTATAGTGGAAATTCATGTTATTAGTCCCTAAGTGTATGACCTTGTACTCTGTAATATTGAATTTCATCCCATTTCTATTAGTCCGGTTCTCAAGGTCAGTCGGTGCTTCCTGTATCATAACCTGATCTTGCATAATAATGATGCTCCCAAACTTACTGTCATCTTCAAATTTCATCTGCACACTCCTACCTTTCATGATGGGGCTATTACTGAAAATATTAAGCAGAATCATTCCCAAGATTGCTTCTTGAGCAACCACAAAAGTCATCCCCCTCTGGCTTGATCACTCCCACTCCCCTACCACTTGTATCTACCTCTTCCTTAGCTAGATCTCCACACACTTACTGTTCTTCTACCTAACACCATCATCCCCCATTGAACAAATAATTTCCCATGTGGCATCATATCAAATGCTTTGCTGATAGCCAGGTAGATCAGCCGTGTTTCCTTTACCAGGAAAACCAATTAGCTTTCTTTGATAAGATATCAGGTTCTTCTGGCACAATTCACCTTTGATAAAACCAGGCAGCATACAATCTCGCGTTCTGTTTGTGTCCTTTATTCTTTTCTGTAAAGACCCCAAAGATGTTTTGCCTTGCACGGAGTGCTGATGAAAGTACACTCACTGTGCAGACAAAAGCAATGAGCGTTGGCCCATTAGCAGTGTTTTCACCTAAGAGGATACCAGAAAGAAAGCGTTGCCATGGAAGTGATCCTTCCTCTGCTCTTCTCTTATAATGTATAATGTAGAAGCAGTAGCATTTGGCACGACCTCTGTCGTCCAGGTAGTGGTACCTGGTGCAGAATTTAGCTACTCTACCAAAAATTTATGTTCCTTACAAACAATAAGAGACAGAGACCGGGCACTCCTGCCTCATCCTCCATGTGCACAGTACTTTGTGGTTCTGACAAAATAATTTGGGCTGTTTGTGGAATAAATTATTACTCTATGAACCTGCTTCAGTGGCTGCCATCTGGAAAAATGTCATTGTCATCTGAGTTGTTTCCATCATCAGTATGGACAGTTGCCTCTTAACAGATAGAGAGTCAGTGCCATCATATAATTCAGGAAGTCACAGACAAGCAGAGAACTGAGGTTTTACTGTTCCTGCATCAAGACAAAACCACCAGTCCGGATTTGATGAGTCAATGTTTTGTGTCTACAAGGCTCATTTCTGCACAGTCTGCTGTGCAGGGAAAGAGGTATGGGATGAGACTTGGGTGCTGACGTGGTAGGCAGGATATGAAATGTTTAGATCACCCACCAATTTGTGCATAACCCTGGTGGGCAGAAGTTCTTCCAAGGCTGGTTCAGTGAAGGAGATCCCTGTATCATTCATCACCCTGTGAATGGAGGGCAAGGAAAGACAGCAGCTCTTGTCCCCTCCTGGCTTCTTCCTTGGGGTAAGCACAAGGGAAAAGTCAGGTATTCTGACTCCAAGGTAAGACAATGTCTGTTGAAGGAGAGGAGCATGGCAATACTTTCCTGTAAATCTCAGAGGGCAGCATGATTTGCTGCAGCAAAAGACTAATCAGCCAAACAGTCCTATATATTTTTCTGTGTTTGGATAAGAGGTGGCGTCATTCTATGGGATGTGTGAGGGGAATTCTTATGCATCCTGCCTCCCCTGCAGTGGCACGTAGTCTGGGTTAACGACCAGCCAAGGGTAAACTCCAAGTTGTAACTCATCTCAGCATGGTCAGGCAGGTATGAATCTGTGCAAGTCACACAGAAACTGTCTGCTCTTTTCTTCTCTGCTCCCAGATGGTAAAACATAGCATAAAAGTAAATCATCATCTGAAGAATTGTGTTGGTTTTGTGGGTTTTTTTCACTGTTTTATCCTCTTCCCAGTAACAATGACATTGCACGTCTCCAGTTAGCAGTTTAGCTCATAAAATATGCTCTTCTGAGTAAAAAATGATCATGTCACCCAGAAGTCTTAATGTTACTTTTAAGACCCCTAATTGATTCTGCTGCTCTGATCCTCTTGCAAGGCATTCCAGGGCCTAGGGACATTAACAGGCAAATGCTCTGGCACCAGCTGTCTTAAGCCTAAATCTAGTCTCCACCAAAAGGCTGGCATTAGATGTCTTCTCATTTTACACGTTTGCATTTTTACAACAACATTCCACAGTTTTGAAGCTTCTGTAGGTTGGCTGAAGAGTCAGTTTGGTGACTTACAAGCTGAGTCTTACCCCGGGAGAAGAAAAACAATGACCACAATAGAAAAGAAAAATGTAAGTTTTTCTTTGTGTTAGTTGTGGAGAATGTGCATCTATGGGTGCATCTCCTGGGAAACCGACATGAACTAGTACAGCCATATCATTTATTCCCCTGGGCCCAGGGACCTGTCTAACCTAAGTAAAAGAAGTGTTTTGTATGCATATTGACTGAAACTCATGAAAATGCTCCCCTCTTCTCTGAATACTGTATGCTGCTCTACCTTTCTTGCTGCTGCTCATGACAATAATGTCCTCCCCTCTCCTGCTCTTCCACAGCCCACACTGGGCACACAGGCAAGGTAAAAACAAGGGGACATGAGGTGTCTTACAGAAACTACTAAGCCAGCACAACTAGAAGTCCCAGGGCACTAGCCAGAATCAGCTCTCTCATCTCATAACACATACTGATTTTAATGCTTGAGAGATCAAGCCTCACTCCTTAGTCCTGGTGTCCCTTTTCAAAAACATGGGAACCAGAAACCACAAACCACAGAGAACGTAACAAAATTCAGGCAGGCTACCAGTTTAAACCTCCAGCTTGGCAGAGAGAGACTCTAGATTTACCCTGGTGCATGTGAGATCAGCATTTCAACCTGCTTCTTGCACAGCAGTCTGCTAGATGTGATCGGAGTCTGCACATGGGATTTGCTCCTTTCCGTGTTGTAAAATAAAGCATGGAAAAGCAAGTACAAAAGTCAGATACAGACACAGGAATGAAAGGCAAGATCATTTATTATGACCAAAACTTTGCACTTCATGTCACCAAGTGGACTTGTCAGTCTCATATGCATAGCCAAGGCAATCAACCCTAGACCCCAGAAATTTTGCTACGTATCATATGACCTGCTGGCATATTAATACCCTTTCCTTTTTAAATCTTTGCTCTCCCTTTGGAGCCTGCCCTCTCAGTGGGGATCAGACTGACACATTATAGGCTCAGTTTTCTTTCTGAGTTGACAACTCGTCCAGGAAGAGTTGGCTAGGATGTCAGCCTTTGGAGGATAGATAGAAAATTCCAATGTGGAATTTGCATATCATCACTTTACTGGAAGGTAGCATAAGAAGAAATAAATACTTCTCTCTTCTAGGGCAATACCTTCAGCTTTCAGTCAGTGTGTTGCACTTGAAATAAAATAAAAAAATTGCACTGAGTTTCACTGGGTGACAGTCTTCTTAATAATGCTGAGCTGAAAAAAAGCCAGCGCAGAGACAGCCTCTATGGGCATCTCTCTTTTCCCTTCTCCCCACATCTATTTATGGAAATATTTAGAAATTGCAAAATGCTCCTTATTTTAGGTGACTCCAGTTGTTACCTTTGGAAACCTTCCTGAAAGGCTGTCTATAAAAAAGAACTATATAAAATGCATTCCTTGAAGATAAAATAGGAAACAGAAAACCTGAGAAATGGTTTAGTTGCTTTCACCATCTTCCCAACAGATAGGCTCTGATTGCAGGAAAACCACATCTGAAGTGAGTATTGGCTGGCCCCATTACTGAAAATGGTAAGGTTTTTTTAAACAGAGCAGATGATTGCATAATTATGGCAATATAGCATTATCTCCTATTTATACCAGAGTGATCATCATGTGAGTACTTTTACTATGCAACAGAGACTTCATTTCCCAAATCACATTGTAAGTATACACTGCATAGATACAGAATTAATCAGAGGAAGAGCTATACCTGGCCACCAGAAGCCATATAGTCATACCAGTGAACTTCTCAGGGTGGCCTTCACATATGGGCCCAGATTGACTGGTGTCCAGAAAACATGTGCCTCTCCTCTCCACAGCTGGGTCCTTTAACTCAGCAGCAAGATTCAAGTCCATATACAGGACAACTACTGCTGGTGCCCCATTTAGAAACAAGGCTTTGGGTGATGTCCATGGTGAAGAGAGGGATGAGTAATAATTTTGTCTTCCAGAGTTGCCTGCCCTCAGAGAAGAGAATTGGTCTTTTGACTTCAACAGGTAGCCCAGTAACACTTGGAGATGGGAAAATCACCACCAACAGCTGTGGAGGGAACATGCTCCAATACAGAAACTTTAAGGGCTCTTTTTGAGGAGTGTCCACTGCAAAAAAAAAAAAAAANATGATTTTGTCATCTTCCACAATTCCCTGCTTCGTACCACACTGGAAAGAGAAACTCTCCTGCTGAAAGAGAAACTCTCCTGCTGAAGAACAGATGTGAAAACAGGGGTTATTTACATCTTCTCAGCCACCACCATATTGCCCTGTAAAGCCTGTCACAATATGGCCTTCAGTGACCTAGTCAAATTTACAAGGAGCAGGTCATTAAAAGTTGCAAATAGTGAAGAATTTGGGAAACTACCTACATCCTGTGTTTACGCTATGATCTGCTTGTACATGTTTTGGAGCTCGTTTCACTGGAAACTCACAGGAAAGGTACTGCCTCACAGAGGCTTATCATCAAGAAAGCAAGTTCTCTAAACTTACTCAAACTTGTATCTGCAGGACAGATGAAGGATCAGAAATGTATGAACTCTTCTCTCCCAACTTTTGTTGAGCAAATTCCTTTTTCCTAGAAGTTACTTGCAGAAGTGTTTCTGGGTGACTGCTTCCAGAAGCCTTGCTATTTTCTCTGGACAGCAGTGCTCAAATGAACACAAGAGTCCCAGGTTATGACCAGACTTACACCAGGAGGAGTGCTGCACGTCCGAGAAGAGTTTCTTGAGTTTTCTGTCTTAAAAAGAAGGTCACTGTGAAAAAACATGATGTGCCCAAAGCTGAACCCTTTCCTCTGTACCCTTCTGTGTGTAAAGCAATGCAAGTAAGCAGACTGTGGCTCCTAAAAGCAGCTTTCAATACAGACAGAATCCTCCAAGCCTGGGACTATCAGGTTTTCAGTCCTGCAGCTCTGAATCCACCTGCCTCAATGGCTCTGTGCATGCTGGTACTGACATATTTTTACTGCAGTCCTTTTGTGTCACATTGATACTGGCCAAGATCATTGAGGGCCTGACTTGTGTCAGGCAAAAGCACTTTAAAATCTTATTCCAAATCTCTGTGGCTAACACAATACACTGCTGCCTCAACGGTATGAGCAAGGTTAGGAGGACAAGGGCACTGCTACAAGCTGATAACAGAATCTCTCATTTGCTGAATACAAGAAAAGTCCATGTCTCTTCAGCAAGCACCCAGTTAACTTCATTTGAGAGAGGACTTCTTTTTTTCTCAAAAATTTTTAAAAAATTAACCCTAGATCAATTAATTGACTGGTAATGAACCTAACTTCTTGTCCTTTTCTCTGAGATACTTCCGTCCTCTGACTTAAGTTGAAGTTGACCAAAGAGTCCACAGGGGTCAAGATGTCAAGGGGAAATCATCCCATACTGAAGGCAGCCTAATAGTATGAGGTCATACTATATATATATAAGGTCAACTCTTGCAGGAGAACCACTACTGAAGAGAGAGTCCAGAGAAGCTCTGAGGAGTAAGCCATCTATCTTGCTTTTCGTTTTATCAGGAAGCATGAGAAATGCCTGCAGTTTTTAAGGTCTTTTTCACTCTTTCTTTAGGGGCTGCTCTGTCTCACCAGTGCTGGGGAAACTCAGAGCAGCCTGGTGTGCCCCATATCAGAAACGTGGTGTGTAAACTGCTGATCTGCATGCACTCAGGTCTTCCTGCACAATACAGGTGAGCCCTCCTAGATGTGCACACTGGTCAACCCTACTGCGCAGCAAATATGATGCACATGAGACAACACACACTTGCTGCACAAGTTCAGTAGGGATGCCATGTTAACAGGCAAAAGCAGTTCAGCTTTGATTTCCTGATACCTGGAGGACGAGCAAGGGACAGCCTTAAACTGCTGGCTATCAGATTGTCACCAGCGTACAGCTCTCCACCTCCAAAACCAATAGGTGTAGCCAGCCTCCGTTTTGTGGGTTTGTTTTTGACTAGAGGGCATAATCTGGTCCATGGTGTTTTCCCTGTACGGTAAGCTCACACCTTGTTTGAGGAGCAGCTGAGATTTCAGTCAGGAAATCTCTGAAAGGTAGCCAAGTACTTTTAGCATCATCTATGGTTGGCTCTGTAGTTTCATCTATGGATGAATCATCCTCAAGAATAATGCCCTGGGTGGGTCATGGATGGGTCTCCTTCCTTGCTTCCACCTCCAGAGCTTTGAATACTGAAGTGTTTTGATTTTTAAAACATATGTCTAACAAATGTAGCAGTGATAATGAGGAACATGTCAATCTGCCATGTTTCCTGTTCAAATTTCCGTTTTCATTTCTAAAGTTCAAGTACATCTTGATCCCCATGAGATAAATGTGAGCAAATACAACAGAAATGTGGAGAGGAGAGGAGGTGAGAGCTCAGAGCCACAGTGAAAGCCAGAACTGCTGCACAGCACAGGTGGGATCTGCTAGTGGGTAAGGCTGGCCCAGCAGCCCTGTCTAACCCTGATGGACTGGCTAGGTTGAAGGACCTGACCCCCAGGTTCAGAAGGGCCTGTACACTGCCCCATCAGGTCCCATTGCGTCCAGTGTCTGATAGATTTCCTTTCAGCTGCCAAAGACATAGTGAAAGTTTCTGTGGCCAGACTCTCCACTTCCTCTGCTTTCCCAACTTCATCTAACAAAAATTTAAAATATATTGGAGCACTAAAGACCACATAAGCAAGTGCTTTAAGAGCCTAAACTGCCTTGTGCTATGTCTTCTGCTGCCCAGAGCCCTGCCTGCCTCCATGGGTGATTCTGAGACCTCCCAACCACAACAGGACACCACCACGTATTACACAAACACACGCACCATTGTTCCGTGCAGGACAGAAGGTGTTTCAGGAGAGAGATGACAGAGAAACAATTTACTCCCTTTCAAACACAGCAGGTGTGCAGCATCCTCCTCTATCACCAGCCAAACAGCTAAAATTTTACCAGCATGAAAATAATATTCCAGTCTCTTAGCATACACTCTTCAGCTTTTTTAGTACAAAAGGAGCACTTTGACTCATTCTTTCAATCACACAGCAGTTGCCAGTTTTTGAGTCAATTCAGATCAGTCCATCCTGACAGACTTTTGTATGTTTTTTATTCTAGTAACACCTTTTCTAGCCTTAAGACTAGAAATTGTAAGAAATACAAAAATCTTGAGGAGTGAAGGGGAAGGGAAGAAAAGAGAAATATTGTTAGATAGGGTTATTAGATAACATCTCAGAGGTTTCAGAAAAGAAGCTACAGAAAAGTTGATTGGTTTTGACAAAAGCTCTACTGAAAAAAATGACAATCCAGATATCATGGAAGTAAGGACAAGTAAGTGCTGTAAAGAGATGACTTTTGAGATGAAATCTCGTCCTGCTAGCCGCAAGCATGAGGAGGTAAATTAGGCAACCAAATTCTGGTTATCACCAACAGGCTGGTAGTGATAAGGTCAGTTCACTTTAATTATTGTTCATCTATTCGTGGCAGGCTTTGAGACCAGCCAATCTACTCTGATAAGCAGCATGACCTACTAGCACAAGTTCCTCCTAACTCTTGTCACAAGCATGCATTTCATCATGCAGGAGGGAGGGTCCCCTTGACACAGTCCCAGCCAACATCTAGAGTTACTGCTTTCTCCTAAGGAGGCTCAGTCATTATTGGTAGTTTTAGCAGTCTCCCATTTGTATGCAAAGAGGGTTTCCATTCACCCACTACCCTCAGCTGTTCTTCACTGTAGCTAGTGAACAAGCCTAATAAAGCAAAATAATTAACCTAACAATTGGGTTAAACACATTTGCCTTCTACCCCAGCTTCACTAGTGCTGTGATTTTTCCATGCCTCTTAAAATCAGGTCACTTAGATTGGGTCCAACACATAGGTGTCCAGTGCCATTTTGCATGTCTTTAGGTGTCTAAGACATCTAGGGTAAAGCTGCACTCTTCAGGAGCGGGAGCTAGATGCCAGGTGGGTGCGGAGAAGTCCACTGGATGCCTCTGTGTGGGCACTACATTTCTTCCTCCTGCTGGGCTGAGCTACCAGCCTCTGAGTAACCACACTTGCTTTTCCTAGACTGAAAACACTGATGTTGTCTTTTTAAAAAAGCAGTTGTACTTCAGAATAATCTTATCTCGTAAATCTCAACAAGCCATGATTAAGCATTTTATCATTTGTCTCACTGTGAGGAAAGAGTAAATATCAAGAGAGCAAGTCCCAAGACAAAACTGCAGAATCTGTCAGTGGAGCACCCAAAATCCACATCCACTTAATACACCCTCCCATTGTTATTAACGATGAACTTTCCCCTGGCAAATCTTTAAAATTCACAGCACTCATAATGATGCTGATTACTAATTAATATTGCACCAAGACCCAGGTATTGATCATTGTATCATAACTTATCAACAGATACTTCTGGGGAAAAGGAAGCCTCGCTTAAAAAGCTGGAGACTGTGACATCTGGGCTGGCAGGGGACGACGGTCTGTCTGCCTCTTGCCTAAGGTTGAGCAGAGTGATCAAGTGACATACCCAAGGTCACCCTGCAAGCCCATGGCTCAGGAAGGATTACAGCACAGGGAGATCCTTTGCGACTCCTGGTCTTGCCCTCTGAACCCTAAGTCCCATGGCTCCTCATCAAAATGTGACCTGCTTAGATAAAAATATCCAGTATTGTTTCACTCTGGAGACACTAGAGTACAAAATAACTACAGCCTGGCCCTGTTTTGTTTTCAGTGAGCAGCATGGGTTTTCTGCACTGCCCATGTTGCTTTCAACATGCTGTTACTGACAAAATTATACCGCTAGCCAGAATCAGTGAAAATAAGAATGTGCCCAATTAGCATATATTGACATAAACACACCTCCCCATATCATCATCATCACAGTTGGTAAGATCAGAGCAATCGATGCTTTCAGCTGTATCGTGAAAAATCCCCATCTGCCTGAGAGCACAGAAGGAAGCAGGCAGCGGGCTGGGCTCACTGGCATTAGCATCTTTCAAAAAGTGCTGGCTGCGCATCGCAACCTGTGTGTGTGCGTGCGTGCAGTGAACAGATCTAGTTTTGTGATCAAGCAACCCAAGGGTTCAGACACACTGTCTGTGTACAGGGCTTAAGGAGTTACTCTGTGTCAGCCAAACCTCTGTATCTGTCCATGTTTGCATTTTTAATCTGTTTCAGTTTAAGCTTCTTTCATCAACTTTTCAGCTAAAGGGCGTTGCATCACATCTAGAGCAGACCGAAAGCACACACAGCAAACAGCTACCAAGGTTGCCGTGGCTCAGCTGACGTGGCGATTTGCTGTGCTGCTGCTATGGGCTTGTATGCAAGAGTACGGCATAGAGGAGACTCGCACAACCAGGGGAAAATGAAAACTGGTGGATGAAAACTACCTCCATCCTTTAACATTTTCTTTCTAAAATCCAGAAGGCTCATGAAGTTTCTTTAACAAAGTAGAGATCTTTGGGGTGGGAATTAAATCTCACGCTAGGCTATTAAACCGATGCCATTGAAATACTTTTTCAGCATGAGGACTTTTACTGGAAGTTTTGCTGCCTGGAACTAGAGAAACCCAAGAGCTGTGCATGAGTAGTGAGGTAGTCCCTGACTCAAAGCAAAGCACTATTTGCAGGGTCTTTAATGATGTAAGAGGTGACTCTTACAATGAAATCATAGACCTAAAGCCATTGAACTTTGGGGCTGCGCAGGAACTGAGTCCTCAAAAGGCACTCGTGGCTGATTACAATAAACAGCTGACATTGTGGTGTTTCTGAATTCCTCAAGATGATCTTGAAGATGCTCAGTTTTAACTAAGGCTGCAATACAGCCTATGCATCATCAGTGACTTCTTTCAAGTGAGGAATATTCGTGGCAATTCAGAGCTCAAAAAAAAGCCCGTCACTCTGCCAAGAGGAGTTCAATACAAACATACTGCTATCTGAGGACAAAGGAACTGGAAGATGCCATTTAAGCTGGAAGGAGGTCTTTCTACATTTCCAATAGAAAATGCCTCGGAGATTCAAACATGGAAGTCCCTTTTGGTTATATCTCCCATGGAGGATTATTGCAGTCACAGCTCCAGAGCACAACTTTAAGCATTCACTTTCTTTTCTGTAACTTGACATAATTTCTCTAAAGAGAAAATAGTGACTCTAGAATTCCTCACTGGTTGTGACTGGAGGTTTGTTTCATGCCTACTCAGCAACTTAAGGCCTGAAGGACAGTGAAAAGAAAAGCAAAGGAGGATCTTTATTAACATATATGGTCCCATGGGGTGAGAATATCTTTTGCTACAGAAAAAAATCACTGCATTTTACAACTGTTGTTACTTGAACTTGTGACATAGTGTGGAGCTGCTGCTTTTCTCAGCAATTAAATCTCAGCTGTTATTGAGGATGTTTCCAAAAACATTCCCATGACGGAAGAACAAACACAAACACCCAGTGCTTTACCAGCAGCTGAGGAAGCACTTGCAAGAAAGGCTTTGCACACCAGGCTGAAAATCTTCTCAATTATACTGACATGTTCTGGTGTGATAAAGACAGTTGCGTGTTCAGAAACTGAAACAAATGGAGTTTTGTCCTTCCATTAGAGCTGCACATTCCAGTGACAAGGAAGGCATCTGGGGTAAAAAGTTTCATAATTGGGCTTTTATTAGCTTTGGGTTGATTGATGCTTTTTCATGTTCTAGCAGTCTGTCACTCCCCTAAAAGAGCAACAGTGTGCCAAATATAGATCCCCAGAGCAACAGGGAACCAGCTCAGCTGGTGGGTTGTGCCACAAGGCAGGTACTTGCTCTTCAGAGAGCCTCAGGTGTCCTCCTGCAGCATCCCAAGCCAAGGACTCTGCTGGATCCAGTTGTCCAAGGTGTCAAACAAAAAGTGGTCTCTTATCAAAGCAACTTCCGTTCAAAAAGCCTGGTTAGTGGCAAGGTGAACAATCTAATTCCTCAAAAAGAGCTTGTGAAAGTTTTCTCAGGGTATCCCAGTATAGGTTTCTTGCTGGCAATAAAGAAGCTGGTCACAACTTCTTTGTACCTCATTAAAAATGTGGCCCTGTGCCACCAACATTGTCAACCGTCCTTATCACTTCAACCAGGATGGGCCAAAACATGCAAAGAGCCTCAGCCACTCTCTCTGCCTCTCCCTGAGGTGATCACCCATCTTTTCAAGTGTTTCAGGAACACATTAAGTCATTCTAGACAAGCTTAGCATTCCAGCTGAAAAAATGACCCTTTCTGAGCACCAAGCAAAATAAGGGCTTGGGAACAATTGGAGGAAGTGCACCAAACAGGCGCTCCTGCAGTAATTATCATCATTCACTTGGGGGAGAGGGGGAGCAGGGGAGCACCCTAGCCAGGACCACCCTCTCCTCTGAGGCCGGGGTCTGCTCCCATTGTTCTCACCAGGAGCCATGCCACCGCCTCCAGCAGGAGCAGGATCAGGCCTTTAATCCCCATTTCCTCTTGGCCGAGTGAACTGCAGTGTATGCCAGTGACAGCTAAATGAAGGATTCCTTTTTCCAGAGGACCGGCAACAGCTCTTAACTCATAAACTCAAGGTAATTGACATTACAAACAAGCTTTACCCACAGGGACCCCAGAGCAGTCAGCAATTGTACTTTAATGAGTAGGAAGGGAGAAGGGGGGAAGTCTTTGCATGCCGCAGTAGGACGTTCTAAGAAAAGCTCTTTCCCTTTTCCAGGCAAGGCAATGATTAAAATCTGTGCACGAAACCCAGCAAGGAGGGAGACCTTGCTGAAAATGCCTTTCTTCCTGGCTTTCCTGTGGAAAAAAAACAAGAGATATGAAAAATGCTTATTGGGACTTGAGAAGGATGACAGCAGCCAGTTAACAAACCCAAAAAACAAAAGAGGAAGCCAAGCTTAGATGAAAAAGTTGAAGATCCAAGAGCTCTGGAGTTTTTCACAGAAAGGACATCTAACAAAGTCCTAATACTAATATGAAATGCCACAGAGGGGCAGAGCATGGGGTAGAATTGCCAACCCAGGTATTATATGAACCCAACAACCTCACAAACCTGACAAAATTAAAAGGGTATCCTGCTTCACGATCTATTCTGTTTCTTCTCATGACTCAGCAAAGCCATGGTCTGTTGGGAGCACTGTGTCAGCGCTTCGCAAAGTGACACTAGTCCTAGACAACAGAGGGCAAATGAAGTAAAAGAGTGGCACAAGAGCATCGCTGTTCACAGGACTGCACTTGTCAGTGCTTGCATGGTGCTGCTCGTTTTTCACTTTACCTGTTGGGCACAAAAAGGCACTGATACTTCACCAGGGCACTTTTGTTTTAATAGCTCCTGAAAGCCTAAATCAAAGGGAGCTGACCCAGAAATTGATGAGACCTGTATGCACATATTACATACAATAAATTAGCAATTTATTGGAAAAAGAACGGCATAATGAAAAATCCTATTATTCCCCTTTATCAAAAATGTTAGTGTAGCTAGACACTTTCTGACATTCTAACAGTGGATAACTTTCTAACAGTAGATTACAAAGCCAATGGGGTACCTGTTGTACAAAGACGGTAAGCAAGGATGGCCCCCGGCTAGCAGGATTTTAACTTAGATTAAGGACAAAGGAGATACAGACAGAGAAGCAGGGAAGCAAAGAACAATCAGGGGTAATGGACAGTGGTCTCAGCCCCTCAGCTACCTAACAGGTATCGTTCTCTGAATAAAGTGCTGTTTTTCTGGAGGATTAACAAATATTCTGTCAGGACAAGATTCACTGAATGACATAAGGGAGATTTGGTCACATCTAGGGCGCTGAGGGACAGAGGCAGACTGTGCACGTCCAAATGCCATGGACTGTTTTGGAAAGGGGTGAGTGGTCCACAGCTAGTAAAAATGCTGTGCCTTGGGTGATGGTACTAGATCAATGCCAGATGACTGTGGCCAGTAACAGCAGATTTCTGGGTTAAAAAGTCACAAGGAAGTGATTGCATATAAATAGCAAAGCCCCAAGATGGAAGAAAAGAATTAATTTGTCCTGAAAAATCTCCAGGAGAGAGGCAAAGAAGAAATGGGACCTTGTGAGGTCTGTCTTGGGGGAGAGGCAGAGTCAACTGCTGTCTCAGTCACCACATATCTGCAAGAGGTATCCCATCTCCGGGGCACAGGGCAGGAGATATCTTTCAGGTTTTTGGCAAGCTCTGTGGGAGTTCCTCTTGAAAACACTAATGAATCCAGGAGTTTTTTGGTTTGTGTACACTGTTGTTCCTTAGTTGACTGGCTGGTTTTCTTTTGTCAGACCTTTAATGGGGGGCAGCTTGAATCCTGCATCTGTTCCCCCATAAAGCTCTGGTTTATGATGGTCCAGGTGAAAGGGATTATTTCACTGGTGGTCCGTGCCACCCAGTCACACCATATGACAACCAAACTGGGGGGACTCAACTACAGAGGACTTCCCTGAGTCCAGCAGCTGAGGAGTTAACACAGTAGTACAGATAAGACATTACCTATGTTTTGTGATTAGATTAAAACATCTGTCACATCCGTGCTTTTGGTCTGCTTTAGCAGTGCTCCCTGCAGTAGCTGGGTGCCAATAACACTATTTGATGATGAAACTTAATCAGCTGGTTTGGGCTTTTTTATTTTTTTTCCAGTACACACAGAGCGCTCTGCTTTTGCCAGAAAGGAAGAAAGGTCTTGCAGGTGAGATCACAGGAATAAAGCTTGGTTCATGCTGTCACCCAGCTCAGCACCACACTAGCAGATCTATGATCTCCAGATCTAAACCAGTGTGTCTCACGTCAACTCAGAGTTTGAGATAATGGCAAACAGGGTCAGTTCTTCACTGACAAGCACCCATAATCTGCAGCATCACATAGTATGCTTGTGTCAGACAGGAGCAGCAAGGCTTGTTAATGGATGCTGAAACAAGCTTTAGAAGGCTCTTCTGAAGTAAACTATTGCCTTTCACAGCAATGGAGTGCGGTAGTGGAACTGTCATCTGTACCAATAATCAGCTGTCCTAATCTTGAGTAAGTCCTATTGTGTACCTCAAGGAAGACTGCACTGGCTGGAAGAAGCACACTTGTCAGCACTCCAGGAACACTTGCAACAGATACTTGTGTTATTTGCTGATGATGACTAGTGCCATTCTTTTTCCAATAAATTGCTAACGTCTCATCATCCATTCACACCCCTAGCGATACACACTCTGGACACGCTGAGTTCAGTGCAAACTTACAGCCTTGAGCCCTAAGGATGCAGCTCGTACTGCCCTGGGATTCACAGCTCGTGTTGTCCCCTGGTCAAATAGTGGGTTACAGTCTTATTCCTGCTAGAGCTAACAGCAATACTCCCAGCAAGCTAACAGGAGCAAAGACAGGCCCACCTTACTGAGGGAATATTTAAGCTAATAAACTGTGGCTATCCGGCAGATGTAATTAGCCTCTCTTTGTTTCACCAGAACTGGGAACAGCCGGCCAGTGACAGGACCATCATGTTCACTGGAGGTAGATAGGACTGATATAACATCATGCCCTTACTAGCACTGTGCTCTAAATACAGCCAACCTGTGCAGAACAAATCAGAGAAAAATTTACATCTTGAAAAATATTGCCCGAAAAAAACTGTGAATTGCCTAGACCAGTAATATCATTTTTCTTGAGACCTCAAGCTGAACCCAGACCATGTTGCCAACTTTGAAAGGCCAGTGCGTTATCTGCTAAGCCATCCATCCTACTGGAAAATCTTCTCCATGTTCATGCAAAAGGAAAACAAACCCCAGACTGCTCTGGGCTCTAAGCCAAATCTGAACACAACACACACACATCCCAACAGGCAGAGAAAGTGCTGCACCAGGGTTTGGCAATTATGAACAGACACTGATGGTTTCAAACTAGGCTTTGCCACAGAAGCCTTTACACTGACAGCCTTGGATATACTTCACAGAACCACAGAATCGTCATGGTTGGAAGGGACCTCTGAGATCATAGAGTCCAGCCATGCACACACCGGAGGAAAAAACAAACAAACAAACAAACAAACAAACAAACAAACAAAACCCAACCACAAACAAACACGCAAACACCAACCCCTCAAAACACATCACCTAACCCAACAATCTCAGGCACTAGAGCATGACCTGAAGTGCCACGTCTACATGTTTCTTAAATACCTCCAGGGATGGTGACTCCACCACCTCCTGAGCAGGCTGTTCCAGTGCTGACCACCCTCTCAGTGAAGTAATTTATGCTAATACCTAATCTAAACCTTCACTGCTGCAACTTCAGACCATTTCCTCCGGTCCTGTCATTATTCACTTGGGAGAAGAGGCCAACATCCACCTCTCTACAACCTCCTTTCAGGTAGCTGTAGAGGACAATGAGGTCTCCCCTCAGCCTCCTCTTCTCCAAACTAAACATGCCCAGTTCCCTCAGCCTTTCCTCATATGACTTGTTCTCTAGACCCCTCACCAGCTTGGTGGCTCTCCTCTGGACATGTTCCAGCACTTTAATGTTCTTCTTGTAGTGAGAGACCCAGAACTGAACACAGTACTCGAGGTGAGACCTCACCAGTGCTGAGTACAGAGGCACCATCACTTCTCTACTCCTGCTGGCCAAACTATTTGATACAAGCCAGGATGCTGTTGACCTTATTGGCCTCCTGGGCACACTGCTGGCTCGTGCTAAACAGGTTGTCCACCAATACCCCCAGGTCTTTTTATTCTAGGCAGCTCTCCAGCCACTCTTCCCCAAGCCTGAAACATTGCCTGGGGTTGTTGTGACTGAAGTATAGGACCTGGCACTTGGCCTTATTGAACCTCACCCCATTGGCCCATTGATCCAACCTGTCTAGGTCCCTCTGTAGAGCTTTCCCAACCTTCAGCAGATCAACACTCCCACCTAGTTTGGTGTCATTTGCAAACTTACTGAGGGTGCACTCAATCCCCTTATCCAGATCATCAATAAAGATATTAAACAAGACTGACCCCAGAACCGAGCCCTGAGGGACACCACTTGTGACCAGCTGCCAACTGATTAATCACATTAATCACAACTCTCTGAGCATGGCCATCCAGCCAGCTTTTTACCCAGTGGAGAGTACATTTGTCTATGTCATGATTCGCCAGCTTCTCCAGGAGAATGCTGTGGGGTATGGTGTCAATGGCAGTACCAAAGTCCAGGTAGACAACATCCACAGCCTTCCCCACATCGAGAAGACGGGTCACATGGTTGTAGAAGGAGATCAAGTTGGTTAAGCAGAACCTCCCTTTCATAAACCCATGCTGGCTAGTCCCGATCCCTTGGCTGACCTACACTTGCCATGAGAGTTCACTCAAGATGATCCTCTCCATGATCTTTCCTGGTACTGAGGCACTTCGTTGTTTGTAAACTGCTGGTGTATTTCCTTACCAGTTATATTGCATTCCACCTGCAAGGGAGGTCAAAGCTGGAGTATACTAGCCCTCAGTGGATGAGAGGTCTTTGCAAAGAGACTCTCAAAATGCAGGTCACCATGCCGTTTGTTCTTTTATTCTCTGCCCTCATGCAATGTAGGCACCTTTGTTTTACAAAAGTAGGTACAGAGAGCAGCCAGGCACTCAGAAAAAATGTTTTCTCCTGTCTTGTTCTTTGCTGTGAAACCTCTGGTCACTGAAGCCACCTATGAAAGCTGCTTCCTCCATATCACGATGGAAGCTTCCTCTTAGTTGATGTTCAGCTTTTCTTCAAGAACACACTGCAGTGAAGATCAATCTCAATCTGTTGCTTCTTATACCAGAACTATTTACTGGTTTCTTCCATATGAAAGCAAAGCACCATTTGTTACTCTTCATCTAAGCACAAAACTCCCTCTGAAGTCACAAAACAAATGTGCCCTTATTCATGTGTGTCATATTGCAAACAAGCTTCTACAGCATCAATA
This sequence comes from Thinocorus orbignyianus, assembly GCA_013400375.1. NCBI lineage: Eukaryota > Metazoa > Chordata > Aves > Ciconiiformes > Thinocoridae > Thinocorus > Thinocorus orbignyianus. The sequence continues at coordinate 292,554 of VXBW01004173.1, forward strand.
TTTTTATTTTAGGTTGATAGCGCTGGGCTGGTGCTTACGGAATTGGTTGACTGAAGAAGGTCCCTGGGTTTCCTAGTTAATGCTCAAGTGTGAAGCTGAGGACATCTGTAGTCTATCCCTGATGCTGACAGATTTCTGACTTGAACATTGAACAATTGCTGCATGCTCAAACAGCATGAACAAAGTAAATAATGCTCATCCATTACAGAGTTAGAGATCACAAGAGTCCAGTCATCCAGGCTGGCAACATGGTTTTAATTCTTCACATGAAGGTTAATGGAAGTATGTGAAGGTACCACCATACATTTCTAGCAGGACAACCAGGGGGTCCCACAGCACCAGCAGAGGCCAGTTTCCCCAGGGAAAGTGAAAGTTTCTCAGCAGCTGACAGACTGAAAGCCCAGTTCCAGAGGATATTACTGAGCATGAACAAGGGGTTCCTCCAACTTCTGCCTGAGAAAAAAACAGCCCCATCACTCTTTCTCATGGTATGTCCAAGATGAACAGCCACACTGCTGAGAGATGGCAAAACCTGTGTAGTATGGTGTGGTGGATGGCACTAGGCTGAAGGTATACCTCTGCAAATGAACTGCCTCTACCAGCACCAGGGGATACCCTCTTTGAGGTCACACAACTACTTCTGATGGGATTTGTTTATTATGGAAAGACTTTTCTAAAAAATAGTAAATAAGGTACATACTCTGTGCTGGAAGGGAGTCTGCCAGCATCACAAAAGACAGAATGGAGAGGTTATCTTTTGGATTAATGAATAAAGACCAAGACAGACACGGAAAGAGCAGGAGCTATTCATATCTTTTAAAGAACTGCAGTGCTGTTCTCAATTAAATAATATTTCCATTTATGCAGCACAGAAACCCTGAGAGTCTTGAAAACTCATACACAACATTGCAAATCGCATATCAAGAAAGCTAAGGAGTTGAAGTCTGAAACAGATGAGTCTGATTCAGAGAAAAGGAAATTTATTCAGAGTCCTTCCAAGTAAACCCCTATTTTCATAAGAAACACCATGAACTGCGTGTATCAGCCACTTCTGCAAAGCAAACTGCTCGGTTTATCAGTTTCAGAGTGGTGGAAGGCAGTATCGGTTTTGCCTAGATTTATATCTGCAGCCCCAGAATGTAGAGATAACAAAAAACAAACTTGTGTTCAGACCACTAGACCATATCCTTACTCTCTTATTAGGATTATTGGATCTTTTACCCCTTAGGCGTTGCATGAAAGAGATACACTGACACTAGTTCAGAAACCATTAACATGGATATTAGTAAGCAGCGAGTGTCATCACTGAAACTGTAGTTATGGATTCCTTTTTCATACCAAAGTAGCAACATAATGCTTTAAACCTTGCTGGCTGATGTGAGGCGCTTCCCAGCCACCTGTGTTTGGAAAGGGGTGAGTTTGCTTCCAGCAGAGTGAAAACCTTCCTAAACCTTGGCATTAGAGAGGATTGACCTCCAACCAGATCTCTGCTGCTCACTGGGAAATAATTCCTAGCCTTGACAATTGCCCCAGATTACTGCCCTGAAGCACAGTTCCCATTGGGGGTGTCTTCACGTGCTACCTCGCTTGAATTTCTTGCCTCCTTGGAGACAGAAGATCCCTTGAGTGTAACTCACTTGGCCTGCCTCTGGCTGCTGAATGTGTTTGGGCCGGGCGTGGGTCCAACACAGATGCCCTGGCACAAGAGGGCCCATCGCCCTTTGGCCTTGCCAGATCTCTGGCCAGTGCTTCCCTTGGCCAGGCCAAGCCACCATCCTGGTCCTGCAGGAAACAGCAAACACTGCAAGCCATTATGCCACTTGCATGTACCTCCAGCCAGGTTTGAAATCTGGAGCAATACCAGCTTTACAGTGATTCGTAAATCATCTCCTTTACATGGATATGTTTACAAGAGAAAGTTCCCTTCCTTCTCTAAAATACAGCTTGTCCCTTGAGACTACAGGCAGAAATAAAGAAAGTTCCTCGTCTTCCTGCCCATCACTAAGCGATCCTGTGGCCAGCTAAGAAATTCAATTTCCCACAGTCCCTGAATAGCCTCAGTGTATGCTCCAAGTAATGGGAGCTGTAGGTGCTCAGCACTTGGAACAAACGGATTCAGGAATCTAACCTTCATTCCCTGTGTTCAATCATTTTAACCCAGCCACGATGTTCAGAGACTTTGCCGGAGGGGCATACAGCAAGCAGATATCAGACTTCTGTGGAAGCTGGCTCCCACAGCATGACATGTAAACATCTCATCAGCAATGTAGACTATGTAAAACTGATGCTGACATTTGGAGAAATAGAGAGCAGTTTAAAATCATCATCTTCTGCCCTGGGCCAGAACCGCCCAAGTGCACACCCCACTGCCACTCCATCCATCGCGAGACACATGTGCTGCTTGCAGCAGCAACTGCTATTTGGAGAGGTGGAAGGAGACATTTCTTTGTCTTTAACAAAAGGCAGAGTATCTATTAAAAAATGAAAGGCATCGCAAAACAAACAAAATGATTCCTTGGGATTTTAGGACTCACCTTTAAGCACAGGAGCAGGGGAAGAGCCTGCCGTTACCCATTCTGGCTGCAAAATGGAATCAGCCAAAGAAAAAGTGTGTTCCCGTAGTAGACAGTTTGATCTTATTTTTCAGACACTGAGGTTCAAATGACCTTTCTTTTTTTGGCACAAGGATTTTGGCAACCTACAGAGCGCTCGTGAAAAATAACAGTAACGCCAGCTTTTCTATTGTCCCACGTACAGTAAACAATGCAAACAGTGTTTCAGGCACTTGGTGGGGCTGAGCTGCAGATTGGGATCCAGGGACGGATCAAACTTTGGTTAGCAAATGAATAGCTCCTATTTACTTGCAGTCTCCACCATGGTGGGGGACACAGACACACATGTGAGAGCAACTCCTTCTGTGAACAGATTTTTCACCTTTCTTGCCTCTGTGCTCTGCTTCTTTAAATACCTTCCTGGATGTCATCTCTGCAGCTAATATGTCATGCAGAGAAGGTATCCAGTCACAGGAACAGTACTGTGAAGCCAATCTACAATATTAACTGCTACAGGAAAATCAAATGTGGTCCTGCATGGCAGGTTTTATACCTGAAGTTGCCTTTTAGTTCAGCTATTGTCTGCTTATGTCTTTATGTCAACTTTTTTAAAAAAACTTTTGAGTCCATAGGACAATTTTAATGGAGTTTGGCACATGGATAGAAATATCTTGTACATCACCTTCTTACAAGGTTTGTGAAAGACTTTGTGATGAAAGCATCCCTCATAATGTCTGATACAGAAGGACCCTGCTGTCTGGAGTCTCTCAGTTGTTATTAGACATCAAAGAACCCAAGCAGAGGCTTGGCCAGCTTCCTTCTGCAGACCTGTCTGGTCTGCACCTTACTGAATGTAAGATGAACTGTGCTCCACTGCAAAAGAGTAAGCATGCAGGTATCTACAGCTCCCTTCATCTTCCTAGCAGGAGCTGACTTCTCATAAGACCAATAGAAGGCAAGCACAGACATCTCAGTTGGAAAAAAATCAATCCAAAAAGCTAAATGGTATTATCTTTTGATCAGCTTCACTCTAGGCAGCAGGGCAGAAGGTTTGCTAGGAACCCTCAGAGACACAAGAAAGGTATTGCATGGCTAAGTATCACCTGGAAATGTCTGATTTATTTCCTGAAGACACTGTCCCTCTCAAATGCTCCAATAGGTTTATTTTCCGTTTCACTGTTCCTCCCTCTACAGAATTTCAGACTACCCCTCTACCCTGTTCCTGACCTCACTGCTAGAAGACACTTTTCTAATTAATTGTTTTACACATAGTTGCAACATTTAAATGAATCCAGGTGGGAGCTTTCAAAGGAGCTGAAGGTGGAAAGTCAACACCTCATTTCCTTTTAGAACCTTTGAAGGTCCCAACTAATGGGGTTTGAGGGCTTTGAAAGTTGCAAAAAAAGCCCTGTACATAGTCCAACATACGCTCTCAGTTCTGTAACCAACAAAGCTAGAGCCTAGAAGGCAGATTTTCAGTAACTGAATCCATGACTGAATGAAATGTCAGAGGACATGAAGATAGTTACAGGCTGCCTGCATGTGGGTTTTTATCCCATCACCTGAAGTTTCCACCTAGCAGAAGGATCACCACCTTGTGTTTTGTTCTGCTTTTACTATAGAGAAACTCACAGTACCATGGTGGAAAACTTGGCACCCTATGGAGCCGGTCCTGGAGATGTGAGCCATGAGGAGACCACTCTGACTTCTAGAGGGGGAGCCTGTCACCCCACAACATCCATTACCTGTCCTCACACCTGGTGCCAAGTTAGTTTGGCACCAATGTTTGGAAGGCAGGTCCACTTTTCCAGCAAAATGTAATCATGACCCTCGCCAGCATTGATCAGTGCTGGATCAGTGCTGGTGACATAATCTGGGTCACACTGCCAGGCAGAGGTGTCTCCCTCACACCTCCTCCTGGGATAGTGCTGCGGGCAGACATACACGTACATTTGGGTCTTTTGTGGGGCTTGGCAATGCCAGATGTTTGCATGTTTGCATGTTTGTGGCTGGGCAGTCAGCTTTATTATGTATTTTGTACTGGAAATATGTAAAATAAATGTTTTCTAGTATGTGGTACTTGGACCTCTCCCATGTTGAATTAAAAACAGCAGAGCAGAGCCCAGTGCCAGACCTCATCTGTCCGGTGTACTTCTTGGCAAAGAGGAAAGCAGGAACGAGGAATATATCAGTGCCTTCCGCTTTCCACAGAGAAATCTGATGCAAAAGTTCTTTGAAAGTGAAACTTCTTTTTGCATTGACCTGAAATATAGTGAGACACATCAGGAGGTATTTGTCTTCCTCTGAAAACTGATGGTGCTAGTCTTTTCACAGAAAGCACATGTGTGTGTTACTACTTGTGATCTGCTCAAGTATAGCAAATACTGCCTTAATATCACTGCAACAAAAAAAATAACATTGAATTGAAGAAAACTTGCACAGGATGAAACCCAACTACGTGCAGTAGAACTTCTAGTCCTAAGGAAGGTACTTATCTTGCAATATCATACCATTACTCCTTTTCACAACACAAAGTTATTTTTCTGAGAATAGTGAATGCCAGGCATATTTTACAATCTGGTCAGGAATTATCCTTCTTTATATCTTTCTGTCTGTTCATCTACCAATCTATGTGGTAGCATTCATATAGATCTAGTTGTGTCTCACCACAGAGATACCTGTAATATCTCAAATATAAATAATTTTGAACTTCTCAGAAAGGTGAGAGCAACCGGTGCCCTTCCTTGGTGAGGAACACAACTTCCTCTCTGTGGAGAGCTAAATTAAACAAAACAATTACATATTTTTCTATTTGTCTGGAAGAACGCAGAAAAAGGAAAGACTGGAGGCTCTATGGGACCAGGCAGACCATGGACAAATTCAGCTAACAACAGGATTTTGGTCAACCTAAGTAGAAGTAAGACACATATTTAGAAATGTAAGAAAAAGCATCATCTTTTCAGAAAACAGCTCTTTTATCTAAGTGTGGTGCAGTCACAGTGTGTCCGCATAGATGTCAGTGGCACAGATCCTATTTGCTTGGCCTGGTCAGACAAGTCATGAGTACAAGCAGCAGATTCTCAGAACCAAAAGGGTGCTGAAGGTGACTTGCTCCAGTATCCTGACCTGGATATTAAGCCACAGCCCATTCAAATGCCAAGAGGGCTGTTAAACATTTCTTCCATTAAACTCAACAAATGGTGCCTCTGCTTTTTTCCTGGGCAGATGGTCATACCACCCAAACCCAGCTTGATCCCTCCTGCACTCCTTTTACCCAGCCCTGACCCCAGATCCCAGACCTTTCTTCCCCCCCAAAATGAGAGCCCCAGCTCTTTGCTGCAGGCTCTGCCCAGGGAAGACTGCCTGGCTGCTGCAAGGGATGCTCCAAGGTTGGAGTGAACGGCAACCAGAGTTCCCTTCTGCTTCTGTGATCCTGGGATGAATTGCCCCATTTTCAAATCCAGACAATAAGTCTCAGTACCCTGACCCTGCAGCACCTTCCTCAAGCATCTTTTAGGTTAGTAAAGCAGGTATCTAGGGACCAGTGCACTCATTTAAATATTCAGACACAGTGATTTGGCACCTAGGGTTGGTCCTGATTTGAAAACTGGGTCAACTGTTAGTTTCTCCTCTGATCTGCCTCTTTGGTGGCAGTCAGCAAAAACTACTTTTCTAATCTGAGACAATCTTTCACAGATTAATGTGGCAGAACATCAGCAGAGAATTAGTGTGGGGCTGCAAAAGTACACGGTGACTTAACCAAAAGGTAGGATCTCAGCAGCTTTTGCAGGACTACATCTGAGAGGTAGCACAATACACCCAACAAACTGATGTGTCCAATGTAAGAGAGCTCTAAAGTGTCTTCAGTCCTTGAAAAAATTTTCACACCCAGTAGCTGGGTGATGCTGTGAGCATGGTCAAGAGGCATAATTTGCAGTTTCCCCTGGACAGATGGTCAGGTAAAAGACTATATGAAGGGTAGCTGGAAAGACTGTACAGGAGGATGCTTATGGAAAACACTCTCATGCTACAGGCTGAGTGGATACTGAGTTTACATTAGGTTCACTTCTGGTCACCTATGTGCTGTCCTATTAATGAGGGCTTGCTGCAGATGATTGTTCTGTTTCATTTCTTTGTTGTGTCAATGCTGTGCACAGAGCTGACCACAGCCTGCGAGCCTGGGGTTTTGTCTATTTCAATTCAGAAATTACCAAACTGAGAACTGTTGACCTCAAACTCTCTGTTTTCTAGAACAAAACCAAAAGTCTGCAAAACCACATTAACTCCCTTGGATTGGCTACCCAGAAAAGACGTGTTCAGACCAGATTCAGTGTTTCACTAAGACATGCCCCCTCCACGGAGCCTGTGAGAAGGGACAACTGAGGCAGGAAAGCGCATCACAGGGTTAAAGTCTCATTGCCTGGACCAGCCTTTCCATCAGAGAGACTGTGGTTCCTAACTCCCAGCCCAGCTTGTCTCACCTGAGGGTGACAAAGTTCTGGGGGAACATGCAAGCACATTACCAAGCCCAAGCAGGCTCTTCAGCATAGGGGCTACATGGGAATTCAAGACACCGCCTGGTACCCAGTGCCATCTTTTCAGCCTGATTCATAAATAACAACTACCTATACGACGTAGTTGGTTGAAGTGGTATAATAGCATGCAACCCCTCTGGATGCCTGTAACCTATTATTCCCTCTGTTTCATTTTTGGTGAACTCCTGCCAGTTAATCTTCATCCAAGCCCAAGCCTTCTGTAAACATTAGATCATCCTTTCCACCACACCAGCAACACCAACCGTGGTGAAAATGTCCCACTATGTTTCAGTTCTGTGGTGCAGACACCACCTTTGGTGTCTCCTGGCTCACCCCCAGGGAATGGACCACTTCAGGCCCCTGGGACCTCCCACAGTGAAGAGGTGTAGGTGACCAGGGGATTACCTTAATTATAGCTTTGGGTGTTACCATGAGCTATTTTCAGTGCCCTTGACCTGGCTTCTGTTGTTCTCAGCACGCTGGACATACTTTAATTTGGATTATTACGTGGTCTCTCAGTATCACTCTGTAAAAGTTTCTGTTCTGAGCAGCACGCCTCATGTTTATGGTGGTAAGTCACAAGATGCTCATCAACAGATACTTGTTGATCAGGCTGGCAAATGATGTCTGAGATCATATACTGTGGGGGTTTTTTTAAGTTTCAATTCAAGACATTTTCTTGCCAGTTTCAACGCACAGTTGAACTACCAGAGAGATCCATGTCTAGCTTAGATTTGCTGTCAAATATATCATTATAGATCCTGTCTTTCTAAATTCTCTGACCTTGTGCATTTCCCTTGATTAGGGAGCATGCCCAATTATTTTTCTGTTTTGAAAGCGATGCTCAGGGGGAACAGGAGTTCCTCAGTGCTCCAGTGAGACCTAGCCATCCCCAAGCCCTGATTAAAGAAGGTTACCCTGAAGACTCTCTTGCTATAAGCAGAGGCTGGCTCCAACAGTGTGTCACCCCAGCTGTCTGCTCCCAATGGCAGGGCCAAAGCAGGGAGCAGTAAGGGCCAGCTGCATGGCCAAGGACTTCCATCTAGTCACACCAGGGTTTCTCCAGCCACACTTATTTCTACTCAGCACTGGCGAAGTAACAAAATACTGCATCAGCGTAAAGAATGTTTAGGTCTTCCAGAGAGTTTGTTTAATTTTACGATTCTGCAAAGAAAACATGGGAGGTTGACTTATTTCACATTGTTTCTTCTTTTCCTCACTGATTCTTTTATATTTTTCCATCAGTTGTTCTTCCCCTAAATGCTGTTGTTGGAGCAGCGAAGTTTCTCCGTTAAAAAAAAAAAAAAAAAAAACAGAACAAAACAAAACACAAAAAAAAAAACCAAAACCAACATCATTATCATCTCTGCAGCAGCCTCTCTCTTTGTTACGGTGTGCCCCACCAGGAACTGGGAGGATGAGCTCCACGGCAGGACCCCTACTCCGAAAGCACCGGGGTGCGCGTGTGCATGAGCATGTGTGTGTGCAGAAAGGGAATGTGAGAGGGAGAGAATGTGTGTGTCCTCAGTTTAATTAGAAAATTTAATTGGATGGAGTTTGAGTCATTTTTTTCCCCCCTTTAGAGCTGGCTGCAATAAACAGACTTTTCTCTTTCCCTTTCATCCTTCAGTGGTTTGTAGTTCTGCATCTGCTCTGCTGGCATTGTCTCCGCTAACGGCCATACCGATCAGGAAGCCAGAGCCAGGAGGCAAATGAAGGGACTGCATTGATACCGCCGATCACTGAGCCCCACATAACTGGCAACTGTTTCTGTCTTTTACCTCTGGAGATGAGTTGAACAGATTGTGTAAAATTTGGTGGCTTCCAAAAAAGAAAGGCGGGCGGGGGCTGGGGCAAGAGAGAGGGATGTCTTACTGCTTCAGCCCTCTCACTACCTGGTACCCAGGGGTCTGTTGGAACAACATCCTCAGCACAGGAAGCAAAAGTGAAAAATTCATGGAAGTGAGCAAATCCGTTGATTTCAGGGAATGTTTGTACAAAAGAGTGAGAGACTAAACACACTGGACCCTTTTCTCTGTGGGTGGATGCTTCAGGCTTAAATCCCACTGAAGAGCCCTCTATCTCCTGGCTTTGGCTCTGCTGTGGCAAGAGAGTAGGCAAATCTATGCACCGTATGTTTGGGAAAGTGCTCAGCTCAGACACAGGGGAACCAGTGCCAGGAACAGTGACTAACATTTGAGAGAGGCTGAGGATGTGGGACGTTTCTCACAGACACCATTCTCTTGCTCAGCAGCATCTCATCACACAGGATATGGGCCACAGTCATAAGGCGAGATGGGTATTTGTCATCTCTACCCAGAAAAAGTGGTCCGGGGAAGATGACTGATGTTTTTTGCTCCACTCAGCCTATCTTCCAAGCAAGACAGTGAAGAACTTCTCCCTCACCATGTCCTGCCACCTTTCTGCACACATTAGCGACTCTCCTGATGTTTGCCATGTGTCTGGGTATGCAGGTGAATCACACGTAGGCAGACATTTGCCCATCCTTGCCTAGCTTTGAAGAGGATTATGTCAAATATTAACCTCTAATAGAGGACAAATTTTGATGCAAATATTTCCTTTCTCTGAATTTCAAGATGAAAGGGCCAAGGTGGGCCCCCACCATATCATTCTGCTGGCTCCTCAAGTGGATCAGGTTCAGACACGAGCATGATATGGTCCACACACTCTATAATCTCTCTCCCTCTTTTTCTTTTTGCTCTCTGTGCCCCCCCACACCACATTACACAGTCAGGCTAGGATCAAATTCAGCTTACTTGAATGTATATCATTTCCAAGCTGAAGTCTAATCTGCAGTCTTGTCCCCAGTGAGATACTCAATTTACCACTCCTGTAACTACAGCTCATTGTTATGGCTATAATAATCAAATGTATCATTTTCCTAAAGGATACTTCTGGTCAATGTTTTGCATTTTTTAGAAAGTTTTCTATAAAACTTTTCTCTTTGTTAGGTCACACGCAGGCTTCCTGCTCCATTCAACCTTTCTCTTTATTCCAGGGTCCCATTCATTACACCAACGTGGAGGGGAAAAAAAAATTACATTTCCCCTTGGAAGAATCAAAATTGTTCATGTCTATGGAAGAATAATAGCATGACCAGGGGACTACAGATCAATGTTATCCAGATCAGCACTTAAATGGAAATCACTCTGCATGAAAAATTCACGATGCCCTCTATCCTTTACATGGATAATGGGGACATCTGGTTACAGCAGACAGAATCATTTTACGTATGTATGTATGTGAGGTACAGACTTGTGTGCTTTCGGTGTAATTCAGACAATGACTGACATTCCCTGAATTGTAAGTATTTTGAGGAGTTTAATACACCTTCCTTTGATAAATCCAAGTCCCTAACAGCAGCAGTGTCAGATAGGGTACTGGGATAAATATTGCTGAGACCTCATTAAGCCTGCAGGTTACCTGCTGCTATTTTTGAACTTATGTTTTTAATATTGATAAAAGGGTCTATGGCCAATCCTCCCGCCCATTCTTTTCTCCTTCTTTGACCTCAGCCCCACTGAGGTTTCTGCTGCCCTGGGACTCTTGGCATCACCTGCACAAAGGAGGGAGCACAGAGCCTCTCCCTGACCCAGTCACTTTGCACACATTTTGCCCACTGATGTCAAAAGCAGTTTACACCATGGTGGCCTTACAGAGCAGCTACAGGAAAACTGGGCAAATGCAAGTGGATCTTAAATTTCTGATCACCCTACCGAGGACATACAACAACATGCTTACTTATCACCCTAACTCCCTTTCTGAAGACTAATTCCTCTGTGCTTTATATCCAAGGACTGAAGAGGACCCTCTTACCCTTTAGACACAACTGCAGGACATATGTCAGCAGCCCTACTGGCCTTCTGCTGACCTCCTGATGTCCTGGAGCCAGAACACCCCCCTAGAAAGTGGGAAACCCAGCTTGGTCCCTTCCTCTGTCCCACAGTACTTGATCCCGTGCCCCCACTGGTCTGAGGAGGCAGTGTCTTGGTGAAGATGCTGAGAATGGCTGACCAAAGTGAAGATGCATCCATTGCTCACCCCAGAGGTAGCCACCACCCTGTGAGGGATGAAGGCTTTGAGGGCTAGAAGGAGAAGCAACACCAAAGGAAGCCCTGTGCTGCAGCCTCTGCCTTTATAGGCATACACGAGTCTCAATTTCTCAGCCCTATTCTGCTGTGAATTTACACTTAACATGATCCGGTCTTTGGACAAAAGTTGCTAGTTTTGATTTGTAATGGGGATATCTCTGCCTTTAGCTAGGCTTTTGAAAAAAACATTAGGCCTATATTGTGTTTCTTCTCACAAAACTCTCACAGCAACTTCAGCTTTGCCTGAAAACACATCAGAAGCTTAAAGAAATTGGTGAGCTTCCCTCCTCTTTCTCAGGACAGCCAGGGGTCAGTGTGCAGTATTGTCAAGAAAGCATCTCCTGCCCAGGCCCACCAGCAGCCAAGGCCAGAAGACAGCAGGGCAAGGCCAGGGTCCAGAAAGGAGAACAACAGCACCTGCATCAGTGTGCAGTGGCATGGATGAAGGAAAGGTGGGCAGCTATGCCTCTTCTAATTGCTGGATGTGAAATAGGAAAGCAGAGCAAGGCGAGAAGAGTGATCTAGGTGGTTTCACGATACGCATATGCAAAGGTGCACATATGTTAGCATTGGAGATTAAGACAAAACCTGTCATACTGGGAGAAAAGATGCAAACAAAAGAGATGCATACTCAAAATCCAGAGATAGAGACATTAATGGATGGATCAAGATTATCTCCCACCACAGAGGAAAATTAAGTTGTATATTAGCTGTTCAAATTAATAATATATCAGCACATGCTTTTATTATCTATACATTTAGCTGTCTTGGATAATATAACCAGATTAGATCAGCAGAAGAGGACCCCATACTACGTACTTATGTCCTAATAAATATGCACGAGAACTGCTTCACACACTGTTCAGGCCAGAAGCTTCTCTCTCCATTGCTATTAATATTGATTGGTGTTTAAATGGAACTCACTGTCAGTCCATTGCACTAACTCTAACGTGACAGCCATGGTTAGTGCAATTTCTATTTCTAACACAGACCTTAACCTTTCTGCACTTACTGATTCCCTCAGTATCCGCTTTTTCTTCAGGAGTGCTGCCTCAATAAAATGAAGGCCCATAACGCAGTTTACATAAAGGAGATGAGAATTTTTTATTTTAGGGACATAAAATTCTTCCCCATCACTCACACAATTTTAAACATTCAAACGAGGAAATTAACTGTTGAGTGGTACAGACTAGATCTAATCTCATTAATCCAACAATAATTGAAGCACAGGACTTCCCCTGAGGCCATGGATTAATGACCAGCTAGGTGGAGCTGCTGACATGAAGCACAGCCAAGTGCTATTAACCCCAGCCAGGCATTATTTAATCCCAGAGGAAATGTCCTGTGCAAAATTCGTTAGCACTCGGGTGAGAGGAAGAGGGAGGAGAGGGGGCACGTGGGCTGGGTGCGTGGAGGGCGCCCTTCCGGCTGCCGCTCGTGGGGCATCCCCGCTGCACCCCTCACCTCCCGGCTTCCCATTCATCCCCCCAACCCGCGCTGACCAGTGGACACATAATTAAAATGAATTAATGATCTGAAGCAGAAACTGTGTTTAATGAAGCCCCACGCAGGCTTGTGTGCTAATGCCAACCCTGTTTGCCGACAAATATTTACTAACCCTCTGTGCATAAAAGAGCCAGGCCACCTGTTCTCCCCTCTCATTACGAATCCCTAGGTCTAAAGGTAGCACTGTCTGGTTAGACCTGAAACGTCCAAGCTGCTCGAGAGGCTCAGAAATGTCTCCGACAAAGCTGAGCCAGACCTGCCAAGCTCTATTTGTTTCAGTCTCCTTTTTTAACTCCAGCCATTGTTCACTTCCTAGATGTAAACTCAACTAAATGCTGTTGCCTCTTTTAGTCTAAGAGGTAATTTCCTGGCTAAAGGTTCCCACCAAAATAATTTCTGTTTCTTCAGCCAAAAATTGGAAATCCTTTAAGCTGCACATGTTGCTCCGAGCCTCTACAAAGTGCTCCAAAGAAAAAATAGGTAATAAATTGTATTATTAGTTGTAATAGCAATACTACCAATTTTAGTAGTAGTAATAGTTATAGTAGATGTAGCAGTCATAGCAGTAGTAATTAGCACCCTTGTAACATAATTAATAATAGTAATGGTTTAAGTGTTTTCATTTGTTTTCATTGAACTTGATGGGAGTTTTGGGATTTACTTCAATGGGAACAGGGTTAGATCCTAAACAAGCAAGGGTTAGCCTATCAAAAAAAAAGGAAGCAGTACAGGATTAAGTCTCCCTCCCCTTTCCACTCTAAGTAAAAGAAAACCAGGAAAGATTAGAAAGCTGTAAGAGAGAGAGACAAGCAGAGGTTAAAAAGCAAACAAAGCTGCACGCACAGCACTGGGTGGTGCCCCTGTTCACACCAGCAAGGGAATGTTCACCTGAGCCATCCCAGCAGGATTGGCCTGGCAAGCCCTCTCTTACCGATGGGAGTGAGGACTCCACACACGGTTCCTTTGAAAGAATAAAAGTGTGCCTCACATTTCACATCTCTGCTCTGATGTTGAACCGAGGTGTTAGCTGTTCCTACATACTCAGGCTGCCCATCCTGACATGTGGGCATGGAAGGATCTGGAGTCCACAGGAGGAGACAATATTCCCACGCAGACAGTTAACTCTTCTCCTTTGGCCTGTGGGCTGGAGCCCTCTGCAAGCAGAGAAGCGGGCAAATCTGAGCGAGCAACTGCAGCTTGGCCATTTGGGTGATACCAAACACTTCAGCAGGTCAAGTCCGAGCTCACAACAACCAAAGCTGAACCTCATTGTACCCCGTTGGGGGCCAGGAAGAAGAGCCCCACAGGCAGCCCTTACTCATGTTGCACTGTGCTTAGTACAGTTTTGGGGAAGCGAGACCCAGAGGGGCAGCTCTGGCAATGGAGGTAGGCTGAATAATGCACTCCTGGTGAGAGAAGGAAGAGCAGCTGTGAGCACTAGATGCACTCGACAGCTTTTTTCCACCTCTGTCTCCTCTGAACCTGCCATCAGCCACAAAACGTTCTCTTTCACATCCGTATTTTTCTGGGAATGGCATGACACAAAGCAAAGCCCCATGGTATTACAAGGTCGTGAAAAAAAAAGAGGGGGAGGAGGGGGAAAGGCACTGCCTGCTTGTTCCTCCATCTAACCATAGCCAAACATTAACAACCGATTGTTCCTTTGTAGATAGTTGGCTGCTTCCAGTCCTGACATGTGCAATTGCTTTCTGGTCTCCCACCCGACAAAGCACAGTGTGAAAGGATGTACACATGAAAGCTAGGGTAAATTCAAAAACATCAGTCCCAGGCTGCGAGGGAGCTGAATTCAATATCAGCAAAACATACAGGAAAGGACAATGTATAATGGAAGTGGAGGGGGACAGAGGGGGGAGTGTGCAGGGGGAGGGGATAACGTAAACATTCACGCATGAAAATATTAGATAGTTCTTGTTGCACAGTGACTTGAATTCAAAGTATTCATGTGGTCATTTCCATTTCTTTTCCCAAGAGGGTGCTGAGACTGGCATGGCTGTCAGAGGAGTGTGAGAAGATGCCAGCACAGGCAAGCAGTTTCCAAGGCAGAACTACAGCAATGCCTGATATTGTATTAATGTGAGTGCTGGCCATCTGGCCATTAGGGACAAGCTGCTGCCAGGGTGTCTCTCTTTTTCCATCTCATTTCAGAAGCTCTGGAGCCTGGGACTGAGACCCCTAGGGAGATTCTGGCTAAAGATCATTCCAGCATCCACTCAGATGTTGTAGAGAAAGGNGAGGAAGCAGGCAAAGGAAAAGAAAAACAAGAGGCACAGCACTCTCTCAAAGGAGCCTTAAAAGGAGGAGAGAGGAACAGAGAAGAAAAGGAATAGAAAAGGTTCAATAAGGAGAAATGGCGATCATTGAAGAGGCAGGGGTTATGAAAGGACCACTAGCACAATGCACCTTTTCGGGTTTTAACTACTCAGGGCTAAAGTAAGAGGGCTTTCAGTTCACCCTCTTGAATAGTACCTTGTCCCAGGAGCCTGATAAAGTCAGTGCTCAGTGTAAGAGATTAGGGAGCACCAGTAAAGGTGCCAAAATTTTGTCTTGTCAGAATCAATTCTCTTCCTTATAGTTGTTTATCTACTTTTTAATGGTCATTGAAGATATTTAGACTAATCTCCTGGGAATTTTTTCAGTGTGTAGAAAACTAAGTAGAAAGTTGATGGTCAGCATCTTATACCAATATGGAAGGCTACATTCCTGGAAATGTCAGCGGCTTTACCACGTTGCTCCTAAAACAGAAAACTGAAAGGAAGAAATGAGAGCACCCAATTCTTCTGTAAAAGATAGCAAAACCTCTACCTACAAAATAAATCTTGGCTAATGGGTGAGGAAGTGACATAGATGAGCGAGACTACTAAAATGACAGCCTGTGAAGCTCCACTTCCTGCAGAAGCTGCTCAGGAGCTGGCGTTATAGGCTGATTTCCTGACAACATTACTGAAAAGTAGGCATCATACGCAACTGTTATTTCTGTTGCTGTTATTATTATACCACTGTTATTTGGTTCCATATCCTCCAAGAGGATCTCCAGGCGGATCTGGAAGTCTGAAAACAGGATCCCTTCTATGATTTCCCATGCTTTCTCATTTTGCCTAACATCTGTTTGATGACATTTAAGGGATGCTTTTCAAGAAGATGCTTCTGGCATGAAGGCTGGCGCATGAACTCCACACTGAGGAGCTTAAGTCCATCTCTGGATCAGGTCAAATAAGGGAGGGTGATCTGAACCGCACTGCAGGACTAAAGAAGTTCAGGTCTGGTTGCTGAGTCTGGTGTGTGTCTCAGCTAGGGCTTATTCACAGCTTCAGAGGACATGGATTATGAGAGCCTTTCCATAATGGGATCTACAGAGCCTTTCACATCAGCAATAGGTAAAATTCTGCCACATGGAACAGGACTGTTCCTCACTAAAATGAGTGCAGAGAGGCAAGTAACTCACCAAGAAACATTTTCAGTAAAAAAAAAGGAATTATTGACAGTATTTGGGATGGAGTGGCTGCGCTTGTGTATATGACATTCACTTGAATTTAGAACAGCAGAAATATTTGATGTCCATTGTTAATTGCAACCAAACCAAATCAAGAACTTGCACAGTATTACCCTGGAGTTAAACTAGTATGACTGTGACCAAACCCTCCCATGCAAGCCACTCTTGCTTAGCAGAGCAACCCACTTACAGCAGCATGATTACTTGTTTAACTTCCCTTCAGCAAAGCAGCAGAGAAGCACGTCCTTAGTGATTAAGTTTTTTTCTAGCTTTTTGGAGTTTGAGATGCTCAGGGCTGTGTAGGAGATGCTGTGCGGCTGCAGAACTGTAACTGGTAGCAGGACAGGTCACCTCTCAAAAGGCAGCCAAGAGCCCTTGTCCCAGGGGAGGCGGCTTCAGAGGAAGGCAGCCTGACGAAAAACCCTGAACAATGCTGAGGAGGGGAAACAGGACAGCCAGGAACCTGCCAGCATCTCTGGAGCACAGCTCCGCGCTGGATCATACAGGGGAGCTGGGGTTTCTCCAGTGAAACCACAGCAGATTGCATTTTCATTCTAACAATTCATTCTGTGCTCATTTCTTTAAAAAAATATTTCCCAGCCACCTACACAGATTTGAGTGAGAAGAAAAAAAAATCTACAGGAAATGTACTGGTCATTGCATTCATTCCCATTTAAAGTGTGTTTCAGTTTAAAGTCCATTTGTAGGGGTAACTCCCTCACTGAAACACTGAAGGATTGTCATACGAGTGGTTTTGGTAGGCAGTCTTCAGTAGGCATAGAAAATGTAAAATTTCAGAGAGGCAGAAACTAGTTCAAATGAACTAAATGTCTTCACTTTCCTGGTGTGTTTTTAATGCTGTGGAGTGCATTAGCTCCTTTTATCTTACATTTTATTAGCCAAAGTGCAATTGATAACACTCATAAAGATTTTAATTTCTTCTAATGTCTATAATTACTTCTGTGAAAAAACCATCCTGATCAGGACAAAGAATACTGTGAGAGATACATGGGAGGAAAAAGAAAAATCCTTTGTCTTCCACAAAGAGAAGAACAAAAGGATGTAAAAACTTTCTTACCACTCTTAGTTTCTAAGACTAAATCGAACTTCCTTACATTTCTCAAGCAGAACTGATCAAAATTGAGGGAAATTATTTTACTAAATAGGAGTGCAAATCAAAACTGTTTTTGTTTTACAGAATTTTCAGTGGATACATTCTTGCCCAATTTCCTAGGGTATTTTTCAGATATTCTTTTCCTCTACTAAAATTTTTAACAAAGTTTTTAACTGAAGGTGTGTTTTTTTAATTCCACATAAAAAAACTGCCAAGAAGATATTTTTCACTAACAAAATCCATTGTACTTGACTTATTCAAAGTCAGTTGTTGTCCTGATAAAAAATATTGGAGAAGTATCTTGCAAAGCCAGACCATTCTGACAATGATTTGGGGTTTTCACCATCTTTTAAAAGCTTTGAAAATAATAATAATGAAAAAATATAACATAAGAATTGGTTTATATATATATAAACCTATATGTATATATGTAATACGGTTTTCTAAGGGTAACATTTTCTACTCCACCTTCATGCAAGAACATAACAGCCGTGCTTTCTTTCCCCACTGTTAGAAACAACCATGGATTAGGAAACAGTGTGTTGTGACGGAGGCATATGAGTAATTAACATGGTGTCCGTGTCACCATTTGTGCTCTCTCACTGCGTTAAATCACAGGCAACCAGGATGGTGGATTTCACTCCTGGATTTCACCCCCGGCAACAGGAGCAGGAGGGGAAAGGCCAGGAGAAGTGGCTTGGAGCACAGCCTGTCCTGGAGCGGGAGAATGGAGGATCTCTGTATGGCTTAAAGATGGTGCTCAGCAGAAGGCTTCATTGGGACCCCACCCACACATGGGCACTCGTGGAGGTTCTACTCCTTCTGAGGCCACCAGGCAGCCACTACTGCTCTGTGGCAGCAGTTACTCAGCTGGGGCACTGAACCAGCTATTTGCTTAGCCCGAAGCCCATATTTTTTTGCAGTTCTGGAGGAGATGGCTCTCTCTCACCTCATCTGCTTCAGAGAGCAGAGAGAAATAGTAGAGGAAGGAGCAGAAGGGAGACGGAGTCAAGACTGTAGGAAATCAGACCAGGATCGAGCCAGCACCTACCAAAACAGGAGTTTGTAATGGGCATTTCACAGAGATTCCTAGAAGTCGTCATGAGACCATATCAGTGCGGTCCTGCAATCTTGGCTGGAGAGAGAAGTGGTGAGACAGAAGACAACGACAAAACTCACCACAAAGTCAGTTGCATCAGATCAGGCTCCCAGTGCAGGTGAAAGCTGAAGATAATTCTGCAGGAAAGCACAAGCCTCTATATCACAAGTGGTGTTGAGGCCAGCTTTACAATATTTACACCCTGTGATTATGATATTTGCTGGTAAGGAGAACAAGCTAACAGATGAGTAAATAATGAATTGCGCATGTTGTTTGGGATTTGATTTTACCCCATCCCATAAAGGCAGAATAACTATCTATTTTGAAGGATTTATTTATTGGAAATAATATACTTCACACTCAAGGAAAATCAATCCTAATGCAAACATTTACAAATAACTATGACCTTCTTCATAAAATGCACTTTAACATTAGAGCCCAGCCTTGGCAAGTCCTGAAAGACTGACTTCTTCAAAAACTAAAGATTCTCATTACCTTTCAGGACCAGCCCTTAACATTGGTCTCTCCTTAATGTTCTTATGGAACTTTCTTCCCTTTTAGGCTTATTTTTGTTTTTAACCAGGAGCCAATTAGACAGATTTTGAATGAGGTTGGAGAACTTTTTGTTCAAATGAGAAAATTTTAGTCCCTTGAAGTGTAATGGGTTTTCAATAGAAATCCTCTCCTGCTGTGCATTGATCAGCTATTGATTGGTGAGGGTTTAAACTAAATTATCACTGCCAAATAAAAGACTTTCAGGATGAAGGAACTGAGCTGAGCCCAATGTTATATGAAAAGTAAGCCAATCCTTTGTGGTGGAATCGAAAGGCCCTGGTCACTCTTGAAGAAAAAAAATGTTAATTGAAAAATTCCTTAAATAGGTAACAGCTCTGAAAATCTGCTTTACATAAAAGATATGAAATCACAATCAGCCAACAGAGAGAAAAGGATCCTGCAGCTCAAGTGGTTTTTCTCTCTAAATGGTGCTGATTACTTTCCCATTCATGGACGACATGAAGTGATGGAAATTAGTCATTTTAGAAGAAAGGACTAATGACAGCTGAACTTGTGGGCACTTGGGGAAGTTTGATGATTGGCTCCTCAAGACAGAAAGTTGAAACAAAAGAACTTCCTATTGGATGGAAAGATTTATTCCAAACCTAACAGAAAAACAAATATACAATCTTTATTAGGCTTTTAAAGTTCTATTTTTTAATTTTTGCTTTTGTTGGCAATCACAGGGGTTTCAAACTTTGTTGAAAGAGCAATAATACAGAATTGTGTTGACCACACACAAATAGTGATGAATAAAAAATGTGTTTCAAAAGAAGTCTTTTTCTTTACAATTTGGAAATTAAAAGAATGGATCTTTCTGATCCTCCAAGGTAGGTGTGGGAGGTCAGAGCTACATCCAATGGTTGGAATTTCAATCAAAGGTCCGATCTGAATGGGCACTAAAAAGATTTTGGTAGCCCTTATGTAAGATAAAAGTGAGGTCAATATTCTAAAAGTCAGGCCAGATCTTTCAGGAGCTAACTCTAGATACCCATATCTCACCATGTGAAAGACTTGACGATCAGGGAGCATTGTAACCTGCCAGAATCCAGTTGCTCCAGAGTATCCAAAGCTGTATTCCCATGTCCCCAGTGGAGCATGAACCCACATTGCCTTGCCACATCCGTGCCTACTCTCAGCTCTGCCTCCCCACTGCAAAGTTCACCTGCACCACCCTGGGTATGGCTCTGCCTCCTCTGCTGAGAAATTTCTTTTCTGCCAATCCTCAGAACGTGTCTTTTTAAGGATCAGGTAGCATGTACGTAATATATACTCTCTTTCTTAGCATCTCAGAGCTTAACACCGAATAAGATCGTTTAGTCAACATGTTTAAGTGCATCATTTTATTACAATCAAAGGTATTTCAGGAGAAAAATCCATAATTCTGTTTGCAAGATTTCAGTACCTCAAAGTTCAGGATTGGTCAGTTTCAGGGTCAGCTTTTTCCCATTTCTGAATAGCTGGCTCCATACCTAAAGTTAGATTCTGAAACATCATCATTCAAATTCATATTTACAGATCTCTGTAGTGCCTGGTTCAGGGGTCAGTTTAGTTTGTTACCCAGATCTCTGGAAGAGAAAGGTGTGGTTTGCAGTCCACAAAAAATTATTTCCAATCTGGCACTTTGTATGACAAAATCAGGCATGTTTCAAGACCACAAAGAACTCAGAGCCAATATGGTTGCTTGGTTTCTTTCAGTCGGAGGAACCGTATCTATTTAGTAAAAGCGTTCTCTTTCATTATGCTGCTCTGTAGGCATTTAGCTGCTGGTAGCTGTAAATTGAGTGCTTGCCCAGATTTTGATACAAACGTTTCATCCAACGAGATCCAGCAGAGGTCTGCCATACCTTCTCAATCAAGCAGGATATCACAGCAGTAATAGAATAAATATTTCTCTGTCATAAATTTGCCAGACTTGTAAATACAGTGGCAAATGCCAGAGCCTTCAAAAGAATAATAAAATGCTTCATAAAGCCCTCAGTGTTTGTAACTGAAGATACCTTGAATGTTAATGTCCCAGAAGAACCTTATCATTCACAATCAAAGACTGGATAATATTCGTGTGGGTAATATTTTTATCCATACAGATGTCTACTGCTTTCTCTTTATTTTATTTATTAATATGCCAAACCTGTGAGTTTCATCAGATAATCACATGTGCGTCAACCAAGCACAAGCTATGCTTCAGGCAAGCATGCATTCAACCAGGCTTGAGAGAGAGATAACTGGGGAAAATCTAATAATTTCTGATAAACATGAGGTCAAACTAAATTATCTAGTTGTCCCATCTGGCTCAGAGCTCTATGAAACAACTTAGCACAAAGAATCACGCCCTTCTGTTCATTTTACACCCACCACCTTTTAACTGAGACAATTCCTCTTTTAATGTACTCTGAGTGCAAAAGTAGGAAGCAACATCTATCTCCAGCACAACCTCTTGTTGAGCACACACATTTTCCCCATTTCTGTTAAATAATTACAACAGAAGAGTATAGTGAATAATGAAAGCCCAGTCTTTGCCATTTCAGTAGTGATGAGTCATTTGGCTTTAGTAGGAGCAAGATCAAGCCATAGATTCTAAGGCAAATGAATCTTATCGTGCTGAAGACTGCAGTCTGGGAGAAGGAAAATTTATGCAGAGGAGCCTGGAAATATTTTCTTTCCCTGCTGCCACAGAGTATCTTTTTCATTCTTGCTCATCCCAACGTATTTATGCAACAGACAGATTAATAAATTAAATAGTGCGTCCCTAATCTCCAGTTTATCCCCAGCATATGGAAACAATATGCTCCAAATCCTAACTCACTGATAATTAGGATGAATTTTAGAGTAAGCATTAAAAGAAAAGCCTCTAATGAGGATGTAGAAGTTTATCATCCACATAGCAAATATCTACAAAATCATGTAAAATAAAATCTAGCGATTTGATTGGAGGACCTTATTTGACCCACAACTAGTTGCCAGATTCCTTGTTATGCCTCTAGAGAACCAGTATTTTGGATGTCCAGAAAGGTCCACTGGCCTGGAAAGTCAAGGTGTTTGGGCAATGCTGAGTGTCTTCCCAGAACATTCTGTGCAAGTCTAGTACCAGAGTTTCAAAAAAGAAATTCAGCAGAGAGAAGTCGGCTCTCACCTCTCCTGCACCTTGAATTTCAGAACCTACATTTTATGTGTCAAAGTTTCACATTACAACCGCCAAACTGTCAGGCTTTGGCAACTGCCACAACATGCCTACCGGGCATGTTTTTCAGACTCCACAAACTCACTGGGCAAATGAAGAATAATTTGTTTAAGCATCCACACTGCTCCTTTGATGCAGGTATAATGAAAATCTCTATTTCACAACAGAGAAAATTGAGGGATGGAAAAATTACTACCTACCTAAGGTGAGGAAACCAGCATCACTGACAATGCTAGAATGTAGATCCTTTAATTACCAGACTGTGTTCTCCTAATTGCCAAATAAACCCACAACCCTAGCAGAAGGATGATTACACCTTCATCACCATTCTGTTTACTCAACAATCCGGTAATAGAGTAATGACTGGGAGAAAAGACATTTTGTTTTTGAAAAATTATCTCAGAGATTTGACAAGTCCTCACACAGAGACCTGTAACGAGTTCAAACCACTCTTAAAATAAAACTAAAATCTGAAACAGGCTTCTGAAAAGGAATCTGTGTCACTTTCTGAAACAAATTGTTCATTTACATTCCTTTAATGATCTGACTGTATTGAACCCAACATTCTGAGCAACACATGTAAGAAAGCTCATTTACACTTCCAACTTTGTTTTTCCAAGGGAGTTGTATTATTTACCTCCTCATTTCCTTTGGAGCTCTTACGATGGGAGCTATAAGCTAAATGTCTTGAGCAATAGATGGAAGATGAAAGGTGACCAAATATATTCAAGCCAATAATAAACAGAGAGCGTTTGTAGGTGAAAACAATCAGCTTGGCACAAGAGAGAGAGAGAGATAATGCAGTGGGTTTAATAGGAGGCTTTTAACATTTCCTGTTCGGGATTGGCTGGCTTATTAATGATTTAAGCACAAATTGAATTAACCAAATATTGAACATATGTTCTTTTAAACTCTCTTAAATCTACCAGAGCCTTGCACGGGCAAGCTATGCGGCCATGCTGTTGAGGTGGGGGGAGGATGACAAGGGGGTATTGAGGGTGACTGGGTAAGTAAAACATAACCTGAAGGTGGTCAATTTAATGCTGTGTTAGTGGCCTGAACTTTCAGTTCCCAAAGGAAAAGGATGATTAATGCCACTACCAAATGTATACCCATACCTGAC
Source organism: Thinocorus orbignyianus (assembly GCA_013400375.1). Classification (NCBI taxonomy): domain Eukaryota; kingdom Metazoa; phylum Chordata; class Aves; order Ciconiiformes; family Thinocoridae; genus Thinocorus; species Thinocorus orbignyianus. The sequence goes on from VXBW01004173.1 coordinate 315,842, forward strand.
CCTGATCTCATCAAATCCTGCTGCCACCATCTGCTGTTTTTAATTCCTCTGCAATATTTGTATTTGCTACCTCCCTCCTACAAAGAGAGGGAGAAAAAAAAAATGTTCCCTGCTTATGAATGGTGTGATCTGGTTGTACTGGCTGAACGCTGGCCAGGAGGCATCTGTTGCTTATAGTCCTGACAGCATCTGCTACTATTTCTCACTTTTCCCAGCATGCTGTGAGATATGGTTTCTCCCAAAGGTGGCCTTTGTATGCACCATTGTCAATTCCATCATTGTCTGCCACAGCCTGTTCCCACGATGCAGTGGTAGTTACAACCATGCTGCAAAACCTTTTCTTGCAGCCTATCTGTAATCTAAGATATTGTGTGATTGAGTTTTGCAGTTAACCCTTTTCCTATGCATCAAACCATTAAAATAAAAAGAAACAGGCTGGACCATTTTTGGAAGGAAAACCTCCGGGGCTTGCTATGGATGAGAAAGGGAAGCAGATTTTTTTGGTAGTGGTGGTGTATTTTTTTACTTTTAAAATAATGACAGTTTGGCATTAAGTGAACTCGAGGTTTGAAAACAAACAAAAAGACAAAAATCAAAAAATTTCCTAACTAGAAATTTTAATTCCTTTAAAAATACTATAAAGGATGCATTGTTTTTTCTCCTAATTCCTGATACGGCTATTAAGCATTGTAACCAAATGTGTGTGAATGCTATTATTTATGTGTCTGATCTTTAAATACCCTCTGCTAGTGGGATACAGACTGAGACTTCTGATGGACATAAGCGTCCCAAGCTGTCATCTTGCCTTGTCCTTCTGTCAAACAGTTAGTGTGTCAAGCGCTTCTCCTGGGAACTTTTAGAGTAGGAGACTGTAAGCGCAGAACAGTCCGGTCTCCAGAGAGCCACTTTTAACTCACGACAATATCCTTGGTGTCAGCTCAGAATAGCCCACTATGGGGGCAAGGAGAAAGAAAGCGCAACAGATGTTACTAGTAAAACCATGTTTACAATTCTGTAAAGTTATTGCCCTTATGTACCTTCTGACCAAAACCCACTTAAAAGATGGCCAGGTTTCTGGCAGTTGGATTTTTAAGTCAATTGTGTTCACATAAATCTCTGCATAGGGAATCGGTGCAATTAAAATAGACTTCGCAACTCTCACGTGCATGTGCCTCTCCCATTCCCTCCAAATCATCTGTAACAGCATAGACTTTCAAATAATATAGTTAACACAACTGTATTTATGGTAATTTCTATGTCTGTATAAGAATTGTGAATATCCCTCCCTAATATACATAGAACATGAATGATGTTTTGTCTCCCCAAATGCATTCATACATCTTTTATCCTTCTTTTTCCCCTCTTCTTTTTAACTTTTCAATAATTTGGGGCTATTTATTGTGTGTGGAATCATACCTAAATCCCCTCTGAGGTACTTTCACAATTTTATAATAGATAAAATAAGGAAGGTGGCTGACTCTGGAAGCAACAATGATAATTAACTGATTTTTTAAATTCATATCAGAGCAGATTAAAATACTAGAGAGATGGAGGGGAAGAGGGGGACAGGGGGGACAGGAGCAACCATGGAACTTGTGAGGAAGGCTTTTAAAACTAAGCCCCCCCTACTCCCCCCAAATCCTCATCACGTTTTCCCAGGGACAGGGCATCTGAGGAAAGAGGAAATTGTGTTAATTTATCTCTTTGTTATTTTATATCCCCCCTACTATTTTAAGTGGGGACTCTGTGTTTTTACCCTGTCTGCTCTAATAATGCCAACTGCAGTGCCAGCATAGAGGGAATGAACAAGTACTGTACAGATGCAATACTCTCATTTGGCCCCAGTTCATCTTGCCTTCACACTTTTGCTAGCTATTTAAAGTCTATTTCCAGTGTTATAAATTTAAACGTGGAATTCTGATTTCAAACTCTTCTACATTCTCCCTGTGCATGTAAAAGTCTGGGGAGAATAAGTCACTTTACAGCCTAAACCAGGTATGATGTTAGACAACGGATCTGCCAAGTTGCCGTTGGTGGCCTTTAAAAATACATCACTGAATCCAAGACTGAGTTCCACTCTGCACTTTGAAATCCTTTTTCCAGAGGCAACAGATAACAGAGGGTAGACTGTGTCTGGGGATTCACTTGCAGCTTTTCTATCGCTAACACAGGATGAGCTTGGGGAAGCAAATAGAATACCTAGAGCTGGACCTCAATACTTACAGCACCTGGTCTCCACAAAGGCTGCAAAATCTGCACAGATTTACATGGAGAAATTAATGATTTCTTTGGAAAACAAAAAGAAGGAAGTGTGTGTATGTGAAGGAATCCTAGGTGCAAAGTGTGTGTGACTCACTTTTATAAAGTATTTAACATCCATAGATGGAAAACAATAAAATTATCCTAGGCGCCAAACAGCATAACTTGTGATGGGATCACTGAGTAGGATCACAATATACAAATGCTCTCAACAACAGATTTCAAGCTACACATTCCTCTTCAGGTTGGTCAACTGCTGCAAACTTACCACTATTTCTGAGTCTGTGTCTCCCTAAGGAACACCTGTACCTTTGGCTATTTCCATTAGGATGCAGGATCCTTTACTGACATCTTCTTTGCAGGATGAAAAGAAGTGTGTTTATTTCCCATAAAAATGCGAACCAATGTAAGTAAGACCTGCTATGAAGGGCACTATGACCTTCCTGAGATCTTCAGTGAAATACAGCAGATGTAAGGAGGCACAAAAGCATTGCTTTCAACAGCAAGAGATTTGCACACTAATGGCGTAACATCGCCCGAACAAGCCTCACAATATTTTTTCCTATTTCAGGCAAATCAAAGGGACTCTGTTGCTCTTCGTTTTGACTCCTCTCTGCTTGTGGTCTAGGTGAAGTCAGAGAATAGCTCCAGAGAGGGGCGGTGGGCTTACCCTGCCCCTCTGACGCCCACACAGAGCCCAAGGGTCTCACCAGCGCAATAAACTAGAATTAACTTCAAGCCTGCCAGCGGCTTCCCCAGCTGAAAAGCAGCAGTGGCACATTTACAGACAAGCATATGTATAAACGTTCTCCTGAATCAGGAAATATTGCGAGGCGGCAGCAATAATTTTTCCCTCTTTGTTTCAGCAGCAGGAACAAGTATGGACAAAAATTACTTTATTATGGGTGAGCAGGGTATTTAGGTTAGGATCTGTTGCGTCTTCTCCTCCCTCCAGCATTATTGTCAGCAGATCTGCCTGCAAACCAGACAAAAACTTCTGCAGGTAGGTTCTAATAGCGAGTGCGAGCTGAAGGCTGTTCTCACTCACACGCTGTTTGTTTTTCTTTTAGTCGGGCAGCTAACAACTCCCACCATGCCAAACAGAAATGAAAATTAAAATAAAGCGGAGGCAGGAGAAATGCGTGTTTTGATCGAGAAAGGGATACCAGAGGAGGAGGTGCCACGCCAAGGGAGATGGGCCACCTCGGCGCTTGCCACAGGCCATGGCCATGAGCAACCTCCTGCCCACGGCCTCTTCCCCGCCACCCTTCTCCAGTGCCCAGCATCTGGTCCAGCAGGGCGGCTGGTCTTGCTGGGATCCAACCCCCCAGCCTTCCCCGGCCATTCTGGCCTCCTCTGGCCCCTTCCCGGCCTTCCCCAGCCCTTCCTTCCCCAGCAACAGCGGGCGGCAGCCAATGGGGCCGGGGTGGGTCAGGGCGGCGCGGCGGCGCGGGCCTTTGTGCGGGGTGGCAGGTGACCACGGCGGGGGAACAAAGCAGGGTCAGGGCGGGAGCCGGGTCCCTTTTCTCAGGCCCATGTTCTCCACTCCTCACAATCTGTCTGAATTTAACTTGCCATTGAGGGCCCTGGCTGTAGAAAACAGCTTTATGTCGACTAATCCAGGCAGAAGTAAGGGTAGACACAGAGACAGGTTTGAAGGCGGGGACGTGGCTATTCTGCTCCCTCTTTTTTTTTTTTTTTTTTTTTTGTTTTTTTTTTTTTCCCCTCCCCCCCCCCCCCCTCCTC
>VXBW01004173.1:319898-351051 GCA_013400375.1 Thinocorus orbignyianus
AAAAAAAAATGGTGACAAGATTAATCAGCCCGTGGAGCTGAAACACATGCTTGACTTAAACAACCTCTTTGCTGTTATTAACAACTGCTCCAGCATTTCTCTTGTTATGCTAATGGTACAGATTAGAGTAAAATCTATTCCTTCTTTGCTGAACAGGCCAATTGATAGAGGCCGATCTATTTTTCTCCCTCGTTTTAATTCTTTTTTTCTCCAGGCACAAGTGTTTGTGGCAGCAAGAACAACAGAACACGGGGGGAAAAAAACACCAAAACTGCACGTAAAAGTGACTGGCCCTCACATACACTAAAATCATTAATAAATACAAATCTATATCAGTCTCCACTACAGCCTGGAAATAATGTCTGGGTGTTGTAAGATAGGCTGACCACAAAAGACAGGAAATTCAACATAGTGGCCAGTGCCCTGCCTTTAACTCATTCTTTTTTTATTATTTTTTTCTGTGCAGAAAGTGCCTGGCAAAGGAGATGGCTTTGTTTAATTTTAATATGTTCCTGGTATGAAAAATGAAGGAGAAGGAAGTGTTGCTGGCAAGTCCTGAAGAGGGGAAAAGTGCAGCTTGACTCAACACCACACCACATGCTGGAACGCCATTTGGATGGAAGGAGGTCCCGTTGCCAGCACAGGCTGTAGGGGCATTTGCTCTGTGGCATCAAGGGTAGCAGGATAGGTGTCTGCATGTAACTCTGGGCTTGGTGATTCATGCCTCCTCTTAGCCTTGTCAGACTCTAAATGCTCTGTAGTTTTTCTATATTTCCCCCATGCTCCTCCCCAGCTTTTTAGCAGTCAAAGACTGGGACCTGTTTCTCAGATAGCAGCAAAGATGACATTGCAACCTATAAGTTTATGACATGCTAAATATTTAAAAGCCTGCTATGTCTGACATCTCAGAGAGGAGCTTTCAACAGGTAGCAGCCACTGAGTGAGAATGAATGCACCATCAACTTCTACGTGCAGCCTATGCGTAGCATTTATACTAAACCCTGTATCACTTCCTTTGGATTTGAATTGTTTCTATATAAATAAACAGAAACATCACAACCTTGGTTCTGCCTCATTCTAAGTCAACTTAAATCAGTGAGACTTCTTCCACTGATTTTACTGATGCCTAGATTTGGCCCTACCACTGTCTCTGTATACAGTCTCTGCTCAGCAGCAAACATCTGCTGCCGCCTACCACCTTCTTCAGCCTCCCCAGACCCATTCACTGTTGGTTGATACTTTAAACTTATGCGAATTCAATGTTCCGTGACTTCAATGAGTTCAATGAGTTTCATGAATTTCCAGGATCCACTTGTGCAGCCCGCAGTAACAGCGGGCTGTTCTGCCTAGGTCCCAAGATGTTAAAGGCTCTCCTGAGTCAGGTCTGGATTTGGAGGTCAGCACTTTGTTAGCGCTAAATTTGATGGGACAGATTTCATAATTTCACCGAGTCAAAGACCACAGGGATTGTTAGATCATCTGCTCTGACTTTCTGTATTACCATATGCGATCATATTTTGCCCAGTTATTCCCATATTGCACCTAATTACCTGAACTTGATTAAAACAGATCACCTATCCTGTCCTAATGAGATGAAATCAAAAAATGGGAAACTACTACCTCCCATAGTAGTTTGTGCCAGTATTTTAATGATCTTCACTCTTTAAACACATGTGCCTAGTTTCCCATTTGCGTGGGCCTGGTTTCAGAATTTGGTTTTTGCCTGATTTATCTCTACTGGAGTAAAAGAGCCTTCCTGATCTTCTTTTTTTCATCTTGTATATAGATTTCATCGCAGCCTTTGTGTCTTTGTGTTTTCTGGTTTTGGGGTTTGGTTTTTTTTTGACAGTATAAACTGGTTGAACTCACTAGGGTGTTCACTGGAAGCTACTTCCTTGATCTTTCTTTGCCGTTAATGGGGGATTGCATGCTCCCATTTACTAATCCTGTGCAGGCACCCAAGGGCTGCTTTGACCCCTTTGCCATAGCCATGCTCAGGCAGCTTGTCCACTGTGAGTGCCAAGCCTCCCCAAAATTGCTATATTCCAGGAGGCAACCTCACTTTCTGAAGGAGTGGCCAACCTTCTTTGCTCCTAAGTGTGCATCATTTTGCAGTTTTAAGCACATTGACTGTCTGACATGTGATCAGTCGTGCTCCGTACAACTGCTCTGTCCACAACCATTCTGCAAATCCTTGTATATAAATGTATACTTTGAAGGGGTTTTTGGTTTTTTTTTGCTCTCTGATGAGAAGGATGAGGCTTGCATATGGCTGCTGTCAAGCCCACTAAGAAGATCTCATTGAAAGATGAGAGGCAACTTCTCTTCGATACTGACCAGTATCTAGCTATTAATCTATTTATCACATGATCTAGTGATTTTTTAAAGAACATCAGTCATAATTAGTGTCCCATGGCATGAATATTGTATGTAATATATTTTATCTCTGTAGTTACCTTTAAGAGTTGAACTTTGAATCTTATTGAAGGAGTTAGCAGTTATTGAATAAAAGCAGCTTTCTTTGGTGTCATTAATCCAAAGACATTTCTGTCTTCTAATTCTTTATTGATTAAAATCTATATCAGTCTAAACATTATTTCCCCTCAGATAAATGGTAGGCTAATTGGGCCACTCTTACTTCAGTCATCCTACTTGCCCTCTTTGAGTATCAGCAGGCCATTTGCACTCTACACAGTTGGAATATCCTCGGTACTCGGAGATGAATTGAAAATTAATGTCAGCAAGCTGAAGATTTCCTCAGTCAATGATTTCTGAACTTTCGGGTTAAGTTACCGAGCCCTCATGGTTTATAAATGATTATCACTAAAAGATGTTGCCTTGCTTTCCTTCCAGTTACACAGTGTCTGAAAGAAGCATCTATGATCTTCATAAAATAGAAGCTAGAAGTACCTCAATAAGAGGAAAAAAAATAGTAGCTGTGAAATACCTATTTTTTTTCCCATCCAGGAAATCTTTTTTTGTAATCTGCATCTCCTAGTATTTATATCCCATCATTAGGATTTCCTTTGTTCCTACTGTAGTTAAAAAATTCCTGTTCATTGTCTTCAGCAACTCCAGATAGGGATTTACCTAACTTCAGCTTTCCCTTATCAATTTTCTGCATTTCAGCCCTTGTTATATCTTTTGTTACCAATTTTCATTATACTTCCTTATTTCTGACTGCAGCTTTTAATATTTTGCTAATGCTTTGTTGTTTCTTCTAATAAGTGCACAGTTAGAGCAAAATATCACTTCTATCCAGAGAAAATATTTATTACGCATTTTTAGTGTATCAACACTGTGCTAGACTCCCTAGAGGAAATCTAAGATATTGCAAATGAACTTTTTGTTAGTTTGTGTGAAACAGTCCTCTTTCCAAGAGGACAGGAGATACATACCAATGTATTGGTGACTTCCAATGCTGTCCAAGTGCAAATCTGCGGGCTGCACCACTGCATTCTCAGGACTGTGTCACATTCACATGACCCTGCAGAGGAGGCATCAAAACTAGTCCAAGAAATCCCAGGCAGAAAACTGGGGGTGTGTAGCACACGGCAGGTGTGCAGCTACCATCAGGGCTTTCTCTGCGCTGTGGTCATAACCACACATGAGCAATGGCCCAGCAGCTGGCCAGAGGCACCGCTCGGCCTGGGCTGATGGACATTGGGATCCCCCTGAATACAAAAAGATGTGAGGGAGTGACAGGCCCTATAGAAGGTACTGAGGCTCCTTCTTCTCACCTCCAAGTCAACCTTGCCTTCCCTGGATAATCCTGGGTGAAATGAACATCGGAGCACGTATGGTGTTAGTTGTTTCTTAAATAGAGAGAGAAATCCAGGCACTTTGAGCCACCTAGTAGATAGAAGAAGTTCTTACTCTTCACTGAAGTAGGTGTTCCTGGGAGAAATATCCTCCCCTACATTCAAGTAAGAATTCAACAACAAAAAGAAAACAGAATAAATATTTCTGATTTCCACCCATGTAAATAAACATCATGAGGTTTTTAAACAGGATTTCAATATCTACTTGCAAATCAGATTATTTCTCTTAGAGAATTCATCTCTACACAGCACAAGGCCTGTCAGTCCTACTATGGGGCACTCTCCCTTCTCCTCATTTGGAACATGTAGGGTGTTATCGTTTCTTGTTCCAGTTTAGCCGTTGGGGAGCAGTGGGAGAAAAGCGAGAGGAGAAACATGTTGGGCTCTGATGCCAAATCCCTGAGCCTGAGCTTCATGGAAACAATGCCAAAATACAGATTAGGCATCACAGTAGCCAAGATGCTGTAAAGAAACTCATTGCAATATTTTTTAAATAATATTTTAGCCCTTAGAAAGAAAACTATTAGATTTTAAGAAGAGTTACCATACTGTCCAGTGTTAATACCTCTTACAGTCAATAACTGCAATCCAACACAGTATCATACAAAGGGTTGAAGCCAACTATTCTTGCAAATCAATGAGGAAAGAGCAGAAGTGGTATAATTGTTGCTATATATTATTATTATTATTACATAATTTTCTATTCCTAATAGTGCAGCCAAAGACTTTGAACTTCCTTTTGCAGCAGATAGTCAAGAAAGCTGAACAAAACTCTGCAATTTCCATTTACCAGTATTCATACAATAGGCTTTGGTCCACATACCATGCAATCCCTGGTTTACCCAGACATATCTTGTAGGCAGAGGCTGTGCCTTAAAATAAGCCAGCAAAAGAACCAAACACAGTAATAAAGAGGCTTTGTTGATATGTGAAACATTTTCAGAGAATTACACAACATCTAGCAACTTCTCCAAGCTTTAGCTACTCCATCATTAGTTGTGTTGTGCAGTGCCTCTTCTGTTGTTCATATTTCTGCAGCATTACAGAGTCCTATTTGTGGAACCATTCTGTTTAGGCATCAGTACTCTGTTGAACAGTACCAGATTTTGTGGTCTTGCAAACCAGCTACTGGTTGGAGAAGAAGTGATGCAGACTCTGGAGATTTTCTCAATCTGGGAGTCATCAGGCTTTCTGGATCAGAGACTTGTGGCAGCCACTCACATTTCTGTCAGTCACAAGGTACCTTAAACATTTACCTTTTGGCTGAGTACACTCTAAAGGGAATATTGTTACACAAACCAGCTCCTTGGACAGCCAATGGTGTGTTGCACTCAGGCTAGGAAACAACTGGTTAGACAGTATTTCAGAAAAGCTCCGGGGGCCAGAGTTTTTGAAATGAATCAGAATGTATTAAAGAAATACCTAGACTCTGCATCACTCTCTTAGGGTTTGGCTGCAAAAAGCTTTGTAGGCTGACAAAAACTTGCTCTGCCCACACTCCAGGCAAGCACAAACTCTTTCCACCCTAGTCAAAACCAAGGAAACTTTTTTCTAGCAGCCATGCAGATGTATTAGCCTTGCACGGATCCAAGGTGGTTTCTCCTCCGTCTCCCAGCAGGACTTCTTAGCAAAGGCTCAGCACCCCTCTTCCTCTTCAGCACCCCACAGCTTCCAGTTAGGAGCTGTCATGGATCCAGCTACCTCACTGAACAAATGGAGTATCACACAGCCGTCACACCATACAATAATTTATTCTGTGTACTCTGTGTGCATGAGATGGGAAAAAAAACTCTCAGAATTCCATCACCTGAGACCTCTCAGCAAAAATTATCCCTGTACAACTCGTCAGAAACGATTCTGTTTCAAGAATTCATTCTTGTTAGACAAAAATAAGAGTCAAAATCTTCTCATGCTGGAGGTGAATACCCCAGGAAAGAGACAACATGATTTAGCCCATCAGTTTTTCAAGGACAGAACAGTATACTTCCAAATAAAAACAACTGGTAAAGCCACAGGTGCCAGACCCATGCCCAGACTATGCCAGACTGCTGTTATTGTATGCTCTTGATGGATGATGCCACTGCTATATTAATTTGGCTTGCATAAGCACAATAATATATTTTATTTTCGTAAGTATATGTAATATTATAATAAATCCTATATGTTATAAACATCTATTGACTTTACAGCAGTTATTGTCAGTTTATGACAATCCTGCACTTAACTCACCATTGGTGCACTGTGCAAATTTGAGTATGACTGTTGAAACAAGATGAGCAGCAATTGGAGGAAGCCCAAAGGAGATGAGAGAAGGCTGAACAGCTCAGGGTGGCCACATTCAGAAAATTCTGAGGGACACCAAGAGAAAGTTTTCAAGTATGTGAAAGTTTGTCAGTAAAGAAGAAGACTGTTTTCCTTATCCACAAGTCTGTAGCTTATTCAAACACTACGAAAACTTTCTGATGGTTATGACAGTAAAGCATCTGGCTGGGTTACTGGGAGTGATTGCAGAATCTATGTCATTGAAGGTCTTAAAGTAACAATTAGAAAATATCTCTCAGGAAGGGAGATACACCACATAGGTAGAGCTGAACCTGCCTTGGTGAAGTGCTATGGTCTTGATGACCTCCAAAGGTACCCTCCAGGACAGTTTTTCTGGGGTCCATATTTCTGGCATTACCGCCTAAATAAGAAGAACTTTCTCTCAAAAAAGAGCAAGAATTCTCCCTCTGAAGACTCGAAGTCCAGTGCTAGACAGATCCAGCTTGTCAGTGGTAAAAGCTTCAGAATAAGGGCTGGTGCCTGCAGACTTCTGTGGGTTAAATGCAAGTGTCTGGAGGAATTAACTATTGCCCATTCCTGGTCTTCAACCATTACTCACATGCTGGAAATGCAACAGCAGACATGACAAAGAAGCAATTATCCCAACAAAATCAGTTATTACCAGCGATTCATATGATAATGACGGTGGTGAGGATGATGATGATACTGCTCAACTATAGTAAGGATGATAATAACCAGTGTTTTAGGGGACGGATTACAGGTTTAATCAAAATGAATAGTTTATCACAGATAATGAATTTTACAGGGGAATATGGTCCTAGGAAAATGCCTTGTTCTGAATGCCTGAAAATTACATTGATTTAAGTAGTGGGCTACCATATTTGCACTATTCATTTAAGAGAAGCGAGAATGTAGCATTTTTATGTAGTTATTCTTTGCCATCCTTAAAAAATGGGTGTTAATGTCATGATCATGGTAAGGAGAGCCATTACAGAGTCCCACATGTTTATTGGTATAATTTTTATAAGGTCTAAAATTTTACTCATTTACATTATCTTTGTTTTGTCCCTGACATAGAAAGAAAAAAATATCTATGTGCTAAAAAGAAACTAAGATTTGTGAGAATCTTAATAAATTCATAAGCAACAAAGATCCTAATTCAAGAGAAAGTTGAGACTTCTGTTGTTACAGTGGGACTTAAACAGAAACATAGATGAGAGGGAAGCTCTCTCAAACCAAGGATAAATGGAGAAGGTCTGGAAAAATATATTATCACCAATATATTTGTTTAACATATTCATTTCCAAGCATGTGGGAAGTTGTTGATGCCCCATCCCTGGAAGTGTTTAAGGCCAGGTTGGATGGGGCTTTGAGCAACCTGCTCTAGGGAGAGGTGTCCCTGCCCATGGCAGGGGGGTTGGAACTTGATGATCTGTAAGGTCCCTTCCAACTCTAACCATTCTATGATTCTATGTACCCTTTTTTCTAACAAACAAACAAACAAAAAAAAAAAAAAAAAAGGATTAGAAACTTCTTTTATGTTGCAGGGAAAGGCTAGGAAATGAGAGAAAAGGATGTGATAAGATAGAATTAAAGAGTTGCCCATGTTTTAAAAAAATAGATGGAGAAATTTCAGACACAAGAGAATACTACTCTTTTCCCCAAACGAAGCAGATCTGGGCTATCAGTATATCTCCTTTCCCGTTCTTTTAACTTTTCCTTGTATAGTTTGCATGTTGAATTCTCCATAAGGTCGTTCCTGATACTGTTAATACTGTTTTGCTGTCATTGTTGATTTCAAACCAGTCTCTACTTTACTTCACAAAGTGCCCTCCAAACTCAAACAAGCTGCAGAAATGTTGAAATCAATACATGCCTCTTGAAGGATAGATCTTTTGTAACACAAAGGAGAGAATGACTAATAGATTACTGAAGCTTTAACAAAACCTCAACAGATCCCCATATGGTGCATTGCAATTAAAAGAGTAGAGGATGGATTTATAATTTTTGGGGTGGAGAAAAGAAAAAGAAAAGAAAGAGTTTTGGACAAGAAAATGAGTGAGGTGGAGACAGAAGTGGTGTGTGACCATACACAAAATAGAAACCCTTCTTTCTGAGCCTTTCATCTCCGGGTCACTGGTTCCAATCGAGCCCAGGTCGATAGCGAACAAAAATCATTTTAATCTGATGGGTGTTTGCTGACCTATGTGAAATGAACTGGTTGTGTCAGTCCACTTCCCAGCTGACAGCTCTCCCCATCATCAAGGCCATTGCTACAAGTGGCAGTAATTGGTACTTTTTTGAGACCAGCTCAGCTAAAAGGCTGAAGAATGAAAAAAGCAGTAGGGCTGAACCACCTCCTCCTCTTGTCCAGCTGCTCCCTCCAGGTGAGTGCTGGGGGACGCTGGGGGAAGCTGGCACTGCTGTTGCCTGCACCACATCTGCTCTTTGAACCAACAAAAGACTTCAGGGCAAAGGGGAGTCCTCTGAAATTGTAAAGACCTCTTGTGAACACAGATTTCTTGGGGAGGATGCGGGGTAATAGAGCCCCAGGCCTGCAGTGCATTTCAGGTGGATATCCTTGTTTGTTGGTGGCCCCATGGGAGGGTGTCTGTGCAAACACAAGTCGCTTAAAGGACCCATCAGGCTACTGGGGTCTCCCTAATTGTAGACCATAACTACAATTCCACCTGCAAAACAGGAGTGAAGAGGGGTAAATCCAACTTCCATTCATGGCAGTGGAGGGACACCTGGGCTCACTCACATGTGCGTATGTCAAAGAACTTCAGTAACATTTTCAGAGAATTTCATTTTTTAATGAAACAAGTTCATTTGAGGGGTGACTTGACAAAGAGAATGGAATCTAAGATACTGAAAGAGTAAAAGAAGAAATAAAACATTAATTAAAGAGGTTAATAAAAAATAATGTCCTAGAGAGGAAAATTTTAATCATGGATTTTATCAGTATTTCTCTGAGAAGCTGATACCTCCCCTATTGTAAGGAATACTATATTATGAAGATAATATTATAAGGAGGACTTCCAACTACACTTTAAGCCACAGCCCCCTGTCTCCCTCAGATATCCCCTGGGAATGGTGACTTTACCATGGGAGGTTAGAGATGCCAGGGTGGTCTAGCTAACAAGGGGCACCAGCAGGTTCTCCAAAGCATGCCCAAATATTTCTGGCCAGTGACACTTTCTACAGGGTGAATCTGTGCCTGCCACTTTAGACAAGAAGGAGTGTCCTCAGTGGGTGAAAGGAGATAGAACTGCTGGCAAAGCTGCGAAAAGAAACCTGGCAAAGTGGAAATCTGCCATGTGAATATTTATTTCCCCTTTCAGGGATACACACAGAAGTATAGGAGAGTGAAGTTCTATCAGGCATCCTCCAGGCAGAAGGATCCATGCTGCAGGTGGGTTTCCTGACAACTGAATGAGATGGTCCCAACATTGCACTTCACAAGCAGATTGTGTGATATTACAGCTATGTAGCATAGGTGCATGGGATGGGAACAAGGACGAAAAGAAGCCAGAAAATATTAGGAGGAACATGGCTTTGGCAAGTTGTGCCTTGTGCAACAAAGTCTTTGCTATACATGATCTTCTTTCACGTATACACCAATGTCCTTTCCAGCACCCAAATCAAGATAGGTGCTAGAGAAAACAACACCTCAATTCTCAAAGTAAGGGGAAGAAAAAGGTATGATGCTCCCTCATGTTGAATTCTTCTGAGCTGCTGTCATTCCCTGTCCACTGTCAGATAGATAGTTGCCAGAGACAATCCATATCAAAGGCTGGCAGTGGTCCTCACCAGCACATGTACACTCTAGTCTGTCTATCTGGAGCTGGAGAGAAAAAAAATGATGTGTCTGCATGGAAGAAATTACTTTTCAGTTTGCACTGGTGATCCTCCATACCATTGTCAATAACTAAACTTCTTGCAACTTCTGTCTGGACACTAATGAATATTGACTGCTTTCTGTGCACACTGAACTACCTTGTTACTCAGAATCTGAAGAGTGGGAACATTCAGGATGCCTCCAAAATCTAAAAGGGAGCTGTTGCCTTCCTGCTGGTGAAAATTATTCAGAAGGCAATAGGAAGAAATAATTGTCTAACAGGCAGTAGTTCCACCTCAGCCTGAGTCACTCCTCCGCCAGCGGGATGAAGAGCGAGCACTTAGAAGACTACAAGTGGGAGATGTCTGTTATGAAAACTGAGCAAGCTGGGCTTCAACTGGAGCCTTATGCTCCATAGGATCCTTTCTCTGTTTAATACAAATTAAACTCACTTTTCCCAGAGGTTTACCAGTGGGGTAGGTGCAAGCTGAATTCTGCTGCTATGTATAAAGAGCTGGGGTGACTGTCCTTCCTTGAGCAAGGAAACAAAAGGGCAGAGCTCGTGGAGTGAGCCCATTTCCACTGTATGCTGTGGGATAAAAGGTTTGTGATTCCCAGAAGGGTGAGGGATTATATTAAGAGTAAATTCATTCATACAGCATCAACTAGTAAACTAAAATGTCTGTGTGTTATATGATAGTCCTCATCTCTTAGAATACAAACCTGAACATAATGTTCAGGGGCAGGTAGAAACACGATCTAGAGGTGAACTGCACCTGTGAGGTGTCAGACTTTCTTCTGAAGAATTCTGTCCTTTCAGAGATAAGATCAATACCAGAATAAACAGGCTGCAAACAGAAGAATCCAGAAACTATTTCCTTACTGGCTCAGACTCCTGGTCCATTTAGTTGAGTACCCCAGTGGAGCTACCAACACATGCTTGTTAGAAGCTCCTAAGCCCCTGTAATACAGTTCTGTGAGGATATACCTGTTTTGAGCTGTTTCTGACTAAATTCTGTAGTATTGTCACCTCGCCAGGATTTGGGTGAGCCTCAGTGAATATTCATAACTTGTAAGCTATGGGGTTTAGGGGACTGGAGTTTTGCAATAATTGGGAATTACATGAGACCACCTAGTTCATTAAAACAAAATGAAAGACAGAGTCAAAGACAGGCCTGCAAAGGTAAACAGTGCATGAATTCACTGCCTCCATGTTTAAAGCCTTCAAAGCCTTTCACTTGAAATCCTTTTCCGCTCTGGATCTCAGCATGAGTCTGGCTGCAGGGAGGTTTTGTGTGGTGGCCTGTCAGCTTCCATCTCCAACACAGTGAAATTCAACTAATTGTAAGTGCACATTGCTCCAGGCATACACTGCACACTGCCACTCGGGCCATACACACACACCGAGACCCCATCCACCTACTGTAAAATACAGTACTCTCTCATACACACACACTTTTCTTTTTTGTTACTTGCAACAACAGAAAAGATGACAGCCCAGAGCAAGGAGCAGAGATCCCCATTGCATTTCTGCAAAAATTGGTGCAGAGGGATTTAGTCCCACAACTACGTTATGTGCCAAGACTTAGAGCAACCACTGGCCAGTGCCTCCATTAATGAAAAAGTGTTGGCCAGCAAGCACTGTGGGGCTGTGTCTGCCTTCAGACTTTGATCTTACCTGCTGAAGCTGACCTCACTGCTGTGTCAGGCTTTCTGCATTGCCACTGAGGTTCAGAAACAATCAGGAGAAAAAGAGGAATAGAAAAATGGGAAATACCTCACAGTTGAAGACCCTCCGTGACCCAAAATAGCCTCTGTTAGTGCTAATCCTCAGTTGCTTGTGAGGTTCTGCAAGGTCAGTAGCCACACAGGCCTAATTTGCTCCTTAAGCAAAACTGTTTCATTCTTGAGCTTTCATGGCGATAGTATAGCCACACATTACTGCTAAACTGTCCGCAGCAGGCATTTTTTCAGCATGATCCCATTCTTCAAAATTTGACTTCTGAACTTCACAGTAGTCATCCGAGTCTGGTTTTGTTTCTGGATTGGATAGGCCAGGGTTTACTTCCATCCAAGCAGGTTTTGTTTTCTCAATCCTTAAACTAGAATGTTGATCAACTTAATTTTGGCTATCAACTTGACTGTCACAGATTGTGAGTGACGTACTGCTTGAGTGAATTCCATTATTTTTAACTGGACCCTTCTAGAGGCACAATGCAGGAGTACATTTACCTTTTTCCCCTACAAATCTCCTAACTCCACAGTCAAAAGCCAACAGAGTCATTTGCATCACTTTTTCTGCTGCCAGTTGATCAGCAAACTACTATGTCTGCAAATTACGTTTCATTCTTCTGCATTCACTTTTTTGTCCAGCTTTGTGCACTCAATTAGTTAAGCAGCTCTTCACTCCACCACAGCTAGCATCCTTTGTAAGGGCCTCAGTGGCTTTGGGGTGCTTTAAGCATGGTCTAGACACACCAAGAGATCAGCCCCATCAGGGTTCTCAGGCAGAGCATATGTGTCTCCAAAGTTCAATGAACTTGGCCTGGACAAGTGTCTGCCCGCAGGACTGTGTAGCCCTTGTAGCAATTGAAAAATTTCAGGGAACTTTGTGATTCAAAGCCCGGAAGCTGAATGATGCTAGGTGCCTCCTCAGAAACAGGGAATTGGTTTTCTGAATCAGTCTTGTTTAGCTTTTGTCTAAGGTGCTGGAAGATGTAATTTCAATCCTGTCCTGTGCTTTTATTGTATCTTAATACCTGATTCTTCACTGGTGACTCAAGGTACAATAGCTGAATGAGTCACGTAAATAAGGTTAGCATTTGGCTAGTTGCTAGCATACCTTACAGGATGATCCTAATAAAGTTAAGTTTAGTTCCGAGCAACCTTCCTGATGTGAGTAGCTTCATTTTCATTACTCTACTGCGGAAGTGTTTCTTGTCCTTCAGATCACCTGCTAACTCTGCTTTCATGTTCAGTCGACCTGTGACACTCTATATAATTCAACGCTGCTTCAGTGACAATAACATTGAAATTCAACCACACAAGATCAACAATTTAAATAAATAGTTGTAACTGCTCTCAAAGAACTCATAATCCAAGAGGCTTTCACTGCCACTCGCCGCTGAACCTCACCACTTATGCTCACCTAATTATGCAACACTTTTCTTCCCAAGCCATTGCACCTGAAGTGCTGATTATACTGTACTTGGAGTGTCGTGTGTTCTCTGAAGGGCTGTTTTCGGTCTCTGTGAGGTTGCCACTTGGCTTCTCATAGAAGTGATCCCATTTGCTATTTCCTACTTTGTTTTTGAGGGAATAATTGAAGCTCTAGTGCTCAGGGATGCATTCACAACACTACAAGAAGTAGAAGTGTGAGGATTCTGTTTTCGGAGATGGGCACATTGGAGAAAAGCAGTTTTACCAAAATCTCATTCTTGTTTCAGGGCAATGTGAGAACCATGATCCAGGCATGCCAGACACCTCTCCTGACTGTGAGAACACCCCTCTCTGAAAATAAACCCTAGGCAGGGGAACCCTTAGGAAGATAATAACAGCTGCTAGCTGCCTCAGGAATTAATTTATTAGAGATAAGACAGTCTCAAAAATATTTGAAGGAACAATTCAGTTTCATTAAATAAAAAAGTCTTAGAGGAGTTAATAGGAAGAAACAGAATATGGTGATGTGCGTGGTGTGTGTGTGCATGTCTGGAGATATATAGAGATAGAGATGATAGAGGGAGAGATAGAGATACACACATACATTCATACTGAAGTATTCTCATCAGTTTACTGCTTAATTTATTTATTTATAGGTGGTTTTGTACTAAAAAAAGTATAGGTGATTTCAAATACTAGAGTCAAGGGGGACTTTTTCCTGCACCTTTTGATGTTGACTCAGAGTGCACTGGGTTTTTTTCATAGAGCAAGGACAGCCTCTGTACATATAACCAGAACAAACCAGCCAGCAAAGACTTGTTTTTAGGAATTAAGTGCTAAGAACCTACAGCTTTTTACTGGTCTTCTGCAATGCATGAATTTCATCTGCAAGACTTTAAAAAGTAAAAAGTGGCACCATAGCGAACTGGGGACAAATGTACACCTCATTTGGCCTTAAATGCCTTACCCATTTGAACTCACATTTCCAAGAAAAGATAACAATTAGGAAGAAGCAGATTAGATAGAATTGAGTGACCCAGTTGATCCTGACATTTATTCTGATACATTTTGTGTTTCTGGAAGTAGTTATTCAAGAAAGTTAGGGCTCTTTCCTTTAATGGAGACTCTAAGTCTATCGTATCAGATGGGTTGTTTCAGAGTACCTCACCCACCTTGTAGGCAGAAAGCCAGTCCCTGACACCAAAGTATAGAGGGAAATGTAGGGGACACAGCTCAAAAGAATGAAGAAAATAGCATGTCCTCACATGTCCTTCCTTACACAGGCACTTGAGAAGGGCCAGATCCACCGTTCTCATAGACTTCTCAGAGTCCCGACTCTTGTATCCTGCTTTCACACTGCTTTTTGCAGAAGAACATTAAATTTTGCTAGTCAGGAAACTCTCAGAGAATGGCTTTTTCTGCACTCTGAGCCAGTGCTAGGGAACAAGGGGCTTCCCAAACTTTGAATTCGCACATCACCTGCCTTCGGAAGCACCTGAATTTTCCCTTGAGCATTCTGGCTAACAAGGCAAAGCATTTTCTCCCAGGAGAGCAATTTTGCTTGCATGTTCTCCCCTGAAGTTTCCCTATGGTTCCTCCAAGAAGCCAGAAATCTCTAGAGCAATTGATAGTGTAAGCAGATACTGAATTCCCGCTGTTGCATATTTCTCTTGCAGCTTAAAGACATTATTCAACTCTCTGTTTTCTTTCCTGCAAAGCTGCTTCTAAGATAATCAAATAGTACATAACTCACAGTTATTCTACCACATTTTTATTCCTAATCTTATAAGCAGCAATGGCTGAGGTGTAGGGATTATATTTGAAGAGTTCCTGACAAGTCAGGAGAAGCCATTGGTTTGAGATGCAGCAGAAAATAGTTAACCTTCAGCTAGCCATTAATCCTCAGGAAACATCCATCCTGCAGTCAGTACTGCTCTTAGGATGGTAAGTGTTGTAAAAGAGCAGACTATTATTATGAGGTGAGAAAGTGGGGGAAAAAGATATTTTTATGAGAGTAAGTTCCCTCCAAATTTTATTTGGTCTTGATTTCATTTTCCTAACAGTATTGAACTTCAGCAGAACGAGTACTGGGTTGCTTTAAACCATTGCTTCTCTCATATGCAACTCAGTTTGTACAGGCATGGGGTTTTTTGTTTCTCTGAATACTGTTTATTTAAGTAATTGTTGGCTCTTTTCCTGTCCTTTGTTGACCCCAGGAAACAACTTTTTTATGTGTTTCCATTCTGGGATTTCTATTATCTACTGACTTGAGCTGGGTGTACTTCCTTGAAAAGGCCCAAAAGAGAAGGGGAGAGCTGAAGTTACTCTTGAACTAAAGTCAACTTGTCTTCAGGTCTGAGGCCCAAGAAAACCATCACTTGAAGCAGAGCATTCAGAAGGCAGTTTACAAGTCTACTTCCTAAGAACAAACCAGGATGCAGTGTTATCACCTTTATGAAGCTAAAGGAGGTGGTTTTACAATTTGGTGGGAAAAAGTCATGCTGTTAATTAGTCACATTTATTTGACAAAAAAAGTGGGGGAAGGTGAAAAGGGGAAAGGAAGTTGGGAAAGCAAAACAGAACAGAAGGGAAAAAATCTTTATGATGAGGTGCTTGGCAGGATGAAGGAACAAAAGGAAGGCTTACTGCCTGTCTCCTGATATTTTCCAACTCAGCAAAAAAATCCATTGTGTAGCTTAAGGGGGAAAAAAAGTTAAAGTTGAAAGCTTAGTGTGTGAAAGCAACTGCTCAACCATTGTGTAATATGGGCTAGTGTAATGTCACTGTTTCCCCATGATGTAAGTTGCAATTTTTGTTCCAGTTGCTGTGGTCAATGTTATCGCTTTCAATTTTCAAAAGCAGGCAAAGGGATGCATGGAGATGGTATTTCTCTTTGCCCCCACCGCCCCTTCCCCACCCCGAAACAAATACTTCTGTTAGGAAATATCAGTGCTGACCAGATGTCACTGACTTTTTTTTTTTTTTTCTTTTTTTTTTTCGCATGTGTCCCTTAACAGCTGGCAAGAATATCAGCTCAAATTATTCACCACAAGCACACTCTTTCTGTTTGTCTCCAGATAAAGGGATTTGAAATCCTGGTTGTCAGAAAGGGACGCTGAAAACTGTGGAACGGATTTCTTTGGGCAAAGGGAATACTTCTTGAAGGTCTTTAAACCAATCAAGGATGGTCAGGACTAGCATGCAAAGCCAAACGTCCATTACGGTTGGTACTTCATGTTCTCAGAAACTGTTTCAGTCTAGGATGTTTTCTTGTAACCACTGTGAAGTGGCTTCTTCATAACAATCTGCAAACCTAAATGTAGAGACAGTTTTTGTTTTGGTCATGTCAGCTGAAAAAAAAAATCTTAGCTGTGGTTACAGACGAGAAATACAATGAGTAGATGAAAAAAAGAGACTGTTGTACATGGATGCTCTAGAATTGCTTGGGACCACAGCCACATGTCTGTGCTACCTTGAACTACACTCCCTACACCTTGAAAATGGGCAGATGGCACAAGACAGCATTAGGTTTGCAGGGGGACCGCTCCATACACTGACCTGGTGCGTCAGGGCTCAGGAGGCAGCAGTGCTGATGCAGCGAGCAGCACTGCTCCACCTGGAACCGTACTCAATGGGTATCACACTACACAGTGCAGAACAGGGGCTGGATTATCCTTACAGCCTGTAAGTAGCTGCCTTTACCACCCGTATCAATGAGGACCTTCTGCCTTACCAAAACCTTCTCCTCTTCCCCTCACACTTACAGTTATGTCTGCCAGATAACTGGTGGTGTACAAAATAATGCTGTGTTCTTCCCCAGCTACTGCTTTGTTGCAAAATGAGTGTGTTTTCCTGGAAGTCATAGCACGATAGTGTTATTTTTGACATTATCTTTAGATGAATGAGGAATCAAGATCAAATGAAGATAACGCAGAGTAACTGAAAACTCCCGAAGAGATGGGAAGCAACTCTCAACTCTTCACTTCAGCTCTGTCTCTAAACTAGAACAAATCACTGTGTTTATTTAATACTGCATCTTGTCTTTGGTGATTATTTTAAATATTTGCTGTAAAACAAAGAGGCAAAGATTTTTAATGAACACTAAGGACAGCAACTGGCCTTGGAAGAGTACATAACACAAGACAGGCCCCAGGTCTGGTAACGTTATGCTTCAGCATATTCAGACTTGTATTCTACTAGTTGTGGTCTCTAATGTAGCTGCAGTGATCCTCACTATTGATATGAACAACAGTGCTTTTCTAAAGCATGCTAAGATCTTGAAATGACATCAAAGTTGCCCATAGGCAAATTCTACCGGTGAACTGCAAGTTGTGATTTCAAATCCTCTTATTTCATCCTTTTCTAGTAAGCAAGTAGGAGAAATCAATACACTGTTCTATGTTACCTACTCTTTAGTAAGGAAACCTTAGCATTTTATCATGACAAAGAATCCTTTCTATGTGACTCATCACCTCCACTGTCGATATCTGCAAACCACTTGTTTTGAACCTACCTGTTTTGAAACAGAGATGGGGACTGGCTGTGGCTTTCTGACCATTTTTGGATGCAGGGAGATAGGGCTCTAGACTACTGGAAAGGCAATCTTGGGTGACCTAGATTTCTATAAGAAAATCTAGCTCCATCCGAGTCAATAGCAACATTGCCATTGACTTCAAAGAGGCCAGAACAGCAGCCCCTGTGCCTTCATTTTTGTGCTGAAAAATGGGATATTATGGTGCTTGCCATTGTTTCTGAAGTGGTTTTAGATGCATATAAAAATTAAATTATTAAATAGAAAATAATTATACTTATTACTGTATTTTCCATATTGTTTTCCATCACACTATTTTGTTTGCTTCTCTGATGGCCCCAAGGCACAGAGCAGATGTTTTCACTGAGCTGTCCTCAATAACTTTTAAATTACTTCATCATTGAAAAATGGCAACAGTGCCAGTCTTTCTTGTAACATTCAATCTCATCGTCCCTCATATGCTTACAAAAAGACAACTTCAGGGCCAAATGTACATGGCATTGAAACCACTGTCTCCAGGTCAGACAAACAACAAGAGGAAGATAGAGAGGTAAGGAGAGGAAAAAAGAAAAAAACCAAACAAACAAACAAACAAAAAAACAAACAACAGGAAGACTGAGAGAGCACAAGATGGGAATGGACATAAAGAAAGGAAAGAAAACAAGCATATTTGTGCAATTTAAAAGCATTATAGTTTGGATTTTCCTCAACTATTAATGGCCTGAAATTCAAATATTAATTTAGCTTGATTCTTAAATCTGTTTTGCCTTAGAAATAATGGGGAAGCCCTTTATTAGAAAAAGGAAAAAACATTAATCAAATATCTGACAATGGAGCATTACTGAAAACTTCTGATTCCCCCAACAGAAAACCTATTTAAAAAGAGACGAGTCATTAATCAGTAACAGCTGCTCCCAGCACCTGTTATTTATTCCCATCATTAACACTTCCTTTAGCATTTCTGACAGAAATGGGTATCTTTTTGGTCTGAACACCCTGCGCCCTGTGGAACATCCCCTGTACTTGGTGGCTATATTTCATCAACAAGGCGTGTTTATGGCTTCACCCAATGTGGTATCACAGCGTTTCTTTTTCACTTGTGGGCTTTTTCTTTATTCTAAATGTAGGTTTAAAAGCCCCAGAACATCCCATATATTTTGCTGAATACATGTGCAGCCCATAATTTTTGGTATGTCCTGGTTAATTGGTTACAGGGGTAAGGGCACACAGTGATTGTGGTGTACATGCAGGTGCCAAAGGATTCCCAACCACTACGTCCCCCCTATGCCTAGTTCATCCTGAGGCAGATGGGAAGTCAGAAGGTTCACAAGCTGGGATTTCAGTGCTGCAGGTGTTGTAATGTTTCTGTGTCAGTTTTACTCTCAGTCGGAACTTCCATCTTCCTGCTCAGAGCAAGCTCAGCTGGGGTCCCCTGCAGAGCTGGTAAGGAGGTTCCTCACCTGTCTTCCGAAGCCAGCATGACTCTGTGACCCCACTGGCTCCCCTACACCATCTGGAGGCAGGGGGCTGGGGTGGGGGGTGTCCCCAGGCAAAATGATGCCCTGGATTACCTCTCCTCTGCAACACCTCTGACTGCCTCTTGCCCCTTCCCTTCCCAGAGCAAGAGGCACCCAATCCTCTTTAGCAGAAGAAAACAGGAGAGATCAAACAGCAGTGAGCATCATTTAGAGGCAACTTTTCTTTATATCCATTACCTGTAGGCTTCCAGTGCCAAAGCTTGTGTGAGAAGTCCTACTTTTCATGGTCATCCAAAACCCTCCTGTGCACATACGGAAGTGAACTCTGAAAGTCCAGCTGACTCTAACAATCCTAGTTTGAAAACCTTATGGTAAACATTCATATATAATATAAAAGACAGGTAGATGTGGTGCTTAAAGACATATTTGGTTGTGGACTTCGCAGTGTTAGGTTTGTGGTTGGACTCAGTGATCTTAAAAGTCTTTTCCAAGCTGAATGATTCTATGATTCAATGATTCTACATTTCTGCACGTAGCCAAACACAGCAGCAGCCATGAAGAAACGCAAGCATACTACTTTGCTTTTCCTGCTTGTCCCCCAAAGTCCCAAAAAGCATTGCTGCTTTTTTCTAACCTTTTCTTTCTCTGTCTCTCCACTTTTGATTAATAAATATCAATCAATCTGTTTCATGCTTATTCACAGTTTAAACATTGAGATTTGTAGTGGTTTCTTACCACCATTAGATAACGTTTTTCATTTGAAAACCACTGTTTTCACTTGGGACTGTTGAAGTTGTGGCAACACTTCTGTTAGTCTTGGGACTTATAACGTTGTAAAGTAAAAAGCATGCTTGGGGTTGGATTTAGGAGAATATTGTTTCTTTAATACAGATAGATAAAGAAAGCAGTGTATTGTATTTATCAAAAGGAAATGTCAGCAGAACTTTATAGTCTGGTAATTAGATAACGCAGATAAGTCTGCTGAGTTTGTGTGCTCACAACTGCCATTCCAGATAACACTTCCTGAAGTCAATTAGAAGAACTTACACAACTTCACACGTTTTTCACCATTCCTTTCTTTAAACTGATACAGAAAGAAAGAAATAGAGAAAGAAAATTAAGACACAGCCTACAAGCAGCACAATTCATAGTCATTCCACATTATTTTTCACTCTGAACAATCCAGCTCACTTTGAGTGAGAGCGCCGGGCCTCTGACTTTTCCAAAGGCTGCCGCAATCCCAGCAGCAGCAGCGGCAGCTGTGCCAAACCATCACCACTGTGGGGCAACGGAGAATTCCATGGGCCCTTTGATTCAAACCAAGGTAAAGGAGCTCACATCGCTTACAAAAAGCAAGGGGCTTACATTTTTCAGACAGGTGGCCTTTGTAAACACCCATGTTTGCATCAGTGGAAAACCTCGTAAAGGAAAATCTCTTAGTGCCTCGAGAAGGAAAGCATCCAAGTAATAGTCAAATTACCTTTGGTGCAAAACTTGGATCCAAGTATTGGAAGCCTGATTCTCCTCTGCACAATTTTTATTTTAAATGCAAAGGAAATATTTTTACTCTATGCCTGACAGGAATGTTCTGAAGAGGTTTAATTTATTTATATTAGTGGTAAAGTATTAACCTTTCATGCTAGGAACTGATATCTCATAATGCTTTATGCCTCATGTAATTATTTGAATTAGTTGTTCTTGAGGATACCAGTTTTTCCTCGAGTAGGTAATCATTAAAAATATTTACTGACGTATGGTCAAATCCTGCGGGCTGCTTATATTAAATACAACCTTCCTCTTTGGCCCAACTACTTTGGGCCACAAAATGGGATCAGAGGGAGAACTTATCTTTAAATATGTTCACATTCTAAAGTGAAATCAAAAGTATAATATACAACTTCTTAATGAGATAAAATTCCCAAATCAATTCTATTTTGAGAAGGAAAAAAAAAAAAAAAAAAGGAAAAAGAAAAATTAAAAAAAAAAGGAAGTTCTCAGCTGATTTGTTGTCTGCTCGGAAGCACTTACTTGTCATTTTGCTATCTTGCTTCATGAAGAAAGTGAAACTCATAAGAACTTTTCAAGAGGGCATTTCAGTTTACCATAGATGAAAAACAGTTTCCTCACTGAAAATGTCTTTCATAAATATGTCGACTTCGAAGTGTTGTGGGAAAGCGTAATTTTCTGCTAGGCAGAAATTCTGATTAGAAATTATCATCAACTGCCTCAGCACGAACATCCTGGCAGTGTCGGGATCTGGGTGCAGAAATGGCTCAGCAGCACATGTCCTGTCCAGGCTAGGGGGCTGGTCAGAGTTGTCTGTCTCTCTGTCCTTTCCCACAGAAAGTGCTGTCCTCGCTAAGTTCCAGTTTCATGTTACAAAAGAGAACACAGGGCACCCTGGTCCTGATCCTTTCTCTGGCTCAGCCTCCAGCACCCTGGGAAATAACCCCATGGAGGTGCACACACACACAAGGAGCCTTGACCCTGCGCAGCTGTAAGCTCTCAAGCCTTGTCTGAACAGACATGTATTTTCTGAATTATACCTGTGTCTTTATAGCTGCACAGCCATGCTCTGGAGAACAGACTTGTATAAAGCTGCTTTTGCTAACATGGTTTAGATAAATGAACAGCTGAAGGGGAGGTATCTGCACTGATCTACATGGTCTTTCAGTG
The DNA here is from genome assembly GCA_013400375.1 of Thinocorus orbignyianus. Taxonomy (NCBI): domain Eukaryota; kingdom Metazoa; phylum Chordata; class Aves; order Ciconiiformes; family Thinocoridae; genus Thinocorus; species Thinocorus orbignyianus. The sequence goes on from VXBW01004173.1 coordinate 341,688, forward strand.
TAGCTGCATCCAGACTGGCTGTTCAGTTCTAGTTTTATATCATGAAAAAAATCACCTTGGTCGTATATATCCCATGCATAGAGCAATGCCAGTTTATGTAGTTGCCCCTAGCAGGTGACATGAGTCTGCACTGGCCTTCACAGTTACCCCCACAGCTGACACACAACATTCCTCGTCTATGCCAAGGAGTAGGGCATTCCTGAACAGGGCACTAAGATGCTCTGGATACATTTGCACTGGGAAATTAAGTGGGTCCTGGTCTCTGAAGAGCAATCATCTGTATCATTGCTTTGCTACAGTGGTCCCTGCCATGCTTTTGCCCCCGCAGTTAGCAGTGTCCCAAGATCTTCCCAGGCACAAAGCAGCAGCTGTCCCCCACAGGCAGAGTGAATGTCAGCAGTCAGTTTGGGAGGGTAAGGCAGGTCAACACTATGGATGCAGACGGATCCATGCTGACTGGCTGCAGGGCCAGAGAGCAACCGCAGCAGTGTTAAATTTATTGGTGCAGGAGATGAGGCCATAGCAGCAGGAAAAGACCAGGGCATTTTACTGCTTTTTTCCTGTCACAAGGATGCTGTGGCCTCCAGCCTCATCTGCCCCTGCTGCCTACCCTGCTGACCAGGCAGCAGTCCCCACAGGGCACCAAGCCTGACATCCACCTCCGCCTCGCTGCGAGCAGCAGGATCAACCATCATGTTTTCACAAGAGCAGGTCCCATGTTTCATCTGAAAATCTGCCTCACAGTGCACACTGGGTCTTTTCTGGCCAGGCTCTTGACTTCTCTGCCTTACTTAGTAGGTAGCAGAGACACCCACAGAAAGCCAGGTTTTAACAGGCAAGTAAAAAAAGTAGTTCTCGAGGAGGGAAGGTGAACGGAGAGGCTCCCCATTTGTCTGACACATGTAGATCTCAGGCATCATGAGGGATCACTGCTCAGTTTGGAGTTTGACCTAGAAGTAGTCCGCGGATCATTTTCTTTGAAATATAGAACTTTGGATGTTAGGCCATAATGATAGGGAGGTTTCCCAGGGTCTTTCATCAGAGAATTCCCATCTATATCATTCCTGCAGCTTTCCTGCTTGTCCTTGATGGTCAGAAGCCAAGTTTAACCTGTATCTCTACCTGCAAATTGGTTTGGCTGGAAGAGAACCTGCTACAACAGAGAGCTGACTACAGACCTGGATTGCAGTTGTTGATCTGTGAGAGGAGGCTGATGGCACAGTGACCCCCCAACATTAACACAGCCACGTGTGATGTCCTTTCTGGCCCACGGGCAGACCACTTCATCATGTTCCCCATGAACAAGTTTCTACCACCACAGCTGCATCCCTCCCCTGCCACCAGTCTGTCTCCCTGCTGCCAGTGCAGGGTTTGCATATCCTCTCTGAGATGATGGATGTGTCAATTGTGATAGGAGTCCTTATTCCATGCAAACATCTCAAAGTGCTTTACAAAAATAGCTCGGTACCTCACAGACAAGCACTCTGACATGCAAAGATAGGAAATAGCCTTACTCACCTTTGGAGGGTATTTTAACGTTCACCACCACCACAGCATCCTTTCACAAGCACAAATGACCTTCTCCCTCTTAGAACAACCAGGAGGCCCCCATTTTCCTAAGGTCCTGGAAAGATTAAGTGACACAGGTCCAAGGTTGCACAGGAAGTCTGGAGGGGATGCTGGAAATAGAAGGGGGACCTCCTGAGTCCCTCCACAGTGCCTTGACCACAAGACCATCCTTCCTCTCCCAAGGTTACACATCAAGTCTGCAGTGGAGCCAGGAATAGTACCCAAGTTTCCTGAAGCCCAGAACGATCCTCCCTCACTGTGTACAAAGTAAACACAAATATTAATTTAAAGCAACCTTTAAACCTATGTCTTGCCGTTAAACCTAGGAGATGCTGTCTGAACTAAAAGCATCTTATGTTTTGAAAGCTGTGATACACCCCACCTAATAAGTCCCCTTCCACAAAGAGGGCAGCTGATACCTGCTTGCAGCTAACCTCTCCTCAGTACCTCCTGTTGTGTCCTGTCCACACAAGCTTGCAAAATATCTTGCTGCTTGCCACAGAAACAGGTTTGTGGGCAGAGGCATGGGCTGAGGTGTGCCCTCTCCAGCCACCCTGTTGAGACCTAGCACCAAAAGAGACCAAGTTCTGCCTGGCTGCTATGGGGTGGAGGGGAGGAGATGTTGCAGGTCGAGGTGGGGGCATGGAGGGACAGTGCCGCATTGATAGGCTGAGGAGGGACCCCAGGCCCCTAAGATCCTGGCACTGGGAGGATGAGGCAGCTAAACTGGTGGTGGGCTTTCATGTCCCCTCCCACGGGGACACACACTGCATCGATATGTTCAGCTTCCCCAGGGAAAGCCAGAGATATGCTGTGTCAGGAGGGGCATGGTGCCACGTGTCCCTGCAGCTCGTTGGAGCCATTCCATTAATTTTAATGGGCTTTGGATCAGGCCCTGAATTCTCAGCTGTCCTGGCTAAATGGCCTCCCCAGGCAGGCTCTCCTCTCGTTTTAGACCGAGAAGGCCTTTTGGAGACCTTGCTGACAGGCAGGTTCCTGCCGCTTTCTGGCAGCAGCGCTTCCATCCCCGGGCGAGCAGTGCCCTGGCAGGGCTGGGGAGGGCAGGCACCACGGCTGCCCCCATCCATGACCTGCACCACCTGCACACATGGCTGAGCCTGCCAGGGCTGCCCGATCCCGCTCAAGCAAACATACACTCCACTTCCACCCCCTCCACAGACCATTCTCTTTTTTTTTGTCCCAGAAAGGCCCAGGTACTAGAGGTGAGGAGCACAGATCCAGTGCTCCACAATGAACACCTCAACCTGCTCCAGTCACTGAGAGCCCCAGTGCAATCACATACTCAGGTTTTGGAGAATTTAGTAATCCTGCAAAAGAAATAAATCCTGCCTGTGGCAGTATTCCCAGCACTGCTTAAGACAGAAACAGAAGATGCCATTGGGTTCATCTGAGTAGCCATCATTTCATAAGGTGCTTCAGAAGAACAAGACCATGCCCTTCTCTTTGCCCACAATACATTTTCCTTCACTCACCAAGCTCAGCTCTTCTGGTAATTAGCACACTTGGACAAACTGAGCTTTCCAAAGCTGTTTTATCTTTAAGCAGAGTTAGGTAGATGCTGATGCTGTACGTCTTTATAAGAGGAAGGAGCTGTGTGTGCTTTTCCAGACCTTTACCTAACACCATATTAAAGCAGTACTTGCCGCAGCACTAAAGACCCAACATTACAGAAGTGCTCAGCCACCAAAGACCTCCTGTTCATGATTGCTGTTTCTACAGAAGCAGCACTAAGAAGGCCCAGCTGAGACCGTGACACTGACTATGCCAAGTGCAGTACACCGTAAGAGACAAACCTGCCCCAAAAAGCTTGGGAAGAAGAGAAAACACAGGGAAATAAAGTGATTTGCCCAAGATAGAAGAGCAAATCAGCAATGGAGGTGGCAATAAAACCTAGCAATGCTCACGTACTTGTCCAATCTGTGAAATTATGTTGCTCTGAACACCTGTTGCCATACACATCGTCATGCCTCATTTAATATATGATGCATTGACTGGTTATTGGCAGGTTGTAACGTTACTGCTCAGATTGAAAATGCTGCTCAGACCACCACTGATAGGCTGGTGTTTAACACCTCACATTCGTCACTCTTCTCATGCAAACTTCCCCTAAAAAGACCCTTTGGGTTAAACGAAGACGCCTGCCAAGCCTCTTCACGACAAGGGTTTGGCTTTGCAAGGAGGTCTTATGGATGGACAAGCCCCTGCAGCGGATTGATTTTTCCATTTACCCTGATTTTTCCGTTGACCTCACAGTGAACTACAGTTCCAGTGGTTCACGTACTTATTACGTACACTAAAACAAAGGGAGCACTTCTATACTTTACAGTTATAGATCACCAGCTGCGATAATTGCCTGATTGTATCTGATAACTCACTCTTTGCTTTTAGGGTAGCATCCCCCTCCCCTGAAGGGAATGGAAACAGGGTATTCTCATCAGGTCCCAGGAGATGCAGGAGATGGCCCACAATATTTGGAGTGTGTTCAGCTTTAATGGATTAAAAAAAAATATTTCCTATATTTTCCTTTTCTTCCCAAACCAGAAGAACACTGTGCCTGTTTCTGTTTTAACATGCAGCACAACCTGAAGGAGAGCTAGTTAGGGCAAGCTAAATTGGGGGGAAATTGTCTGTGCTGTTGGGGCCAAGCCAGGGCATGGGATCACGCCCTGCTCCAGTATGAAGGCAACAGGGACCAGGGACAGAGCCGAAACCAAAGATGCAACAAATACTTTAGATGGGTATCACAGACAGAAAAGTGGTGGCCACCAGTCAATTCGGTGTCACCCTTTCCCAGGGAGGGAAGTGCCAATCACCCAGCAGGTGTGACGGAGGGGGAACTCACAACCCACATCAGGGGCACATCAGGGACCTGAGCTGGGGGGAGGCTCACTGGCATGCCCTGGGTGTCTCGAACTCCCCCAGGCTCTAGGCAAGTGTTTGAGGTTGAGAGAAATGAAGAGCTGAGTCACGACAAGCCCTGAGTCTGGACTGTGATGCACCGTGCTCATGTTGCTCTTCCTCGGGAAGTGATGCCGAATGTGTTTATATATACACAGCCCCACATGACTGAGCAAACATTACTCAAGGTTTTGACCGGCACTTGCCTTTGGGGTAAGAGCAAGCACAACCATGGGGTCAGCAGGTCAGAAGGGTAGGAGGGCAAAGAGGCGGGGGGGGGAAAGAGGGGAGTGTCCTACACAGAACAAGTTGTTCTCCAATCTTTGTTATAGGTCTCAGCCCTATTCCATCCATCCGTCAGTCCACATAAGCCTGTCAGATGCCTGGTTGCAAGGTTCAGTCAGTTCATCATCAGTTATGGAATAACCATAGCACTCTGATTATCATTAATAATATTTATTTTGGAAAAATATTTTAAAAATGAATTTCTTCATTAACAAAACGGTAAAAAAAACTCAAATAACATTTGCACAATATTCCATAAATACATTTATATACAAAAAAAATATAGTCACATAGACCCGAAGTGCCTTTGTACATATTTACCAAAAAATTTAAATTATAAAAAAAATGAACATCACAAAATACTCAACCTTTACAATTATCATGAAAATATTTTTACAGATTCAAAAAAATAACACACTTTTTCTCACCTAGTAAAAACACATTTTAGTATCAAAAAAGACAATAAAGGCAGTGTTTGTGTCTCTAATTCAAGAAAAGACTGGCTCATAAGAATCCAAAATATACACTTCAGGCAGTGCATGCTTCTTATGTAGTAATTAAGTCCATTCATTTAAATATATATAGAAAAGCAACTGACCATAGTGCAATGATAAAATTCGTAAAAGGCAGTGCAACAGTAATCCTTGAACACAGACCCTTGCCTGGTGTCCATCTGGTTTCTTTATTTTGCAGTCACTTTGCTAACTTCAGTAGAGAACCAGCTCAAGCCTGAATTTAGTTTCTCAGCAGCAGTCAGTGAAGGAATCTATCTCCCATTCCTCTTTCAGCAGCATTCGTCGGGGCACGTCTCCTCTGAAATTGTTCTGAACAACACCTTGCCATATCGCCTCTGGTTTACACCTGGTGAGAGAAAACATGAGCAGACATCAGGAGAGGTTAACAGAAAGAAGAGGGCTCTAAGGTTGAAGAGGGTCAGGACTCTTTCTTCACACCAGGCAAGAACAGATTCCGCACAAAGCACACTAAGGTTTAAGTCAGCAGACCACAACCACGCTATCGTTGTACCCTTGTCTGCAAAAGTCATTGTACCCATAATGTCCAGTGCAGCAAGTCACTGAGCTTGTCTTTACAACATCCATAGCATTACACACTCAAGCTGGCTAGATTTTAACAGGTACAAATCACTGTGGCAACATGGAAAAGAGTTTAGCTGCCCTGATGTGTGTTAGGTGAGGGCTGCACATCAAGATTTTTCTCTGCTCTTCCAACTGCCAGATAGTATTACCAACCTCAGTTGCTATGATGCACTCATCTTTCTCTTCTGATATGACATACACCGACTGGTACTTTGTGTCCTTTGAAGTGGAATATACTGAATCTGGTCGTTTTCTTTCAGAAGTATCACTATTGAAGACAAAAAGAAATAAGACAGGTCAGATGGCTGTTGCTTGACACTACCAATGAGACATACACAACCCTTTAAGCATCAAGCCACCCCCCACACTCGGATGTGAGAGGTACCTCTTCAATTGTACTGCACTTTTCTCCTCTGCCTCTGAATCATATGTTTCACACTTGGCTTCACATTTGCTGTGCTCCTCTTTAACAGAGTCCTCATTCTTGAGTTCATGCACCAAATTGTAATCCACTGATGGGTATCTGACTTTATAGCCATTTTTATCAGAGTTATCGCTGTGAAAGTCTACTTTCTTGTTCGTGTTTTTAATCTGAGTGGCACCAATGACACTTATGGAAATGTCCTTCTCACGCTGGCAGTTCGCCAGGTTGTTCATGGTCTCAGTCTCGCTCCTGCAGGCATCAGGCTGGTGGTGCCTCTTCTGCACCCTGAGCCTGAAGCAGACAACCACAGCAGCACATCCCAGCAGCAGCATGAGGACCAGAATAATCCCGGCACAGACAGCGATCCAGGGGAACTGGCCATTCTGGCCTTCTGTGTACTTCTCAGTGAAGTCAACGATGACGGGTCCCTGAGGTGGCTCAGGGAGCAAAAACTGACAGTTGAGCCCACCGTACCCCCGGGCGCACTCACAGACGTAACGGTTGTTTCTTTCGTGGCAGGTGGCCCCGTTGTGGCAGGGGTTGTGTTCACATCTGCTCACCGGGGTGCTGCAGTTCTTCCCATTGTATCCCGGGGGGCAGGTGCAGGAATAGTCATTGACGCCATCCTGGCAGGTCCCTCCATTGACGCAGGGGAAGGAGGCGCAGTCATCCACGTTATCATCACAGTGTCTCCCAGTGAAGCCAGCCTGGCACTGGCATATGTAAGAGTTCCCCAGATCCACGCACTGGGCTCCTGCAAGACATCAAGGGGGATGGATAAGCCCTGAGTGGTGGGCAGACAGACCCCACAGCCTCCCACCTGCTGCTCTCAGAACAAACAATGGTCACAACCGGCAGCTGAGAAAAGCTTTTTTGGGGGGAGGTTAGCTCAACCTTTGCCGAGTCTAATCCACCATTAAAAGTACAGGGGTTTTTAAAGCAAGGTATTTGTTAACCAAATCTATTTTTCATTCCCCATCCTACTCCCTTTTTAACATTTCACCCAGCTTGGACAACAAAGCTAGTCCAGATCAGGTTAACACCACACTCTCACATTACAGTGTTTGTGGCAATGAATGAGGAGGACTGCAGTAAAGAAAGTCTTCACTAGTTTAATCAAAACAGGAAGATAGTATTTAGCACTTGTATGACATTTCACATCCACAGACCTCAAAGAGTCTTTGCAAAACATTTGCAAGTATAATCACATTTTTATGCATGAAGATTCAGGCCGAGTTACCTGGCCACAGTCAGCCCTTAAGAAAATGCAAAGTGCAGCAGTGGCCCAAACCACGCTGTCACTTTTTAAGTACTGTTCCTCCACCAAGTCAACTACTGCCATGACATGGACCATGAATGATCAGTGGGCCTTGTTATGAACTGCAGACCAGAAGCCAAAGTGACTGGATGGTCTCATTTTAGAAGGTGACTGTAGCAGGTTTGGTCTTACCATTAGCACAAGGGCTGGAACTGCAGTAATCGATCTTCTTTTCACAATTGAACCCAGAATAACCCAGTGGGCAGCGGCAGCTGTATCCCCCGTCAGGGTTGTCCGTGCATCGCCCACCGTTGAAGCATGGTCCATCAGCACACGTCATTGCGCTCAGCTCACAGTTTTTACCATAGAAGCCCGGGGGGCAGGTACAGGAATAGCTGTTCTCGAGGTCCTGGGGGGAAGAAATGAAAAGTGGTCAAAATACTTATCTGAAGTTGCTTTGGAATGTAAGAAATTAGTTGGAAAAAAAAAATCAGTAAAACTGACATTGGGGTTTCAAGTGGCACAAGCAACTCAAACTTACAGTGCAGCTTCCACCATTCTTGCAAGGGTTGGCATCACATTCGTTGATTTCAATCTCACAGTTGGAGCCTGTGTAGCCAGGTCGGCAAGCACAAGTGTAGCTTCCCTGACCAGTGTTGGTGCACGTGGCACCGTTCTTGCAGGGCTTGTGGTGGGTGCAGTAGTTCAGGTCTGTAAAAGATTTTGTTAAAAGAAGAGGGCAGTCAAGACACTTGTCGCTTTGCAAGACTAGCACAGGGTGAGCAAGATGGAAATAGCCACTTGCTTTCTGTGTTTTAAAACAGACGCTCAAGCAAGGACTGAGAACTCACCCTGGTTGCAGAAAAGGCCACCCCAGCCTTCCTGGCAGTTGCACTGCCACGGCTGCTGACAGGTACCATGAAGACAGCCTGGGTATCGGATGCATTCATCACAATATCGTCCCTGCCAACCCACTCTGCATCTGAAAAAAAAAAATAAATAACAACAAAGTCTCGTCAGATTTAGACTTTTCGCAGTTGGAAACCCTATCGCAAACTCTGCAAACACACTGATGCCATGGATCAAGTTTCCTAAAAGCCCTCAGTGATCCTTCATGTGAGAAAGTCACCAAGTCCAACCATAGCATCAGCTTTCATCAGTCCCAGCTATTCCACTTCCTTAGATAGAGCCACGGTTCCAGGTAGTTAATCTGTTTACTCTAGTAACAAACAGCTAAACCTTACACACGGCACTGTAAACTCATTAGGTTAATATTAATGGCACTGTTGTTTGACTTGTAGATTAATACTTTGATCTGGCATCACCTGGATTTCTCAAATTACCATCTAATATGAAGAAAGGCCTTCAAACTGACCCTTCCGATGACCAGTGGCTTACTTAACACGAGAGAATCAACCTTAAAGGCAAAGAAGGCAGCAGGAGGGGAGGAGAAAACTTACTTGCATTCCCCAGGTTTGTCGCAAAAGCCGTGTTGCTCATCGCATCCAGGCAAACAAATCGCTGTAAACAAACCAAGCAGGGAGAGACATTAGCACCAGGGCCAAACGCTTCCCTTTTACAAGTCTGATCCCGAGAGCACTTTGCGGGTGGGGAGCGAGCCCCTTTTACTAGGTCGGGGCAGTTAAGCACAGCTGAGTTAATCTCTGGAGCCTTCAGGAGTATTGATCTCGCCCCGTAACTGGGCACTTTACTTATCACCGGGGATGAGCATTCTTCTTAATACAGTTGCACACAGACAAAAGAGGGCTCACAATTGCTCCCTTCCCCAAAGCCCCTCACCCTCCCGCCCCC
>VXBW01004173.1:365084-438214 GCA_013400375.1 Thinocorus orbignyianus
AAGTTCATTTTTCCAACTTTTTTTTTTTTTTTTTTTTTTTTTTTTTTTTTTTTTTTTTTTTAAATTATAGAACTTCATTACTCTTCTCAGTATTGCGTTTTAGAATGCTGTTTTTCTCTTTCTTCTTTCAGACTGCTGTGGGTTTCAGAGATCAGCCATGGGAATTAGAGGCTTGCAGGGATTTGTGGCAAAAGTTTGCCCTGATGTATGCAGAATGGTAGACCTGAGAGAACTGGCAGAAAAACATCGCAAAGATCATCCTGATTTCCCACCTGTTATCGTAGTAGATGCCATGTGTTGTGTTAGATACTGGTACACACCAGAAAACTGGGTATGTGGTGGACAGTGGCGGGAATACCTCGCTGTTCTAGAGGATTTTATTAAAGCTTTTATGGCAGCTGGTATCAAGTTGGTGTTTTACTTCGATGGAGTGGTTGAACAGAAAAAGAGAGATGAATGGATCAAACGGAGGTTTCAGAATAAGAAGGAAATAGCCAGAGTTTTTCAGTTTGTCAAGACTCACAGGAAACAACCAGGGAGAGAAATGTTTGTTATTCCTTCAGCTCTGCCTACTTTTACACGTTTTGCACTAAAGTCACTTGGTCAAGAAACAGTATGCACGTTGCAAGAGGCAGACTTTGAGGTGGCTGCATGCGGTTTGGAATGTAACTGCATAGGAATTCTCGGGCAAGATAGTGACTACCTCATCTATAATACCTGCCCCTACTTTTCTATTGAGAAGCTCCGTTTGGACAGACTGGTTACGCTTATGTACTCTCGAGAAGATCTTTGCCATGCTTTGGGTCTGAGTTTGACGCACCTCCCTCTCTTTGCTTGCTTGCTTGGCAATGATGTTGTTCCAGACAGCTTGTTGGAAGGCTTTTGGCATAAATGTTTGGTCACCAGTCCCCACAAGAATAACAGCTACAACAGAAGAGCAAACATAATTCTAGCTGTAGCAAATTACATCTCAAAACTTCCATGCTCGTACAGCAGCCTGAAACACTTGAAAGAGATGCTACCTGTGGGATCAGATGAGACATTACTTAGCAGAGGAGTGCAGTCCTATCTTTTGCCTGGGCAACAATCTCCATGGATTCCTCCCAACCTAACAAATTGCCAAACGTTCTCCCTTCAAGAACAAACAGCCATGTGTCAAGATAAGGAAATCCTTCAGGTACCTTGTTTTTTAAAGCTTAACGGTCACTTTATTGCTATGACGACTTAGTGGAAGTTGGTAATGAGTACACCAAACCTATTGATTTAAATTTGTTTGAGCAAAATCTTTTGTCTGTTAAGTACAGCCATGGTTAGGACTATTACATGCATTATGGTGAGGGCAGATGGGGCACGTTTAATTAAAGGTAATTCCTCTCTTTCTAGAGCATCAGGCAGGTCAAATAATGGGGAGCAGCTCCTGTATATGCATATAGCTGGGTGCAGAGATGTACTTCCAATATATTTGTGGTGTAATGACTTCTTGCTTTCAGAACCCACAAGTCATCAACAGCTGGTTAATGGTCTGCTTGGCTGTGCCTGGTACATGCAGTCAAGGTATCAAAGGGGACTGTGCTAAGAACGCAGAAGTTGAAATTGCTCTTGTGGAAGAAATGAAGAAACTTCCTATAAATTTGTATTTCATGATTTTTAGATCAGGTTAATTACCCTTCAGATTCATTGTCCCTGAAGGAACCAAAAGCACTTCAAGCAGCTTGTTAATCCTTAAAGGGAAGGGCTGCACTAGCAAGTTTCACTTATGTGTTCCCACATGGTCAGAGATGCACTGGTGTTGGGGTGAGAAAGTCGGATTAAGGCACCCTGGATATCTTAGCTAGGGTAGCCTACCTGGCTAATAGAAAACATTGCATCAGACTTTATGCAATACTAGTAAGTCTAGAGTACAATTCTGTAAATTCGTGACAATTAAGACAACACACTGAGATATAACTGGAAAAAAAAGAAAATCAGCGTGAAGTAGTGTATTTTAAAGCCTATATTAGCCACCTGTTGCTTCCTATTTTGTTAGGTACCTATTTGATAGACTTTAAATAGAGTAGTTTGTTTGATTTTTTTTTTCCTCTCCCTTATGTATCTTCAGCATATTTTCAAAACTGCTTTTCTGTTTTCTCATATTACTCTAGAGTGATCCTGTAATCTACATTTTCTTTTTCTAAAAAAATCTAAACAATTTAAAAACTACATTGTAACCTCTGCAATGCTCATCTCAGCTAAACTGCAGATATATTTGTTTGTTTTAATTAACCACACACAGATCCAACACGTCACATTTGACTGTAGTAGTTAAATAAAAGATGTTATTTTAAAAAACCAACAACCCTACATCCTAATAAAGTGTTGAAAAATATTGTTTATGCTTGAAGTGCAAGTTAAAATTAGCCAGAATGTAATTATCTTGTTTGGATTATGGCCAGGACAATAGTGGTAATATCCCGGCTCCGTAAGAGAATGAACCATGTGGTCTTTATGACAAGTGGTCATTATTTCTTGGCTAGATCTTTCATTTGAAGGGTTGCAGTTCTCTAGCGTCATGCTGAGCTACTGCTGTAATAAAATAATAATGTTTAGGAACTCCACTGAAGAATGCCTCACTGTTGCTGAATAAATCCTATGTTAAGCTGGTCTCTGGGCTAAGGAAATTACAGTCAAAGTTGTAGACATGTTAACTTGCCCTTTGTTTTTGTTACAGGTGTTTAAATATTTGTATATGTAATGCCTATGCTTTGCTTCATATTCTGAAGCCTGTGTATATTTCTGCTTACCTTGCACATAAATCTGCACTGCACGTAAATGACATACAGAGCTCAGTTCCAACCTTGAGGACATAGCCCCAGGTTGCTGCTTCTCTCAGGAAGGAGAAGAGCATAACTTTCTAGCTGACTGTACATGTAAATCAGAAATATTTTTAAGCTACAGCATTGAATACAGTAATACTTTTGAAATCAGCTTGTTTGGGTTTTTTTCAGTGTGCAGGATGTGTAGATTGTTTGCAAAGTGCAAGAAACTAATACTTTCAAATTATCTCATATCTGTGACAGTGGTTTGTGTGAAATAGTTCAATGCTTCTTTCAAATGATGCTTAGAAAGACTCTCTGCTTTTGTTCTATGCAGAAGTAGATTTGAGGGATTACACTGTTTATGTGTATTAGGGATACTGCAGTATTTCTTCCAGGGCAACCATTAGTTTATTGCTGTAAGAAAATGGTCTGTTGATTGGCATTGTATACAGAAGCCTATCTTTGATTTTATGCTCATGTGAGAATTTCTTCTGAAAGTAGGACATTTTGGTAGAATTGGTTTTGATCAGTAATGACCAGTGATTGAATGCAGCTTTGACCTGTTGAGTTCCCAAATTTGCGGATACTGGAATTCTGCAGAAATGGTGAATTTGGCTCTGGCAAGCGGTCTGGTGATTCCTAGTGAAAAAGGCTGTGATAGCTGCATGGATAGCACAACCCAAATGAGACAGTGTGGCACGTGAAGGGAATGCAGAGCAGAGGGACTTCAGTTCCCCCTCACCATACAGCATGGAGAGTCCAGCAGAATTATTATTAGTGTCACTCCATGGAAATAATTGGCTCTGTGCAGCTGTTTGAACACCCCCATAGTTTTGGTCTGATGTTGTGAAGTAGAAAGTCTGTCTGGCTCTGCCCTTGGCCAGTCCAGATTACAGGTTACTGGTTGAAATTCTGTGCTGCCTGAGAGCAGCTTTTTTGCTTCTGCAACTAAGCTGCTCCAGAGCAGAGGTCCCTGTTGGTACTGAAGTTGCTTGTAGCCAGATGCATCTGAATCCAGTGCACGGTTAATATGCAGCCTGGGTGATGCTGTGATTCTGCTTTTCAGCAAAAGCCTGCAGTCCTGGTTTTCCTCACTAGAGCATATTGTATTTCTTTTTTTGAGGTAGAGCTGTTGGAAAGTAAAACTGTGGTGAAGTAAAGTATTCTAATTTCACCGCAATGTAAACTGTGCAATCAGCTTATGAAAGAAATGGAGCTGTCTTGTGTAGTTCATCTTGCAATAACATTAGAAGTTTGGGGTTTGTCATGCCTTCCCTTGCTCTTTAAAGAGGGAAGATATGCTCTCAGGAAACTGAAGGAGGGCAGTTCATTTCTGTTAATTTTAAGATTAATTACTCTCTAACTGTCGTTACCCCCACTACCCACCCCTCAGTTTTAAGAATTCAAAGAGAAGCTAAAAAATACAATGATGGGTTTCCTGGGGATTCCTGACCACAAAAAAAGATAAGTTCTTTAAAAATATACTGTATTGCTGTTATTTGAACAGGCACTTGTTCCCTCCCTGGCCATTCTCTCTATTTCCACTGGTAGAGAAAGTGCCATTTCCTTGAATAATGAATACATTTTGTTACTTTTTGATTGGTTTTAATTTTGGAGATAATGCTTTCTTCCTTTTTTAAACAAACAGTTAGCTAAAGAGCAGCATATCCGATCTGAAAATTATACAATCTTCAATATCCTGAGTACTGGGGTGACTGAGTGCAGCAACTCTTTGGAAGATGATTATGATACAGAGATTCCTGGACAGGCACTTATCTTCCGCCCTGCTCGTCAGCATATTTATTCTGTCTTGTTGGAAACTGGAAAAGGTAAGGATTAAACTGCTTACACCATTGCTTAAGTATACTTTAAATTTTGAAGCAGGAAATCTTGAATTCATTGTTTCAGTGGCTACATCAGCACAGCATTTAGGATAAAAACTGTGGGCAGCTGAAGTGTACTTCTTAAAGAATCAAGAGAAAACATGACAATTAAATTGCAATTTTTCTTCATGCTGTTCAATTTCAGAGCTTTTAAAGAGATATTTTAAAAATTAGGGCTTTTCCTTGTTAAGTGGGAAGTTGTGAAAGTAGCTAATGATCGAAAGATTGAGCAAACAATGACATTTAGAAGATTTTAAAAGTTTGAGAGGTACGAAAACTTATGTTACTTTGCTAAGTGGAACTCCCAATGAATTAGTGAGTTGTAATACACTTCTGCAAAACAGTAATGCACTGTTACAGTCCTACTTTCTGTTGATTTTAAGTCTGCAATTTTAAGAATAGTGGATAGTCAAATATAGTTATTGTAGTAACACAAATGCAAGTAGTCGTGCCAGTGATTGTTGATTTCTTTCATCAAAGTGCAAGAAAAAACAATTTCTTTATCTGGTGGTGTAAACAGATTCTGTAGCAGGTATATGTATCTGTGCTTCCATTATTCTGCTTTAGAACAAGTAGTTCTTTATTCACATTCTTGGACAAATTTTTTGTTCTAAAGTCTTCCATTAGTTAAATGTTATCTTCAGCTACAGTGTCTTCTAGGCAGTGAGTTTAAAATTAAAAATGTACTGAACTTTTATTCTTTTTAATATGTTGATTTTTCCTTGGTAATCACTTTACTGATGAAAGCGCACCGCCATCATACCTAATATTCAAACTATGTGCTTAGAAAGGCACAGAAAGGTAATTAAGTTCTTTACTTCCTTCAGCAGCTAGAGATTGAAGTTGTGCCATAATAGGGAAAAAAAATAGGAAAAACTGAATCAGAGTTTACGTAGCCATTTGGAGAGAGTAACAGAAATCTCAGCAGTAATCATGCACATCTGTCATTTTTAATTTTTCGGCCTACTGCCTCTAAGTTTTGTAGACAATTATAACTTGGTTGGATTGTGTTTATTCCTCTAAGCTGCAGGATATTCACTGATGTTTTCAGAAACACCCAGACCAAAACTTTTAATTAACAGTTGTTGCTGCAAGATGGCAGGGTAGTAGGCAGATTTGCATTTGTGTTACAGTGTTTCTAGTGCTCAAAGGAAGATGATTAGAATTGAAATTAGAAACATTAATTTAGAATCTTGTTGAATATAATTTGGATGTGAAAAAGGTATTCTTTAAAGAAAACTATTTTAGAATAAAACCACAGGTAACATATTATTTGTTCTCAGTTCATGTTTCAAATTCCAGAGATAATTTTCTAAAGTAAATCATAGTGCACCTTCAATCCTTAACCCTTCCAGAAAGGTAAGTAGAGAATGGGCACCCCTATTAAACCTGCATTTTTAGTGCATGTATCTACCTCCAATGGCTTAAAAGATGTCTCTTCCTAGCAGTTCATGGGTTCAAATTTTATTTCAGTGTATAGTTGCTTCTAAGTCAAGAGTGCAGATTATTAATCAGAAACTGTATGGGATTTTATAAGTAGGTGTCAGTGTTATTTTTTATGAATTTGCTGCTAAACCTACAAGGAAGTTTTGTTCTTTACAAAGTAAGTAAATCTTATGCCAGTTTCACTCAGATGAGGTGAAGTTGACTGCTTTTTGTAAATTGATGAGGGGTAGGGTGGGAAGAACAATTGGGTACACTGTATGTAAATTGTAGTATAATATAGAATTACACAGAATCACAGAATGATACGGAGTTGGAAGAGACCTCTGGAGATCATCTAGTCCAATCCCCCTACCAAAGCAGGTCCACCTAGAGCAGGTTGCATAGGAACACGTCCATGTGGGTTTTGAATGTCTCTGGATGTGGAGATTCCGCCACCTCTCTGGGCAGCTTCTTCCAGTATTCTGCCACCCTCAAAGTGAAAAAGTTCCTCCTCATGTTTAGATGGAACTTTTATGTTCAAGTTTGCATTTCAGTCCCTGTTTGACCTCTCTCTTGTGCTGGTGCAGTAGTTTGTGTAGCTGAATGGTGGCCCAGTTTGAGATATTGAAAATAGCCCCTTCTCTGTCTTCCTTTTCTATAGTCAGGTAACTAACCTGGTTCTGTTTCCCCATCTGATTCTCTGTGTAGCCACAAACAGCTGTGGTGAAACAGCCCGAGGGAATAGCAAGGAGTGGGAATGAGCAAATCGATGGTGGCCTGTAAAAGTTTGCAGTGCTGCTGAAAGCTCATGAAGCTATCCCTTTGGTGTAGTTTGGTGTATGGTAAGCATGTGGGTACCTTTACTCAAGGAAATGTTACTAGAATCACAACCTTATTTTTGACCCTACAAAAATAAATAGGGGGTCGATGGTGATCCTGATAACATGGCGTTTGTTACCTATGTGTTTTAAAAGTGTCTTTGTAATAAATTGAGCTGTTTCTGATCATTAAGCAGAATATTGCCCGTAGTGGTACATAAATTGTCAACTTTTAGCTGCTTTCCTAGAAAAGCAGTACTACTGGAAAAATTCAGGAAGGAGAGGGAAATAACAGTAATGCACCTTGATAGGCCAGCAAAGCTCTCTTTTGTGTGCAAAGATTTCAGAACAAAGCCAGCAGGTTTTGGCACTGGTGCAGTCCATGGAAATACCTGCACCTGCATGACTGTTGCCAATTAGGAGGTTGTGTAATGTAGCCTAAGCCTGTGGCCAGCTCCTGGAAGTCCTGGCATCACTCCCAGTTCTAACATTAGCAGGCCAGACTGACCCTTGCTTTGACACTGTCAAAAAAAAGTCCATTAGCAGAATTTTTGCCGGTTATCACCAGTGGCCACTCAGGAGGGCTGGCATTGTTGCAGGCATAGAGGAGCACACATAACAGTGTTTCCAACTGTCTCGTGTTTTGGTGTTTTGCACATAGCTGAAATTTTCCTTAGGCTGCCTGGGTTGTTCAGGTCGTTCCACAGGTTGTTCAGAATCTATTGAAACAAAGGAACTGCTGTGTTTTGAATTTCACTGATGATATTCTGTGTGTGCATTGTGGGGAAAACAGTTTGAAAAGTTACTGTTTTTTTCCAGAGCTATTTCCATGCAAGGAGGGTTGGCATTTAGTAACCATGTCTCCATTTTGTTCTTGGTATCTTGATGTGCTGTCAGTTTGCAGGATCTTGCTTTCAGCTATGCTTGTTTGGCTACTTATGGGGATAGTCATGTACTTTTGTTACTAATGGATTACAGTAGTGAGAAGCACTGATGTGGTGGTACATCCTGCACTAACATTCACATTGATGAAAAGAAGACAATTAGAGGTTTCCTATTGACATCTCTTTACTGTGCTTGAGCTGGATGGGTGATACAAAGATAGTGTTTCACTGGTGTTTGGAATCAAGTGACATTTTTATAACTTGTGAATTGTGGAACTTGGAAAGAGTGACTCTATCCTCCAGCTTCCCCTCAGCAAAGCTTTTATATTTCCATGTTCCTTCCTAGCATCCTCTTAACTTTTCCCTATGTCCTTGACAACTCACACCTTCAATATGTGGTGTTTTCAAGTATGTTCCCTATTGTCTACAGCTCTCCTCACATCCCATCTACCTTTTTATTCAGCTCTAGCTCTTCCATAGCTACTTGTGTATTGATTTGCCATCAGATCTAGATGAATGAATTTGAAGCTTGGATACAACAGGTAACTTGACTTTCCTGCCTTTCAGTTGGTAGCCTAATAGGGTCTCTCTGTCAGCTGAGTCACCAGTTTCACAAAATGTTTAGGAATTTAATATATTTGAAATCTCTGTCAGGTTTAGTTGCAACAGCAGTGCACCCATGAATTACTTATAAGACAGATGTCCAAATTGTATTAGGCTTGCTTTCTTAAGAAGCCAGGCTACAATCTGGGAGGCTGAGCTGAATAGATTGAATAAAGCAGAGTAATTTACATAATAAATCCTAAAACAGAATGCCAAAGCATCAGAATCTTTCTGAAAGTGACTTTGGGATATTAAATAGGAGGGAGTTGTTTGTGAAATAGCATTACCATAGGAATGATTTAGAATCAAGGTGTGAGACTATTCAGCTACCGGAATGTGTGGTTTAAGGCTTTTTTTTTTTTTTTTCCCCCTAGTATAGGCATTTTTCGTTTTGTTTTTAATATCATCTGGTTTTGAACTGTGAAGCATGGCAAGCGAGGTGTATTGCTGTCTCTCATAGTCCAGCTGTTGGTCTCCTTCAGTCCCTCACCTTCATTAGGAGAAGGAAGAAGAAGCAGGGCTGTAAAACATATTTTGTTATGTTCTCCCCCTCTCCTATCCCTGACACTGGAACTCCATCTGAGGAATTCCTGCCCTTGCACCATAGCACACTGCTCGTTCATTCATGCCAACAGTTGTTTGCAGCATTGAGCTGTTAATATGATCAGGAAATTAATATGACCAAACTTTTTGGGGTGGTATAGAGAAGGGAAGGGGAGCATTGGAGAGATCTGTTTGGCTTGTTTTAATCTAGGTGGAGTTTTTTATTTGGGTTCATAACGTAGCACCAGAAATACTTGTGCAGTGAAGTGCAGGGTGATTGGAGTTGATGATAAAAGGCAGGAATTTTGAAGAACAGTGCCTTCAGCACTGGGTGAGAGCTGGAAGGAATTAGAGATGCAGTTCTGTGAATCTGGAAAGGGACAAACTAAGGGAAAAAAAACTTTGCGATTTGCCCAGGAAAGATTTGAAAACACTATTCCAAGTGCCCAGGACTAGCTAAATCTGTTTACTTCATACTGTTTACCACACTGCAAAGGGTGGAAATTTAGAGCTATATGACATGGTTACCATAAGCAAAATCTGGAAGGAATTCAGAAGCACCATTTATAATGGTAATGAAGGGTTGTTGGGTTTTTTTGTTGTTGGGTTTTTTGTTTTGGTTTTGGTTTTGTGTTTTTTTTCCTGAAGACTTGTATTGGAATAATTATGAGCCAATTATTGGAAATTGGATAGAGTGCATTGCAAAAAATCTTAAATGCTTAAGTTTTTTCCTGAGGGTATTTGCATTTTTTTAGTTTGTTTTTTTTTTTTTTATTTTATTTTATTTTAAATCATCAAGTAGTTAGATGCATAACTCAAGTAATGAAATTTTTAACTTAAGGGGCACCTTGCTCTTTACTGGGGGGCGGAGCAGAGTTGAGGTTAGGGGGTAGGAAGCCACTTGAGCTATTATGCATAAACAATCCCTTTATACTAGATAAAAGGTCTGGAACAATGGGTTGTAAAAGCTCTGCATCTGATGCTGGGATGACTCCATTGCTGTCAGTTTTCAAATAGCCATCAAAGCCTCCTTATAAAGATTTTGTCTCAAATCCTGACACAGGAAATGTCAGGGCAATGTCAGGGAGGAGAATCATATTAAGGACTGCCTGCATTTGTGCCAGTGTGAGAACCCAGAGAGACTGAGGTAGCTCATGTAGGTCCCTAAGCTATGCCAGATGCCTCCACAGCTTCCTGAACTGCCTTGGAATGGGAAGGCCTGAAATTGGCTGAAAGCCATTTTAAAATGCTTTCCACAGGCTCTTGTACTTACTTTTTTGGCTGCAATTCCCGGCTCCAGACTGATGTTTATAGTACATAATTCAAACTCTCTTAATTTGTTCTGATGATTTGTCATAAAGATACTAAAACTAATTTTTCTTGGTTTGTTTTTAGAGAAGCTGAGCAAACAAGTCATTATGAAGTGCCTTCTATTACTTTAAAATCTGATCACCACTGCTTCCAACTTTTACGCTACTGTCAATGCTTGCATTTGACTTACTGATACAATTCTGTCTTTTTCAGGTGGAGCCTGTCCTTTGGTTAAAGAGTGGTTTGTCTATTTTGGCAATCCCCTCCAGCAGCCAGAGCTGATACATCCTGTACAACCTTCTGTTCCAGGTAAAATAAAAATGTGTTTAAATCTGAACTGAAATAATGCCATCACTAAAATCAGGTTAGATCACATATTTGATATGGAATCCAAAATGATTGCAGAGAACAAGGAGCTAAAGTAGAAATGCTGCATGCCTGTAATTGCTTTTAATTGCCCTGTGTAATTATAATAGGATTCAGCTTTGTGCTACGTGTTATTACTATGTCTTGTTAAACATAGTGCTAATTCAACCATCAGTTCTAAAATGCAACAATTTCTTAGAGGTTCTAAATACTGCTCTGAAGCCAGGATAAGTGGTTTGTAGGGCCATATTAAAATTCTTCTATTAAGCTCTTTGAGAGAATGTGTTAATGAGACTGGCAGAGAATATAAAAAGGGACCATTTTTACATCACCTGTGGCAACCCAAAAAGAGAATCCACCTTTCAATTAAAAAATAATTACACTACCTGTTTCTGTGAAGCTGTTTCTATTCTCTGAAGCATCAAGTGTTTTGTGTGTGTCTTATCTTCTTTTCTCTCATAAAAGACACATTCATAGACACTTGTGGTGAAATTCATGTTACAAGCGATGTGTTTTATGAGGAGGTATACACTTAAGTGAAAAGATTGGGCACTGTATATGTTACTCATCTCTTTGTCACTAAATTGTATCATGTGATACAGATTTAAGATTTAAGATAGGAAGTAATCAGTACTGTATTAATATTCTATCAAATTTCTCTATCAAATTTCAGAGGGAAAATTGTTCTAATTGTTCATTTTTTCATGCTATTGTAGTGATATCTCTGTCTTTACTCTCACAACTCGATTACCGTTTAGCATCTACTATCATGTAGATCAGGAGCTAAGAGGGGTTTTTTGGTCTTTCACATGAAATGACTTAGCTCTATTGATAGACAGTACCATTGATAACTTATTAAGAAAAATTATTACCTAATCAACCTTTTGAGAGTAATGTCAGTACTTCTTCCTTCAGTATCCAGAGCTTTCAGCTTTCTGTAGCAGTCCTTGTTCTTCTAAGTCCAGATTCAGAAGCTGAAATGCGTTTACTTTTTTCTTTTTCTTCTTTTTTTTTTTTTGGTTCTGTTTTGTTTTGTTTTGTCGTGTTGTTTTGTTAGGGATTGTTTTAGAACCTACTTGTTTTTAATTTTCTAGGGTAAAAGTAAATTTTCTTTTAAGATATCCTAAGATTCTATGTTTATCTTTGTATTTGAAACATACATTTAATGAGAGTTTTCAAATTCAAGAATGAAGGAAAAACAGTTGCTCTTTAGATATCAGTCTTTTCAAAACCCTTTTGAAAATAACTGTTTGGAAAGAAATTACTTGCATAGACAAAGTACAAACGAGGTTTCATTTGATGTACGGTAGTTTCACTGTCCAGTACCCCTGATACAGTATTAGAAGAGTGATTACCTGATTGCCTTGATGATAGCATGAAATTGCTGTGAAATTTTTCAAATGGATCTGAATATGGAGGGTAAAAATTGATCAGTCTGTCAGAAAATTTTATTTCAGCATACAATGATCTGGGAACTTGCAATTTTAAAACAAGCAAACAAAACTCAATGAATTATAAACCATACCTATGTAGTTACATTTCAGTTTGCATGGCAAATATAGTGTATCTATTGTTGTGACATTTTCCTTCCCAGATAGCGTACTACTTTCCTCCCTTTTTGGGGAGGAACGCACTTAATCTTATGTACCCTGGTTCTACTGCTCTGCAAATGTGCTACACATAAAACACACCTCAATGTTGAGGATAAACAGGATTTTAAAATACTGTGTTTGTTTGTTTATAGCAACTGCACAAGAGGAGTTTATAAAAACAGCATCTCCTCAGCCATAATCTTCACTAACTCAGTAATGAAAGGCTGTTCAGGCAGGCTATTAAAAAAGGGGAGGAGGACTTCTAGTGTTTATTTTTAGTGCTCTGTTGTCATTCCTTCAGCGAACAAATATTTTTCTAAAATTTTTGCAGTCCATATTTGTATGCCTTACATTCGCTCATGCATCTCTTATTTTCCACAGCATGACTTTCTAATTCACCAAATAAGGTTCTCAACAGTGCATCACATTTTTCAGGCAGGGATCATATTTAGAGCTAAATTTAAAGAAGTTGTTATAGGAAGTTAAAGTTCAAAGCTGTCAATCAAGGTCAGGCTACTCAAAAAAGAGAAAGAACCTCACCGGAAACTATTTGAAAAATCACAGGTGCAGTTAATCTGGGAAGATTCTTTGTTTTATCTTTTTTAGAAAAGATTATTACCACATCATCACAATTAATTTAGAAGTATACTGAGAATATATGGGAAATTCTTACTCTTGAATTTCATTTAGATTAAAAATTCTGAAGGAAGAACAGTTGATATGAATTTTGAACTGTAATGAACATAACCATAAATATTTCAAATTTTACACTGATTTAAAAAGAAAAGGTAGAATTCCTCCTGATTTTTTTTTCCTGTGGGTATATAAAACAGCAGCATTTTCATGCATCTGAAAAGCTTTCAGATAACAGATTGAATGTTAACTTTTTTTAAAAAAAACGAAATATAGAATCCTAGAGGCTGTAAGATGAGAACTTAAAATATATTTAAAATATAGTGTATTTTATGTATATGTATTTTTCTTGAGAGACAGTCTTCTGAAGTGGCATCTGCGCTTGCTGACGTTCTCTGTCTCTCTTCCTTCTGGAATGTTTCCTTTCATTTGAATGGATGTGAGCATGATTTTTCCCACACATTGACAGAGCAGCACTTAAATTTATAAAAAGTATCTCTGAGAAATGAATTTTGTTACAAGATCTGTGATCCAAGAAAATACTGTTTAACATCCGTGTCTTGTGAACATGGCTGATCTACTTGATGTGTGTGCAGTTTGTGTGGAACAAGGGAAGTTTTTAAGTATTTACAGGAAATGTATAGATTCTGCTTTTTGTTTTATTTCTGAAAATGTGTAAGTTATTGTAGCTTCATTTCGCAAGAGTTTGGGTGTACTTTCAGAAGATGAATCATATGATTCTAATCACTGCATCTTGCAGGAATATGTCATGAATATGATTATGTTCAAACTACTGTCTCTGGAATGTTTCTTTAATGGTCAGATTTAACTGGCATTTGGGTTTACAGTATCTTTAAAATACACCATAGTTGTTGGAAAGTTGATGCTGAGTGTTCCTAGCAAGTGCATTTTTGTACTTAATTTTATTGCTCGGTATTTACATGAGCATGTAAAATGTTGAAGTGTTAAAATTCTATTACTGGTGTCATAAAACGAAATTTCTATAGTCATCGCTTCAAATATATATATAGCCAGTTAACATTATACATTTACATCTATATACACAATGATGACATTGTTTTAAGTTGGCATGAATGTGAGGATCACCTTTGTATAAGCCTTGAGTTCCACAATACTCAGAGCTGGGCAGAGAGGAACCTAACGAAGTTCAACGAGGGCAAGTATAGGGTCATGCACCTGGGGAGGAGTAATCCCATACACCAGTACAGGTTAGGTGTTTACATGCCGGAAAGCAGCTCTGCAGACAAGGACCTGGGAGTTCTAGTGGACAACAAGTTGACCACAAGCCAACAATGAAGGCAAGAAGCCCAATAGTATCCTGGTGTGCACTAAAAAGAGTGTGGCCAGCAGGTCAAGGAAGGTTATCTTCCCCCTCTACTCTGCCCCAGTGAGGCTACATCTAGGGTACTGTGTCCAGTTCTGAGTTCCCCAGATCAAGACATGGAACTACTGGAAAGAGTCCAGTGGAGGGCTGTGAAGATGATCAGGGAACTGGAACATCTCTTTTACGAGGAAAGGCTGAGAGATTTCGGTCTGTTTAGCCTGGAGAAGAGAAGACTGAGAAGTAATCTCATAAATGCTTACAAGTACCTAAAGGGCATGTGTCAAGAGGATGAAGGCAAACTCTTTTCAGTGGTGCCCAGTAGCAGGACAAGAGGCAATGGGCACAAGCTAGAACAGAGGAAGTTCCATCTGAAAACAAGGAAAAACTTCTTTACTCTCTAAGGGTTACAGAGCACTGGAACAGGCTGCCCAAAGAGGTTGCGGAGGAATACCTGGATGCGTTCCTGTCTAGCCTGCTCTAGGCAAACCTGCTTTGGCAGGGGGTTTGAACAGGATGATCTCTGCAGGTTCCTGTAATATCATGGTATTAATGCATATCATGTAATATCATGGTATTAATGCATTCCACAACTTTTGCATGCACTGCATATTCATAAATCAGTTATTAAAGTTCAAAGAAATGGAAAAGATTATGTATTCTTTCTAAGTGGTCTTCTTTATCATGGTGCTTTCTACATGGCCGTGTCTTTCAATGTGTGAGTGAAAAGGAAAAAGGAAAAAAATAATTCAATCAATGCTTTTTCTCTTAACTTCTTGGTTGTCCAGTTTTGTGTTTAGATAAGACTTCCATGGAGGTCTTTGTGATGCTCCTCTTCTTGGAGTTCCCAAGAACTACAGTTTACATAGTACTGAATATGGTTTTCACAGAGTTTTGTGAATGTTGAGAATAATGCTAAGCATATGCAGTGTTTGTGAATCCCTGTGTAATTCATAGGATTCCTATGACCCCAATAGAATAGATAATTGTCTCATGACAAATCTTTACAGTGAAGACTTATCAATTTATATATGCATAAGTATGTTTTGTTGCGTTTCCCTTTTGTTACCCAGTTTTAGTGGGGGGGTTAGGTTAATTTAGCAAATGTTACGATGTATTCAGAAAGCAAAATATTTCTCCTTCCTGCCCAAGTAAACTTGTTTCTTTGAGGGATGTTTTCTAATTGTTGTAAAGGATGTAGTTAGTATTAACTAGAGCAGAGAACAGTTTGGGGGT
Source organism: Thinocorus orbignyianus (assembly GCA_013400375.1). Taxonomy (NCBI): domain Eukaryota; kingdom Metazoa; phylum Chordata; class Aves; order Ciconiiformes; family Thinocoridae; genus Thinocorus; species Thinocorus orbignyianus. The sequence continues at coordinate 380,516 of VXBW01004173.1, forward strand.
TCTCTACTGTATATGAATCTTAGGTCTATTGTTGACTGTGCACATGATGGGAGAGTCCTTAAACTTCGGTGTATTTGTTTCTGTGTTTTACTTATCTTTCATTTAAGGATTAATATAATGGCCTGCTTTTGGCCATTACATGGAATGTAATTACTTGCAGAAGAGATCCTTTCAGAAAAATAACGCTTTTGGTTGGTGTGTTTCACAGGGAGATAGCATCAAGTTTTCTTTCCCAGCATGAATAACTCATAATTCATCAGTACCTCTTTTTTCCCAGGCGCAAGTAGATGTTGTTTCTGAAAGTGTAAGAAACTGTTTATGGAAGAGATGTCTTGCATTTTTTGTTGAGCTCTCTCAATATAGATATGAAATCTTGATTATTGATGTAGTTCATGGTTTTACTCTGAAGAAAGAAGGATTTCTATTATTAGGTATACTCTTGGATGGAATTCATTTTCAAAAAAACCCCACAACTGTACAGATGGAAAAAGTACTTTCCTTTAACTGATTCTTGGCTTATCTGTTCATATGCAGCCAATTTGGAACCTGCTAGAAAGCAGAAGCCATCAAAACTGTTTGAGTTTACCAATGTAAAAATTGTCTCATGCGTTACAGTTGCCTTAGCCTTAGTAGGAAAGGTTGGCTTTGTTTTGGTTTTATGCGTATTGTCTTTGCTTTTCTTCCTGGAAGTCAGTCTCTGCTGTTCTGTTTTTTCATTCAGGCAGCAATTACCAGTATCAAACAGTAATCTGTGTCGTCTTGTGCTGTCTGTACTGGCCCTCTCACTGCCAGTATCTGTGTTATCACTAACCTGCATTTCTAACTCCAGTTAAGCAACTGATATTTTTTCTTAATATATATATATTTCCTTAGAAAATAATGTTAGAAACTTACAGATTGTATGGTGGCATTTCTTTAAATGGTTAAAAGTTTTGATGGGGGTTAGTCTTAAAAATAGTAGAAGAGACATCCACCAGGGGGATGAAGAAAGAAAATAGTAACTACTCTTCTAGCTTCCCCCTCTCCAAAGAGTTAGTACCATTTGGTTAATGGGCTTTCTTGGCTAAATAAACATTGTCTATGTAGATTTCAGCACCTTGTCACTTTAACCATTTATTATCACCAAGTGTTCCTAACTGGACTACAGCTGCTGCATGCCACACAAAAAAGAAAAGGTGTTACCAAATGTAGCTTAATTAGTCCACATTTAAAATTCACACCTCGTTCTATTTAACTACAGAAGCAGCAGTATTTTATGGCAGGATTCAGTCTTTAATTGGTATTCTTAAGCATAACCAGTTAGCTGTTCTGTTATTTCACGTGCATTAGTGTTTATTTTGATAATGGATTAAAAGTAATTTAATTGGGAAGCAAATTTTACATCAGCTCACAAGTGTCACAGGCTGGGAGATGGCAACATGGGGTAAATATTAAGGATTTAGAGAGCAGAGTGAGTGATATTATAGGAAGTCTGGAAAGATACATTATATGTAAGTGATGGCAGTTCTTTTATGTGTTTGCAACAGCGTTTCATACAGTAGCCTAGGAAGTGCAAATTTCTAGAAAGCCTTGATTTTTATTCCCAAATTGGAACCTTGTGTGGAGGAGTCATACCAGCACAGTGTTCTGTGGGGAACACCTTTACCAACAAATGGCATTGGTGACCAGTTCATTCATTAGAACAGGTGATTATAAGGGAGGCAATGTGAGGATCCTTCAAAGACGCCTGATATGCTAGTTCTGAGAGAGAGAGAGAAGAAACAGATACAGTTGTTTTTTGCTAAATCAGTATTTTATGATGAAGGTAACATTTAATGCTGTGGGTGCCCAAGGAGAAGGACACACTTGTAGGTAAACTTTGTTCTTGTGAAAACTAAAAGCCTCATGTCTCAAAGTTGTCTCTGTTGTTGTAACAGTTGAATTCAGTGCCCTCTGCTTAAACATGCCTGTATTCCATAGAATATGTTTAAATTACAGGCCTTAAATTTTTGTGTTATTTCTTTTTTTTTTTTTCAAATGCCAAGTTTTGTAAAATACATTTTATTTTCAACTCTGTGGTTCTTGCAAGTGCCAAAAGCAGATCAGTTGTTTCCATTCAGATTACAAACGAGGTAGGTATGTTTTATCTTGTTGCTGTGAAGATAAAAGAATGGATTTCTTTTGTAGGTGGAACACCTAATTTGAAAACACTGTGGTTTGCCAAAGGACCTGACGTGGAAAAGCAGCAGTATAGTACATTTCTGGCATGCTTTCACCTTCAGGATGAAATGGAAGAGTTCCGAGCTCTAGAAGCACCTGTTGCAGCATTCTGCTGCTTGCTGGCCTATTTTATGATGCAGGTAACTGGGACAGTTGATTTTTCTTCAGCTGTCAGCTCTGAGAGAAGTACACAACTAATAAATGGTTTCTTGCTAGCTTGTGCTGGATTTTTCTCTTAATCTTTACTGTAGGCATAGCTGAACAAATACAATAGTACTACATTACAGTATTTTTAATTACTGCATTTAACATGCATCATCCTGTTCAAGAAACACTTGAATTTTTTTAGTAGTTAATCATAACTCTCACATACCCGTGACAAAACCCCTTGGGCAGTTAAATAGAGTCTAAAAAGAGGGATTTCCCCCACTTTTGGGGACCTGCTCACAAATTAAAGCCTCTCTTTTTGTGTTTTCTTTGTCTTGTCAAAGAAGATATTCCCTTAGGTGACCATGCAGGCTGTGCAAACAGACAATATAAATATTTAGTCAGCTCTCACTACTTTTTCACACCATCTTGTCGATCTACTCGATTTCAAACCAGAACTGGGGATATGGCTCTTCTCATTAAATTCTGAGTAATAGGTGATCATTAGGTAGTAGTTCTGTTATAATTCTAGACATTTAGCAGCCTGCGGTCTGCCTTAATTGTAATAAAAAGGAACACAAGATTAAATACAGCCTTGCTTCATTATTTACATTTCTCTTAGGTATTTAATAAATTGTCTGTACTTGCCACCTTTAAAATACTGATCTCAGATGCAGATTTTCCTCTCCAAGGAGGAGGAAATTATAATACCTTTATCTGATCTGATAAGCTCTGTTACATTTTTACTTACACTGAACTATGTTGTTTGGGTTTTTTTTTACTTCAGATTTATACTGGTGTGTGGTACATGAAAACAAGTTCTCCCTAACTCTTCCTTTCTTTTGGCTTCATAAGTACCTGTTCAAATTTAGATTACACATTGAGGAAGTACGTGTGAGAATTATACAAATTATCTATATTGGTCTTTTTTTTTCTTTAATTTTTGTATAGCAGAATATAATGGAAAGATTTCTGATGATGAAACCCATTAAACATCATTTTATGCCTTGTGGTTTCAATTCAACAAGATACATATCATGTACTTAGCTTTAAACAAACTTCAAGTAGGTTTCATATTTGGATATGAAATCCATGTCTTAGTTATCTATTTTCACTGTTTTGTTCATTCATTGTTTTATTTCATTTAATTATTGTGCACCCTTTCGTAGCCTGATTACTAAATTATTTGAGAAGTGTTTCTTTAGTGGTATTAAAAAGTAACAGAACACTACAGAAATGTGGGTTTACTGAGCCTTGACCACAACATATTAATAAAACGTAGAAAACGGTCCTTGTTAAGGATATGGGTTTGAGAACATATTATCCAATGACTGATGTTAAAAACAGAGACAAAAAAGTGAGAAAAAATTTCCTATAGGCAAATCTTGACTATATAAAGTAAGTGTCGGTTTGAAGAGTAATCTTTTCAATGAGGGTAGTTTTCAAATATCCTCCAAATTAAGAACAAAAATAGTGAAGGAAAAAAAATACAAAATGATAGGTCTATCTTTAAAGTTAGGGAAAAGGGGCAAATGAGTTCAAATACCAAACAGCGGAGCCTCCAAAGAAAGGGGAAATTTCCAAAACTGTAAAAGCTTGAAAAAGAAGAATTGTGATGATGGACGTGTGATAACTCACCAAGTTCAGTTACTCAATAAAATGCTTTTCTAAAGAAGTCTTTTGACATTCATAAGCATTTTGGCTGATCTGCTCTATTGGGGGTATTTCTTTGCTCTCGTACTTGGAAGCAATCTTTGACTTGATTTTCTTCAGCCAAAATAGTAGAAGTATTAAGCATTGTTTTGTAGATGAAAGTCACTGTTCCTATTACTGCAATGTATAAAATGTGCAGTTTTAGTAAATCTGTTTTGTTGCCATCTTCACAAAGGTGACACCTGACTTGAAATGCAGGGTAAAGTAGGGCCATTATCAGATCTTAGCAGCCAGGTGGAGTTAATGAATACCAAGGAGCATTTGGAAAGCTTAAAACTTTTCTGATACCCCTCACATTCTTGTGCTTTATGCAAGTTTTAAGAGAGTTATAGAGGGCTTAGTATTTTACAGTGAGATAAGCAGCAAGGCCTGATTTAGAAAACAACAAACAAACAGACAAAAATTCTCAGTAGTGATTGAATAATTCTTACCTTGAGAAGGAAAGAATGGGTCACTCTTCCTAAAGAAATAAATTAATGAGGTAATTATTTGTAATAATGTCATCTTAATGTTGTTTTTTTTCCCTATTGATTTACAAAAATTTTTTAATTATTTTTCTCTCCTTTTTTCTGTCACTTTTTAATTTTTAGTAGTCTTGAAAGAAACTTTTAATGGATTGAAATGGGATGTACACAACATTCCCTTAAAATCAAGCTGTTAAAAGTAAGGCAGCACGGAGTTTTAGGCAGCCTTTTAACTGTACTGTAAGCTCACAATGCATATTTTCACACTTTGCAGGAGAAACCTTCCCTCGAATTTCAGTTGATAAAGAATTATAAAGCTTAATGAATCTCACTTAGAGACTCTTTTATAGCCTCAACATTTGTAACATATTTGATCTTGGTGCACATGTATAATCTGTAGCATTCTTACAAGGGGAAGGAAGTGATCAGAACTGGACTGGTTTTGTTGGGGAATCAGCCAAGCTGATCTAGAGTTGCTGTTTTTCTCCTGATGTGACAGTGTGCCTCTATAGAATTGGCAAGAAAAGCCAATTTTCAGAAAGTTCCTCTTCAGGGTCTTGAGATAATGTACTATTTTTTCACCTGTTTTAGGTCAGTAGCCTCTCTCTGGAGGACTTAAATGCGTTTCTGGCACTCATTCTCTGCCTCAAGGGGAAGTCAGCTGCTCAACTGGCAGGTTTGCAGGTATGGACTGGAATAATTGAGTAACGTGAAATGTTTATAGTAGCTTTGGAATAAATATTTTTGGGGGTATTTCTTCTGCATTAAGTTTTTTCAGATGCAGGAACCAGGGGTCATGGTAAATATAAGGCTTTTAATGTGCTACAGTTCATGTGAATACTTTAATTTGCTAATCACATTAGAAAAAATAAAATAGAAAGGATGCATTCTAGTGGTTGCAGTCCTAGAGTGAGCGAATTAGTCTCAGATTTCTTCCTGGCTTGACTTCCAGACTTCCAGCTGATGGAAAATTTGTAATGGTGAATCCTGTCTTGCAACATTGCTTCATTATTTTTTCCTGAGGAGGACAGTGTTTTGGGATATAAGTTGTATGAAAGTCACTACACTAAATAAACGTTAGTATTATTACTTGTGGGAGGACATAAACCTAAGCAGAGAAAAAAAGTCTTGTTACCTAATGTGGCCCACTGTAGTGAAGACTTTTTGGATCACACTATCCTGTACTTATTTCAAAGTTCTTTTTAAAATGTATATATACTCTGTGCAAATCTGTTTGTTTTTTTTTTCCCCTTTCCTATTTTCCAAGTTCCCTGGTGGTTATTGCAGTAGTACTGTCTAAATATTTCTTGCATATCTTACTATAAAAGAATATTTTGTAGAGCACTTACTTATTCTATTGAAATTCTCGGTAGTGCCTTTGTTAGTAGTTTGAGCCATAATAAATCCCTCTGAAGAGAGTAGCGAGGATAGATCTTGGCTTCTTTCCTTTCCGAGGCTGTGAATAGGTGAGTAACAGTTTGACAATTTTCCTATTACCTTCCAGTTAACCTTACTTCCTGTGCTTTTGATACTTGGATCTCCCAGTGGAAAATAGTTGCTGTTTCTCAGTTTGTTTTGTATCTCTAACTGGTTGAAGCCATATCAGGAGAGGATATTATGGTATATTAATTCCTGTAAGCATACATTTTTTTGCTTCATATATAGGCCGCCTATAATTTTTTGTAGCACCACAATCAAGTTCAAGATAGGTATGAGGTTAATCTCACTTCACAGGAAGAGTGAAAAATGGTCTGTTTCTCATTTCTGTGCTTATGAAGTGAGAGTAGATGAACTTAATGTCCTATGTATTTTCTCTTGGAACAGCAGGAGACCGAACTAATAGAATATCTTATATGAATATTCTAAAAGTAATGATCAATAAAGCAAGCATACTGAGCATTGTAATTCAAGTATCCTATTTTCCAGATTCCATTTCAGAATTGCTTAAACTGATTTTACTCATTGCTATATTCATTTCATAGTTTTACAAAATTGAGTTATGCTGTTAAGTTACTTTAATAGGTAGTAAGTAGGTTATCAATAGGTATTTAATAGCTTAATTTTCTAGAGATTTGTGTTTAAAATCAGTGGAGAAGCCAAGTGAAATTAATTACACTAGTATGTAGCTCATTAATATATGGGGTTTATAGTAAGAGAACAGGAACAAGTTTAACTTTCTCTTCTCCACTGAAAAGTCAAACATGATCCATAGAAACAACTTAATAACAGGCCGTTCAAGGAGGTTGTGTTAAAATGTAGCGTCTGCCAAATTTTATGAAAGTGTTTGACATTTGCAATTTTGGACTTACCACTGTATTATTATTTTAAGTGTAGAAAAAGTGTTTATTCCTTCTAAAGAGTTCTGTGAAGAACACTGATTTGATTTTAAAAATTTGTTATGTTTATGCAAGCATCCATTAGTAAATATGCTTTAGCAGAAGAAAACTTAACTTCCACTGTGAAGTATGAGAGAAAATGCAAATAGAGCCTGTTCCTCTCATAGGATGAAGAGCCTTCACTTCACTTTTCAGCCTTCACTTTCAAATCTGCTTTCTGATATGCTGCCCATATTTCATAATTAATGAGATCCATAAACCCGCAAATTTATGGAACAGAAATGTCCATGGTTTGAATAAAGTGGGTTAGAGCCATAAAAAATATAGTTTGTCTTGTGCTGAGAGAAAGTGAACTGTGGACATATAATTAAAATGCACATTAAATAACTGCTTTTTGAGAAGAACATAATGTTTATACATGAAGATTTGATTATTTTTCAGGATTGGTGGTTTCAAGATACCAGAATGTGGACATGATAGAGAAGGGATTTTATATGTTTTTTTTCTTCTAAGTTTTTTTTCTGGTTTTCTTATGCCCCCCCTTATATGGTAGATTAACATTCTGCTTAGCCCAAACCCCCTATAGAGCTTATACATAAGGTCAGAATTAAATTTTGGACCCCAGGTTGCCTCTTTCCCTTCATTCTATTTTAATCTGGTGTGCAGTTTTGGCAAAAAGCCCAGAGAGGCATCAGTCTGACTTTGAGGCCATCGCAGAGAAAAAGAGGCACCAGCAGTCACGCTTGTGCTCTTGTTTCTTATGTTGTGCTGGCCCTGGTTGTTTACAAGTGCATGTATAGATCATCTTTCACCTGCAGTGTGTGTAAAATGCTTTTGAAACAGGAGAGGCCATAGTGAATTATTAACAGAAATGTATTTCTTCTAAGATTTTTCTAAATATGAAAATATATGAACCATTTGTATTGGAGGTGGAAAGTTGCGACACACATCCCGTGACAGGGGGGTTGGAACTCGAGCTTTAGGATCCCGTCCAACTCTAACCATTCTATGATTCTATGATTTGCAATTTGATTGCAAATGAACTTTCACAAATTGCATATTAAGTATTACTTAATTAGCTTTTGAAATATTAAGAAAAATACTCAACAAACTAGGTAACTAGTTTGACAAGCAGAAGTAGCTTTAACAAGAACTGTAGTTGCATGAAGCCTTTGAATATTTTCCATTATACAGGTGACATGGAAGGAGAATTAGCTTGGTAATAGTATTATAGGCAGTATTATGGAAGATATTTTTTCTGAATATTTTCCTGAGAGGTAGTTAGCTAAATGCATGTGAAAAAGCAGTATGTTTTAGAGTAATGTGTAGGTATCTTGGGTAGGATCTCGCAAATTTCAGAAGGATGTTGCTAAATCTATTCTGTATTTTTAAACTCAGTATTATTTCTCCCTTGCCATGTGGACAAAATAGCATAAATAATACCCAGATTCTGAACATTCCAGAATTTCAATCTTCTGACCTATTTGGCAAGCCAAGCTACATTTGTCAACACCATTAGATGTGATACTTTTCAGACAGACTCTAAACAGGCTTTATGAGCTCTCTATGTTTTTCAAAATATAATTGCTTTAAAAACTCGTCTCTCCCCCAGGGAGTGTATGTTTATTGTGCCTGTGTGACTGTTTCCTAATAAACATTAGCTTGAAGTCCAAATGGATTGAGGAAAACACAAAATGCAAGAAAAAACATTGTAAAGACCTCGAAGATAAACCTCTCTTACATACTTAGGACCTGCTTCTGTGATGTACATTGGTATTACCTGAAGTGGAATTTGAGTGCATTCCCAAATGCTTTACTAAATCAGGGCTTTATATTTCCTCAAAATTTGCATTTGTCAAAAGCATTTTTAGAATGATAGGTGAGATTATAACTGGCAGGGAATGCGGAGTGGGGGATTGAGATGGTTCACTGATCTTGGCATTGCTTCCCAGCCCACTCATCTACAGTCCAGCCTTACTCAGTGATCTGGGCTAATCTGGAACAAAAGTCAGACAGAAGTCAGCAATATGGGATGTGATTGCAAGCTGATACTGGTTTAGTCCCTGTTCAACCTCAAAAATATAACTTTCTTGTTATTTCCTCAAGGTAGTCTTAAATGAACTAATCCAAATAGAAAGAGTTAAAGTCTTCCAGCAGCTAAATTACTTCTGGTCTAAAACACTGAAAAAAAATTACATGGTTAACCTCGAGAAAGTTGCATCAAATGAACCTGCTTAGGTTAAATCTGTATATTAAGGCTGAATGTATTCAGGCTTCCATGCTCTGCTTGTCTCTTAATAACTGTGTTTTGGCCTCTCAGGCCTCCATGCCTAGTTCAGTATCACAGAACCTATTTATTTTCACTAATGACAGAAGTGGTGGGTATGACTCCACTGAAAGCCATACCCTTTATTCTGTTACTGAAAAGTGAAGAATTGCATTAGCATGGATCAAGCATTAGTTTGATCCCTGAAGTTAGTAATTGTTTACAGTATTTTCTGGAAAGTCCTGTCTCTAAGTCTGGTGCTATTTTCATAGTCATCTTCTAAAGTTCTGAAGAAATTCAAGTTTTCTTGGTCCTGATGCATGGACAACTGGCTCTCTTTCTTTGCTGCTGTTGGTTCATAAACATATCAAAAGCATTCTTAAGCTAACATATTCAACTTCAAGATGAGATTGCTCTCCCCCATTTTCTTCTTTACCAAATTGGGTATATTTATTGGTATTATTAGAGTCTGTTTCCTTGAACATTTTTTACATTTGTCATCAGCTCAAGAATTCACATAACTGCATGCATTCTGTTGTGTGTCACTGGCATAACTACAAACCCCACCATGGCCGAGATCAGCTCTTCTACCTTCTAGGAAAAATTCATTCATTTAATTTGCTTATGGAAAAAATCTTGAGCAAGCTTTTAAGCAAGATCCTTAAAATACAGGATCCATATTCTTTTTCATGGAAGATAATCTTGCGTTTTTCTCCATAACTGTATGAGTTTTCTCTGCTTTTCTGTGAGTTTTCCCTTTACTGCCATGCAGCTCATTATTAGCAGGATTTCAACAGCAACGGAACAGTGTTTCGGTTATACATTCCTTTTAGACTGTATATAGCATAAAGAATCTTTCATAATGTTTGAAGTAAAATACACTCTGGAATTTCAGATAACAAAATTACTGTTAATTTTTAATCCATGCTCAGTAGAACTGTAGAAGATGAAATGTAGTTATTGGTAGTGAGAGTAATAAACCTCTCCCAAAATATTAAGCAAACCGATAGCTTTGAAGAAGTCAGACAGGGAAAATAATAATTTCTGGTATCAACTGACATTTTCCTGCCAAGCTGGTGTTGGTCAAAGTGTATGTTTACCCGTGAGATAAATGGTTTTGACTTCCTTGCATGCTGTATGTTAGAAGGAACAGGCAGCACATGAGGGTTGGAGGTGTGTTTGTGTGGCGTGGGTGGGGTGGCTCTCCATTGCCTTTCAGGGATGGCCCGTGTCCCCCCCCAGGGGTAGGTGACGCGCAGGGGCTGGAGCTGGGAAAGGCAGGGAGCGTGCCGTCAGGAAAGGGTGGCACGCGTGCACCTGCCTGTCATCTGCTCAGGGCTGCCTGCACCTGCCTGCCTGCCTGCCCCTGTCACGCCTGAGCAGGAATGCAAACCACACATCTGTCTAGGCTTTCCCCGCAGAAGCAGATGGCTGTGTGCAACTTTGGAGAAGCAAAAATGTTTTCTGAAATGACCTCATGAGCCATTTATAGGTGGATGGAGAAAGAAGATAAAACAAGCCTTAAGGCATATGGTTACAGGGCTTTGTGGGAGGTACTGGAATTTCTTTAAATTACAGTAGTAGAAATGTTCATCTTGAAGATAGCAGAAACAGCAAAGTTATCCAAGAACTGATTTTTTCCCCTTCTTTTCAAGTGTATTCTTGATTGACATTATCATTATCCAGGGGTTAAAGGTCAAAATGGTGTCCAGTTCCTATCTGTTGCTTCCTCTATGACTTTGTTCAAATTGTTCAGTTCTTTCTCATATTTTAGTTCTTAGTTGTAACCTTTATACACCAGTAGACTCATTACTATAAGTTCTTTAGTGAATTTTTAATCTATTCATAAAACTCATGTCACATATATATTCTCCTCCCTTTCAGCTTTATTTTGGGATTGTTTTGTTTGATGTTCACTGAACATCATGTGCCAACGTGTGGTTAAAGGAGCTTTTTATAAAGAAATGGAGCTGTGTTCAGTGAAGAGTAATCCATGTCCATTGAAACATCCCGTACCAGCATTATATCTTAGTACCTCAAGATATCATCACTCATTAAGACAATTCTGTCCCAGTGTTATATGTGAAGAAACAACACACAAGGACAGCAAACACCAGATGTGTAAAGGTGGTTGTGTGTTACCTCTAAACAAAATGAGTAATTTATGGAAAGATTTAGTTAATTGTTTAGGATCTAATCAGCACATCTAGTGTCTTACCAGCACTAGCAGGAAGTATATGCACAGTAACTAAAAAGGCATATTACATTCAGCTAGGCTGCTATATATTCCCCTGAGAGACTTAAAACAAGAGACGTTCATTTCCTTGCCAAATACAAAATTATGTATGTATTGGTTTTAGCAAGGGCAGTTAATGCATACCTCAGAATCATTTCCTATTTAGCAATAGTTTTCTATTTACTTTCTGTACATAGGATACAGAAATACATTTTGGAAGAAAATATTTCTACGCTAGGCCTATAAGTTCTGTAAATTCCTACTAAAGTGAGAGGTTTACTACTGAATTTAATAAAAGCAGATTTATGCCAATACACTTTTGAAAAAACTGTCCCTCAATCTGCTCAGTGTTATTTACTTTTACAATTTTATGTTGTATTTGTACAGTGAGGCTTCAATACAACAGAGGCATACTTCAGTCTAGCAATAATGGCAAGTAGTATTTTTCAAATACGGGAGGCTGAAAGCGTAGTGTTTCTGCAGGAAGTTTATTTTGGCAGAGCAGCATGTGTGAAAAAAATAGGTACCTTTTGTTGTAAAATGGCTGCGGATCAGTTCCTGAGGCTGGAATGTCAGTGAATGCTTATTTCAACAACAAAATACCTGCAGAGTCCAATGCTGGCTGAAGTGCTGAAATCCCAAAATTTGGCTTATTACAGAGCGTACATTTTCTTTTAAACAGCATTCTTCTCCATGTTTTAATACACCTTTAAAAATGGCCAAGTGACTCTCACATAACCTGTTTCCCTATTTATATTCAATTATATTCATAGTGCTGATAGAAGAAAATGTAGACTATTACATGTAAGTAATGTTATTTTCATTAAAACCATTATTTGTAGTCAGTTCTTGAATAGCTCAGAAGACCACCTTCATGTAACAGCTGTGTGCACCAAACAAGGATTCTCTAATTTCACTGTATGTGTTCATTTGAACTATAGCATGGGGCTGATGTTCCTTTGCCAAAATGTAACAACTTTCAAGCTGTGTACAGCGGTTTTCTGTTCCAAAAGAAATCAGTGGTCTGGAAGTGAATACCGTATTTGTAGCTTAATTAGAAATAAGTTCCTAGTGTCTTGAACATACCTGATCGTGGGCTGCAGGTTGGCAGTTCGCTTCCCAGGACATCTGAGATACTGCTGCATTAATTCATGGTTGGATTTGATTTGGACCTTAGGATTGTCGAGAAACAGCAACAGACCAGTTCTTCTTTTCTTCCTCAACCTGTGGACTTAACACCTGGAAAATTCCTTAGCCAGAGCTGTTTACCTTGGACCATATCACTTCAAAAGGTGAACCGTGCTATCAACAATCTTATTGCTTTGCAATACAAAGAAACCCTCAGATAAAAAAAAACAACCCAAACAGCTAAACAACAGAAAACCTGTATTGCACTGGCAAACAATATTTTTTCTCCTGGAATTCTCTGCACTAACCGTATTCATTCAATGACAGTTTCATTTTAAGAGTTTATATACCAGACATGATATTAGTAACAGTTATCATAATATTTCTGGAAGCTGCCGAGCTTGAAACTTACTACATTTTCAGTGGGGAGTGGATTGGGCCCTTAAAAAGTGTATGATCAAAACAATTTATGAGAGGGAATGACCAAACATTAGGACAATTAAATAGATCTTGATCATCTACTCTGACTCTGGAGAGGAAAAAAACCCACAAAACTAGTTTTTAAACTTGCCTATGTAATCCTTGGACAGTTTTAGAAGTGAACCTATCCAAATTCTTTGTAGTCACAATGATGTCTTAACCCATGTCAATGATTTCACAGTACACTGAAGAAAATGTCCACAAGATAGGCCACCCGACAGCAGCACACTGAGCAGGTGCCTGCCAAAACAGCTACTGTTTGCTAGTATAATGTGTGGCTGTGGAAGAACACGCTGCATTAGCGAAGGTGACCAAGAACAGTCTGCCCGGGAGTTGCGTTGGTGGCAGAATTTGAACTCCTAAAACTTTGTTCTATAGACCAGTCTTTATTATTAAACAAAGGCAAAGGGCTGGGGTAAAGTGTGGATAAGGACTTGAGATTAGGAGTATGGTCAAGACGCAGGCAGTGGCAAATGAAGCCCCGCATTTTAAAGGTTTTTGGTAATGGAGCTAGACAGTGTGAAGTAGACTACAGAAATGTACGGCGAACATCAGAAAGTGAGGGACTGGAAGAAGTTTAATTTTGAAGGCTTACAATGGAAAGTTATTGGAACTAAGAGAGGGAAGCAACCTTTTGTTTTGTTCTTTAATCTTTTCTCCATGTCCCCTAATAACTACTGAATATATTGGCTAATTTCAGTCACATTTGACAGAGATGTAGGAGTCTCTGAGAGAAATAAATTACTGCTGATTGTTTAAATAGACAGCTGGGGAGAAGGGGAAAGCTCTTTAAATTGCAGAACAGGAGGAAGCTTTAATGTAACATCACATTATTAGGGAATCCATGTCAGAAGGTGACATGGCTACAGGCATGGGAAAAATTTTCAAATAATTCCTGAACCACTTCAGATGCCAGTGACACGGCACGTAGAGGAGCCCATCAGTTGCTGGTGCAGACATACCAGGAGTCTGTCAGCATTTTATCTCCCATAAGGGACAAACTTTATTAGTTGCAAGGCAAATACATCTACCAATACTTCCCCTTCTCATAATTCCACGACATTAAACTAATGTATGAAAAAAAAAGGAAAGAAAATGTGATAATAAGAGTTTTCAGAGACCCAAACAAATAAAATATATACTGCTACCAAATAAATCCGGTATTATCTATATGAGGGAAATGTGAGAAGGTTGAAAGATAAGTATGTCACCAAAAACACAAGCATATATTTAAGACCATAAGAATTAAAATCCTGGTGGCTGGGCTACAGTCAAATAGTTAGCCTGATGACTGTAACTCAAAATTTATGTGAATGTTCTGTAAATGTCACATGTGTTATGGATCGTCATTAACCCAGTAATCATTTAGATCAGAATCGAGCAGTTGTGGCTAAAATAAGAAAAGTAATGTAATTTTAATCTTCTTTGCAGATGCTAGTATGCTGCCTATTGCCTAGCTGCATACAAATAAACTGAAGGGGCTAAATTTTATACTGATGATTATTCATCATCACAGAAATGTGATTTCTGCTGGGTTTTGTTGTAGATATGCTTCAGAGTTCTGATAAAGGCAAATATTTTTTAAATTAGACAAGAAATGAGAAGCAAACTTTTTGAACTGAAAAAGATTTTTATTTGGTTGCAGATAGGTCAGCAGTATTTTGTGTTATTATTTTATAGGGTGCTTAAAGGTAAAAGCCATTTTAAAGCTTTTATTAGGTTGACTTTATTGGCAGTTTCAGCTTAATGTAAATAACAGTGTTCTCAGTGAGGTATCATTTTACATCAAACTCCTGATAAAACCCAGTAAATAAACTTTTCTCAACACTAAACACTAAACAATTGGAGTGTTTACTGCTAAATATTTACTGCCAAGCCTTAGACGTGTTTAGAAACAGGTTTTTCTAGATTCTGTTGCAGCAGATGCCCTCATAGGATCTCTTTTCAATCCTTATTTTCCTATGCACACACCTTGTTTAAGCAGGAAGAGCTTAATTTAAGCTGTAATCTTTTATCAGAATAAACCGTAGTCTTGTTTTCAAAATACTGCTGCTCCTCTCCCTGCTCAATTGGACAGGTCCAGGAAGCCAGTGAGGTGCTGCACTCCCAGCAGCCCTTAAAGCTGACTGATGCCAAGTAAACCTACTGTTGCACCAGCCCATCGCTGCAGGATAACACTCCTTGAATTTATCACCATTGCACTAGTTTAGGTTGTCTTTGTTCAAGAACAGCATTTAGCTCCAGTGCTAAGGGGTATTAGCATCTTTTGGCAAATTTGGGAATTTATACTGGTGGCTGAAGGCAGGAAAATCTAGAATTCAAGATACTTTCCATTGCAGAGAATTTAACTTCAGTGAAGTTGTCATCAGTTGACAGTTTATCTCTTTATATTTGGAACACAATGGGCCTTACCTCTCCTAGGCAAAGCTAAGCCTTACTGTTTTAATGACAATTTCCTGAGGCAGTATTTACCTGCTGCCTTTATTTTTGAAGCATAAATTCCTTATGGTTAAATATTTGATCATTTAAGACACAGCTGGGTATGGGGGAGGTAATGTAAGAAGTAGTATGGTGATAATATACTGACTATGTTCAAATGGATCTAAAACGAGCCAGTTAAACTGGGAAAGTATTCAAATTCTGATGACTGTAACTTGAATTCCAGCAATTTATTGCTTGGGTAAAATGTAGTTGATTTTTAATTGTTGTTCTGCAAATGGTTAATTTTAACTAGAAACTGGCAAATATGAACCTGAGCTTGACTATTATATTTTCCTTTTCGTAACAGAGACAGGTATGTTCTGTGGAGGGTGGGTGGAGTGGAGCAGGGAGAGGGGGAGGGGAAAATGCCTTATGTAATTTTAAAGTTATTTCTTTTAAAATTTATATTTCAAGATGTTAGCCATAGCCATATCTTCTTTCTCTACCACAGGAAGAAGGCAACAGATTTAAAAAAAAAAAAGAAAAAAAAAAAAGGAAATACATAAGAACAACTTTAACCTAAATAACAATAATTAATACAGGAGGTTTTGCATTGAAAAAGTGTGTCCCCAGAATGTTATTGAAAATCCTACTAAAGGAACCACTTGTTAAATGAAACATAGTATTTAGTGTGTTGAGATACAGATGACGTGTTAAGTAGCGCCAAGTAAAAAATTGTAAAATTATGATCCTATCTTTACCTTTCTCCTTGGGTCCTACAAATGAAGGCAGTGAGGTAGCTTTGCCAGTGGGTACAGTTCTGGCATTCATTTGTGTCCGCTGACCTCTGGCATATTCAGATACTTGCCCTCACATTTCAAGTGCATCAGAACCTATTTGTTTTCTATGCAGTTCTGTCAAAAGGATGAAGGAGTTGTGGGGTTTTTTCAGTATGTTCCAGAAATCAGGATGTGCAGTTTTCAAATTGCATAGGATAAAGTTTACACCTCTACCAAAAAATCACTTGTGAAGATGCAGAGGACTAGGAGTATTTCCTTAAAACGTTAAGATACTTTTGCATCCTGATTATTTTTGATTATTGTTTCTTTAGATGTAGTTTAAACTGGGAAATTTCATTTCGTATACAAGATCCATATATTTTTATTTCTGTAAGTAACTCTTCAGCAGGATATGCAGTCTCTTGGTATCAGATTTGCAAACCGCTCCTGTGAACAAACACTTCTTGCAAAGTCTCTTTCTGTGGTCAGTGAGGATGCACACAAGCACATAGATCAGCCTCAACTTGTGGTCCACAGGCTAAAACCCATGTTTCTAGAGCAGAAAAAGGCATGATAGGAGTCTATGATGACAGCTTTTCTAGCAAAGACATTTCTCAAATTGTTAGAGAGAAGCACTATGCTTTAGCGATGTGAGTACTGCGGCATTTCTCTCGCTCTTTTGAAGTGGGCTTACCCAGTTTGGCTCAGACCTTCTAAGCACAGTATCAGTAACCTCTGCTGCAACGAGACCAGAGGACAGTGAACTTTGAATTCTCTTCTCAGTCCTCAGTTAATGGTGGCAAATAGGAAAAGTAATGTTTTCACCTCAGAGCCTGGGCGGGTGGGGGAGCTGCTGTTGGTAGGAGCAGCAGCGGGGGCACGGCGAAGGCAGCTGGTGCAGGAGGAGCAGTTCTCACGCACTGCCTGTCTCTCTCACACAAATGTCATCAGCTGGTGGTAGCAGCAGCAGCGAGATCACAGGGGTGTATCTCACATGATTCACTGGGGTCCTGAGTTTATAAAAATAGTAAAAAGAACAGACGCAATTTCCAATAAGAAGTAATCTCTAGGGTGTAATGCCCTGGTAGCAAGATGTATTTTCTTTTGGAATTTTCCACTTCTCCTCAGTCGTGATGTCTTTGCATTGCAGGCACCAAGCAGTTGTGAGCATTCCCAAGGCAAAGCAAGTCTGTGGTTTGCCATGTGCACAGGCTTATTGTTATAGACTCACTGTGCTTTCATTTTCTTTGTTTTTCTATGCCAGCCGTGGAAAATAGAAACTACTCTTCAGTGAATGAATTTCCTGTCTTATTAAAATAAAGAAGTAACTGTTGATAGTTCTTGCCTTGGTCTTGCCAATATTGATTTCCATTAAAAAAACAAGCCTTATCCAATATCCACCCCCTGATGCTTCAGTGCTTTAGGAACATTCTGGATTGATATCCCTAGACAGTGAAGTCTTTCACCTGTAAAAGCTGTCACCAGCAATAAATATTGTTTTATCTTTTTAAGCAGTATGTGACTGGTGTAGCTGAGAAGAGGACAGCTAGGGCTGTATTGGTGGCTCAGACTTCATACCCATTTTGGCAGAAGTAACAATTACTGCCAGTGACAGTACCAAACTGATCTCCAGCTTGAGACAGCACTCAGGGGCCTTTTCTATATTTTACTATTTTGTGCGTCATCATCAGAAGCAAAATTTTTCAAATTCTCATTTAGACACTTGTTCTGCAAATATGTACGCATTTGTTTTGCACTAACTTAAATAACGTCACTGAAGAAAGTTGGGTTAATTACTTATTTGTGTTTGGATATATGCTTAGATTTTTCAGAATAAAATAAAGATATAAGGGCTTTATTTTAAGATTTATGGCCCAGATGGCATCCAGTTTCCACATACAGTATTAGTAATCTGCTCTAACAGCTGGTTTACATCCTTGGTATGAGTGGGATTAAAAAGGACATTAAAAACATCATTGTCAATAAAAGAGAGAAAGGTATGAATTAATAATCATGCAGTATGCAGACATTAAATTAGAAGATGGGAATTTCTTGCTGCAGGTGCCAGCCTTTACTATTTTCTTTTCAACAGGTTAAGTACTTGTTTTCATTATTCTTAATGACAGTTTGTTTTCAGTAATTAAAGCCTTTGACATTATCAGTACTTACTGATGGTTCAGTGACAGAAGATACTGATTTGTGTGGTGGGGAATTTTAGCCTATATTTGTGCTGATCTATAATAAAGAGACTATTGGTGATATAAATCATACTGATATAGATTTGGCCCAGCTGGATTCAGCTTTGTGCTATTTACACAGTACTTAAAATCCCATTTTCCCCCATATTAGATTCAAGGCCTTTATGGTTTGCAATGCTCTTCCACAGCAGGATGTTAAGTTCACCCATCAAGTTTATTTTGGCCACAAGTTTTAATTGTGTTGCTGAGTTTCTCATTTCGCATTTTCTGGATGTTGTCATACTGTTCCAGTATGTGTTCTGGAGACATCTATGTTGAAGTGAAATAATTTGATTTTCAGACTACAGAGGAAATTTCAGAGTGTTTAAAGGTCTGGGCACAATAAACTTTGTTTTGTCAAATCTTATAACTTAAATGATCTCTAAGTGCTGTAACATTTTGCAGTTGATCAAACTATAGAAGGTTAATGGGTCACTGTACACATCATTTTGCTCTCCCAGTTCATGTTTTGCATTCTGCTAACAGGGTTTTTTCCTGTGAAACTGCTAATGTTTGAGAAATATTATGGAGAATAGTAATTTGTTTTGTCTTTATATTTTCAGTTTATCTGTCTTAAAAACATGAGTGAGATGCTGTATTTGTTTAAACAAGCATCACTTATTTCACTTTATCGAATAAAGATAGATACCGAATCCATTGATGAATTCCACTGTGCAAGAGGGAACCATCATTCACAGAATGATGGGGGTTGGAAGGGACCTCTGGAGATGATGTACTCCAAACCCCCTGCCAGAGCAGGTTCACCTAGAGCAGATTGCACAGGATGAATCCAGATGGGTTTCAAAGGACTGTTTACCATTTGCTCTGCAGTTTACATAGCTGTAGGTGATGGTAAGGTTGCTTATATTTCCTGATTTGAGGCCTACTTTTTTTCTTTTTTAATGTTTACAGATTGCACAAGTGGACTCCAGAGCTGTACATCTTGGGGCTGTGTTTGTTCGTGGCCTTACAACTTTGCTCTTGGCCAATAGTACCTGTGGCTTTCCATTCAGGATGGATGATTTGATGCCTTGGGAAGTGTTTGATGGGAAACTTTTTCACGAAAAATACCAGCAGTCACACCGAGGTTGCTCTTTGGAAGAGCTTTTGGAAGGCAATGTGAGTAATTGCATCTTCTTGGACAGTTCTGTATTCTTTGTAAAATGTAGGTGGCAAGGTTTATTTGAGTTTTTGTAGTATTCATGTTTACACTTGTCCCCTTTCTTTGTATTTTCCTTCTCTTCCTTATTCTTTTTTCATCCTCCTCACCAAAAAACGCCAAGAAGGTAGAAATACTGAGATTATGAAGGAAGCTATAATTTTATCTTTACTTTTGTTTCCACTACTCATAAAATAGTGTAAGAAAGTGTCAAGATGGTTGTCCGTTTCAAAAAATGAAAATGTCTGTAGTGGTTTCCTAGTACTAAGATTTTAATTTTTTTCTTGTAAGATTTTAGGCAAAATATTAAAAATGTCTTTAAATAAGTGTACTGGGTATAAAGTGCGCAAGAGTGACAGTTTTAAAGCTATTAAGGAACCTAAAGTTTGAGATGTAGGTCTGGTGAATTCAAAGAGGAACTGGAAATCAGTAAGTAGGTTTTTTAGTATCTCACCAAGTACCTTCCTGTGCCTTTGAGTACTTATTTAGTGCTTGGTCCCACTTTTCAGAGTCTGGGGATTTGTACAATTTGCTTGCTTTGTTACCAAAAAACCAGTATGACTTAAAACATAGCTGCCCAGGCAATGGCAGGAGATACCAGCGGAGTCTTGATAAGTATGGGCCATATCTGGTGCATTAGGGTGGCATCATGTCCGGGCTCAGAGGTAGGGTCTGCTAGGCTGGGTACAAGCCTGTACTGATGCACCAGTGGAGCCTCAGACCAGATCTGGCTCATGCTTCACCAGCACAGAATATGTGGAGAGGTGCTTGGGTGGGGCTGTGCTCATCTGAGTAGATGGCTCATAAGACCTTCAATTAATGTGTCTCTTTTCAGTGTGAGACTGAAATCCTGTATCATTTAATTACATTTGAAAACTTTATCTGCTGTTACATGTACCAGTTGAGGTTAAAATAAAGAAAAGTGGTTACAGAGGAAAAAATTTTCAGGTTTGAATTATTTTAATCACATGCATTCAATATCAGTTGTTGTATAATTAGTTTTCTTTTCTAATTTTGTGTCCAATTACATACTGTCCTCATCTGGAGTGATGAGTGGAACACTTGTGGGTAAATGGAATGTATGTGTTTTCAGCATGGAGGAGGATAATAACCCTTTCCATATGGAATCAATCATATGATTAGGACTATAGCTTCTATCCAAATCCTGTGGTTCCCATTAATTGCTCCATTGATTTCAGTAGATTTTGGATTGGGTGAGTGGTTCATCCAGTTTTTCATGTAGGACTTCTGCAGAACAATAGAGTGTCTAAAGAATAAATGGAACAAAATAGAACTATACAAATCTATGTGAACCTGATATTTCTTTTCCATTTGAGTAGAATTCAGGTTAGTGAATAACTTTTATAATATGTATCTAAATCTGTACAAAATTTATATTAGCCAAGAAGTATTTTCAAATGTGTTGGGTAGTATGTTTCAGCTAACATTTAAATTTTTTGAAGTGGTCAGGTTCAAGTTACATTTTAACCTGTCCTAGAATTAAGATGCTTCGATCCTGAGAACAGTTGGAAATATGCTTGATCAACTGAAATATATAGGTTAAGGTTTTTAAAATTCTGATACTCTAGTTTAACTGAACCCCAGATAAACTCTTCAGTTGTGGGGAAAAGTAGTCTAGCCCCGTGAGTTTTTAGAGCATCTTAAATATCTTTTTTGGGTACGGTGTTATGGTACATATGTGGCAGAGATAACTCCCAGACTAATAAAATAACTTTCCGGCTTATCTATTTGAGGCAAGAATCTGTTTTGGGGAAAATTGCCAAAAGATGCCAGTTTAACTGGGGCCACTGGAAAGGCAACAAGCATATGTGATTGTTTTTTCCTATTATTATAAGTTCAACTTTAATAAATAAAACTGGTACTTAGTTCCTGGCAGAGTTTAAGGTACTGCTGGAAGCCAAGATCTTTCAGCACTTGTTTGTTAACAATATACGCTTGAGCACCATAAATCTAATCTCATAATGGCTGACAGCATTGTATTCAGAAAAAAAGTTATTCTAGATGGGATGTTTTGTTACAGAAAAGATAAGTAATAGGAAAAAGTTACTCCTTTTGGTGTTCAGTGCATGTCTCCTACGGTTCCTTCTCTACGAACTGGACAGTTACATCACTTCAGAGGGTTCAGGAGATCTCAGAATCAGCATTGATTTGGTTATAATGGGCTTAAATACAGTTAATAGCTTTATGAAAATCACAATAGAAATATAATGTTGATTAAATATTTACATATATACTGAAACTTTGAACAGTTTATGGTTTGCTTCCCACAGATTCTTGTACCAAAAAGAAGAAAATGCATAAATTAAATGCAGTTGATATATTTGTAGGCAACTTTTTGTGTAGCTCAGCTCTTTGTAGCCTACCAGCTGTTAAAAATAAAAAATTGAAAGCTTCTGATAAGAATCAAAAATAGAGCCATCTTGATTAAAAAAAAAAGCAACAACAAACCAACAAAACGCTAAGCTCATATTATGCTAGTTCTCTGTTTTTGATAACAGTAATCATATTAGTTTGTTTATCCACACAGAAAATTGGATATAATAGTCTCATAAAGCAGTGAGGCAATGATATTATCACTTTATTAGCCTTTTTATTGTGCTTCTCACTAATGAGTATGTTCATGATCAATTTTTTTAAATTAAAACCAAATTACCTAGTGGATTCAGTTTAAGTGGTATGTTTTGTCCTTTTCTGATCATACCTTTCATCCAGCCCTCATAAACACTTTCTTAATTTATTCTCCCAAGAATATGATGAAAAGTTAGTGAGTGTTCTTCACAGAATGTACTCCATTTGTGTGGAAAAGAAAATATCTGTGGGGTTTGCTTAAGGCTCTATGAAGAGGTTTGTTAACTTAAAAAACGTGCTAGGAAAGTTAGTGGAAGGGCTCATATATCTTCATAATTTTTTTTTAACATGTACTGCTGCCCATATGCCCAACACAAATCAATAAAAAGGAGACAGATTTTAAGATCTGCTACTTCAAGGTTCACTGAAAGTTAGGGATATGTCACATCTCTTGGTACTGCTTCTTTAAATAGCTTCAGCTTGTCCTGTTGACAGTAGAGCTTTTCATCACACCATAAAGTAGACTTTTTTATTAAATTCCCCATTTCTCTTTAGACTTGGTTATATTTCATCAGACAGGAGTTGGGGCTGATGCATTACTATCGTGTCAAGTTTTGTTTCTAATGCATGAGATTAAGATACATTGATTTTCACTGGTACGTTTTCCATGAGTTCATCAGCCCGTTTCTGGAGACTTTAAACATCTCTGCCCGAGGTATTGCTGGTAGAAGTCTAGTTAAGTATATCTACAGGTGCAAGGTAATAGAGTGCAAAAAGCAAGTGATTTACAGCTGTGAGCAGAGAAGAAATACAAACTTCACTGAGACAGAGGAAAACATTCCTTCTGCGCCTCTACTCATCCTTCCCAGGATCCACTTGTAGTATTGAGATGTTTGAACTTTGTTTCTGAAAAGATGTGAAACAGATCTGCCACCTTCATATATGCATGAGTATGGGCTAAGAAAATTCTTTTAGTCGTTGTATATGTGGTTGATTTGTGCTACACCTGAAAAAAGAAAACCAGAACAGTCATTGATTTTTAACCCTGTTGTCTGCAGGAGTCTTTGTATGCACCCTTCCACAATCTGAAGTCTTTGATTTGCAAGGCCTGCATGGCAAAGAAGAGAACAATACAGAGCAGACCGAGAGGGAATGGATTTATCACAGGTTGGCAGTGTGTTAATTTTCTCAATAAAGTCACTATAATGATGAGGTATATCATTCTTCAACAGCAGCAGCATTTACGTAGGCACCCTATCAGGCTAGGTAAACTGTAAAGTCTTTCTCCAAGAAATCAAAGGAGAGATCTAAGAAAATATTTCCTGTTTTTAGGAATTAATGAGAATTTGATTACCCAATTTTGGATAAAATTATGTTTCCATCTAGCTACGTAGTTTGTAAGATATATGCAATAAATAAAATACATTCACTGATAAAAACATCACTGTTATTTACTCAGTGACTAATGTTATTTTTATAGGAGGAATTAGATGACTCAGAGTTTTTTCTTCCTTTCCCTCAGGGGAGCTATTTTAACATTGATAGTTGAAGGTTCAAGTGAGGCACTGAAGAGAGAATACTCCTTATTGGGCTGACTGATATAGTTCAAAATGTAAGAAAGCTTTTGGTCAACCTGGAAAATGGCTTTTTTCTTACCTAAGACCTTGCACTTTTTGCCCTCAGCTTTATGGCTTGTTTTTTTCAGGGGAAAAAAGGTCTAAAAGGTTTTCAGCACCTTTCAGGTCTAAAAGGTTCACAGGTTAGACTGAAAGTTGAAGCTTTTGAGGCTTTGAAATAATTCACACTGAATCGCAGTGTTTATGCTGGTATTATGCTTATTACCTGCTTAATACTTATAATGTCTGTAAGGATGAAGTTACCTCTTCAAAATTCCTTGAGCAGGTTACAACAGACAAAAAGATTTTCTGCTAGTTCAGTACTTCGTGTTATGTGACAGCAATACTTCTGACATGTTACTAAGCCATATTGGTGTTGGACATTCAAAACTAAGGATACATGTTGGTGAATTATGATACCAGACCTTGTTAGCATCTGCTTGAGAGCTGTACTTAACCATTCTAATTAAGATTTGTGATTCCAATTTGGACGGATTTCTGTTTTGTTTTAATGGCTGCAGCCTCCAAATCTGTGTCATAAAGTTTTGATCTGGTTTCTAAATGCTCTAGTTAACAGCTTGTAATCATGATGTGCATAAATGGAAATGAGGACAAGAACCACGCTCATTAGGCTGACTTTAGTTTGGAAAAATCATAATTGTGCATAAGTATTTTGGCATAAAACTAAGGAATGTTGTCTCCCCCAAAAAATATGCTGTCTCTCCTTTTTTTTTTTTCATTTAATCTTATGTACAGAGTTGCTTAGTAAATACTGTTTTTTTTAGGAACACAACAAAGAGAATTTCATCCCAGGTTCCAACAAGCACACAGAAGTTCTTTTGTTTCTCCATATCATAACCAGATGAGGGGGTTCCCATGGAGAAATCCTCAACCACAAGGTAAAAAACCTGTGTATGTGTGAATATCTCAAATCGTCTTTATCAACAGTATAACAGCTCTATAAGTATATGCAGTTTGTGTTTGTGTGGCCACATCAATCAATAGCAAAACTTGTATCAGTTCTGGTTGCATACTACTTTTAGCAAAAACTAACTCTGCAAGGTGAGGCAGAGGGTAGCATTGTAATCTGGAGTCACCTTTTACTCAGAGTGTTCTGGGAAAAGTCTTTCATGAGATATTTAGACTTTCCATGCTTGGTCACAGCTGAACTGTGGCTAAAATTGTGATAGTTCTGAAACAAATTGTCATAGCTGCACAGAAATGTCTGTCTGAAGTCTTTAGCTGCAGATCTTAATTCATATTTCAACAAAATATTTAAGCATATGAATAAAGTTAAAGGCATTCTTAAGTGGTTTTCTAGGTCAGGGTCTCGGCTTCCAGATCATTGCCTAAGTAATATAAATTTAAGTTATATCTTGTCTTGTCATTAATCTTCAGTAATTCACCAGTCTCACTTCCTGAACAGAGCAGATATTTCAATGAAGCATCGCTGTGGATAACGCTGTTGAGCTGACATAATTCAGTTTTATTTCCTCATTATTATGAATTAAAGCATATACACTTTGATTAAAGAAAATAAGGAAAAGGAAGAGAAATGTCTAAGATCAGTTGTTTTATTAAGTCTGTAGAGCCTAAATTTCTTCTGTTTCCAGATGAGGTTTTCAAAGAAGATTGATGATGTGATTAGAGAGGATAAATAATAAATAAATTCTGTAAAATCTTTATTGTGTTTCAGCTGCTACTGTTCTATGCTTGAGAGCAAGATACTTCCATTTGATTCCCAGATAAGGCTGATTATTTTAGCTTTACATTTTGCATGCACACACAGGCTGTATGCTGACTTTCAGTAGAACCAAATCCAGTCATTGTTACTGTGACCATCTCAAGAAGCCTGGTATTCAGGAGTCAGGTCATCCAACTCCAGAGATCTTACAACTAGATGTCTTTCACAATGTGTGTTCCTCAGTAACATGCTGAACTGTGTTACAAATGTGTTTCAGTAGCACTATTAAAACCTCTTGGCTTCTTCTCCTCTAGTCCTATTTACTACCCTCAGAATGCTCTTAAAATATGATCCCTTAAGTACAGTGAAATTATCTCTGTAAACTAGATTTATTGGAAAAGTATATCCGTCTTTACAAAAGAGCCCTGCAATATTTTAGAGTTCCTTTTAAACTGATCTGCCAAGATGACTCATTATGACAAAGTTTCTTTTTCCTAAGTTTGGTAATATTAAGACAGGTACTTGGGTTGCTTCATTATGTAGCCTGTGGAGGAAAGAGAGCCTCCACCCAGAAAGCATAAACCTAAGAAGCTCTCGTATTTCTCTGAGATGATGGTTTGAATCCCCTCAGGCAGAACAAGAATTAAACTTAGGCATCCCTCATTTTATGGTGAATACTAACCACTGATCTGTTGTAATTAACATCTCATTTCTAGCTGTATTTTTAGAGAAGGTAACTGAGCTGTGGGTTTTTTGGACTTTCAAGGGGCAGGGGGCGAGGGGTTTTGACTTGGTGTGATTTATTTATTTATCTATTTTAAGTTATCTTCATAAATTTCTTAGCTGTGTGTCACAAATAGAGAATGAATCCATGAAACTCAGAGCAGGACATCTAAGCCTCACAGTGAAGCAGATTTTTCCTTAATGTTTCTTGTTAGTTAGTTTAGAAGGCTTCCAATTTAGCACATTGACTTTTGTATATCCCATTCTGAGTGTCTGTCTGTTCTGATGTTTGTTAAACAGATTATAGGTATCTAACTTAAAGCTAGGGTTGAGCTTCTGTTATTGAGATAAAACTTTGCATTGCAGTACTTCGTAATTGTTCTTTGAGTTTAAAAGTCTGCCTGTGATAGCACAGATGTCTGTAATAAGCATGACTTTCCAGATTCTAGGTTCATAGCTGAAAGACCACACCACATGCCATATAGCCTATAGGTAGATAAAACTTCCTTAGTTGGCAGTTGAGATCACTAATATGTTGGTTTGAATCTCATTGTTACCTCATTCTACAAATAGCCAATAATATATTGAGCACTAAGAACTATGGAAATCGCTACTGAGTATCATGAGTGTCTGTCACTCTCTTCAAAAGTCCAGCTGATAAACACAGAGATTCTTTGTCATAGCATACAAATTACCACCTAGTTCTAAATCAATGTACAAAAGATGGTAAAAAAAACCCAATAAAATAAAAAAGTAAGTCTCGCCTTATCTATGCCTATGATTCTCATACCAGTATTTGGTTTGGAGGTCAGCTATATTCTACATATGAAAATTACGTTCTCTCCAAAAAATAATTTTGCTTTCTTTGTTTCCATTCACCTTTGCCTTGTTTTTCTACTGTCTAGAAAAAAAAAAAAAAAGAAAAAAAAATAGAATCGTTGGAGGTATATCTCACACAAGAGAAACTCTTTTGTTCAAGAGAGAAGGGAACCATCCAGAGCTCCATTTCTTTATGGAATGTAATTGTATCAAAAGAATATGTTCCCTTCAGCCTTAGCTCGCTGTAAGCCGTGTAGCTGAACATAATGCAATTATACTGAAGGATCAGAGTTTGTAGCAAGTATTCATAAAAGAGCAAACCTGTACTGTAATATACACTTGTGTTGCGTGCTCTGTGTTCCAGCATGTTTCTTGTTAATAGGATTCTGCTACAACTGTAATGTAGGTGGGACTTGGTAGAACTTTGTTGCTGAAAAAAAAAGACTACATTTGCAGTTTAAGAAGTACTTAATATATAGGAATCTATAGCTAAAATGTTGTTGTACACAAACACACTTCAGCCAGTATGAAAATGTTTGTTAATATGGCTTATGTGTGGTTCTAAATGGTTTATTTTCCTTTCCTGAATTCACACAGTCTGATCTACCAACCACAGTGTATGACCCCTATGATTCACTATCCCAGCACATTAATTGGATTAGATTTAAAAGTTACAGTGGCCCAGGAGCTTTAGGAAGAGCAACACCACCATGGACTTTATCCTCCAGCATCTCAGAATACTATACATCAACTGGAGAGGAAAAAGTTCTTCTTTCAAAATATACATAAATGTGTTTTTTCTTGCAGACTATCTGAATAAGATCATGTTTTCCTGCTTTAATGTTGATTAAAAATATTTACTTCCTCTCCTGCTCTTTCCAGGTAGAGAGCATAGATTGAGACATCCAGACGGGAGGAGAAGACATCACCTTCCTCCTTGGTAAAGAATACAGGTTTACATGTAGCAAACTGATTACTACTAAGGTAATTTTTGTATATGAGAACCTCTTTTTATGAACTTTGCAGAGTAACTGTGACTTCACAAACTTTACAGACTGTGGGGGAAATCACTTGAAGCTGGGGGTGTTCAGCCTGTGAATCACTTGTCATGTTAGGTATAAGCTTGCCATGTGACCAGAATCACTAAAACATAAGTGAAAGATACCAGCATCCCAATATACCTACATTGCTTTCTCTCTTTGACACTGGAAAATATGAAGTGTTTTTACA
The DNA here is from genome assembly GCA_013400375.1 of Thinocorus orbignyianus. Lineage (NCBI taxonomy): Eukaryota > Metazoa > Chordata > Aves > Ciconiiformes > Thinocoridae > Thinocorus > Thinocorus orbignyianus. The sequence goes on from VXBW01004173.1 coordinate 408,742, forward strand.
GCATAGTTAGATATTCCTGACTTAAACTATAAATTTTGCATATTTTCATTAGAATTGCACATATTACAAGAGTTTGCTCATCATGGGTAATGTGACATGTCCATACTGAATTGTGGGTTGTGTCTGAACTGTGGATTATATCTTTATTTTAAAGATTATACCAATGTTACAGGTTTCAAACCTGTTGAAAAGCTTGAAACATGACATCACTGATATAAACATCATCTGCCAGTGAAGTAAATTGACCTTCCTGTAAAGTGCAGCACTTTCTTTCAAGAACAAAAAATTGCTATTACTTTTGGCACTTCTAATTAAGCAATTTTTTTTTTGTCTGTCTCAGATGACTGTACAGAGCAAACCCACATCACTGCTGAGGAAAGAAAGAAAATGAATCTTGTCATGCTTTACTTCTGTAATAAATAATTCTTAAGAGAACTAAGTATTTTTTCATGTCCAGAATTGCAATTTAAACATGTATCTTTAGAACTGTTTCTTGATATATTTCACTTTGTGAATCAATTTCAGTGATGCATGTATTTAATTATAAAATTAATTCATTTTAAATAGAATTCATGTAGATAATACTAAAGAAATGTAAAATAACAGAGCACATGCCATTTTTAACAGCATCATAGGGTCATATATTGGTAAATTGGTAGCATAAAAGCCCCTCTTTGAGCCATTATTGTGTTTTTTAAGAAACTGATTTAGACATTACAGCAACTTTCTTATGTCTTCTGTTTGCATACCCATACAGTCAGAAATAATCAGTTAAAAATAGTTAATCGCTGTCTTTGGGCAACAAAAATTAGACAGTTATGCAGAAATCCAACTTTAAATCACAAAGTATAAAGATTGTAGTAGAGGAAAAAAGTGTCAATGAAACTTATGTCACATAGAAAGTGGGTGACACACTTAGAGCTGTGGTTATCTCTTTATGGATCTGCATCTTAACCTAGCTGAAAATTGTCTCCATCTGTGTAGTCTTCAATGATTTCTTGCTTTTCATTGGTTTCTAGCAGTCATTGAATACGGTTGACTCAAGTGGATGTCTATAAAACTGATGATTTTTCATCTGTTTGTGTGTTTTGGAGTCACAGCATCTTAAGTTTTGTACTTCAGCATTTTCAGGACATTAAGTTATATAATAAACTCTCTCCTTCTCATATGGGAGATGTCTGATGAAAGAAGAACAAAAGCCTGATGTCTGCTCCTGCTCTCAAAAAAGACTGAACAGCAGAAAAAGAGGCCATCCAAAGACAGAGTCAAAATGTTAAGAGCAAATTTTGAAATCTGATACAGTTTGTAGATTTTCATAGGAGTATGTTTAGTTATTGAGGATGATGACTATTCCAAACAGTGAAGTCAGAGACGTTGAACATGGGCAAAACTTTGTATTTGTGCAGAAAACTGTGGTCTTAGTGTTTATTTTGTTGGAAAGTCCATTCTTTTGGATTATTTTTCTTTTTTGTTTTCAATAATATCAATTACTGTCTTGTTAGTGTAGTTCTCATAGTCATCATTCTAAATTTTACTGTTACAGAAACTGATCTCAGTCTTAGGTTTCTTACTGTATTACTGCCAGGGTTATTTATTTTTAGGAGTGTTGGAGAATTGGAATTGTATCTGAATTCTATCTCTCGACCCATACTTACCAAGAGTAGCAGACACTATAAAGCTTAATGCTTGCATTAAAACTTGCAGAACTTCAGGTTCAAAACATAAGTGCTGATTTGAATAATTAATACATATGTCATTAAGCCTTGAAAGCATCATTATGATAGTTTAATCACCTACATAATACAGACCACAAAATCTTACCCTGCAACAGGCTGTAACTTCTAAAATTGTTTCACTGTTGATGTTTATGTGTCTTATTTGTCTTCTCACAACTGTTTGTCTTTTTACATCATCCAGGTGACATTACTCATTTCTGGAAGTGGATGAAATGGATAAGAGAACAAGAAACATTTTTATGAAATGCTATAAGCTGAAGATTATAAAAGCTTCATCAGTACTTCAAGAATGGAGTGGGAAGGCTCTAATCAGAATTGTATCATAATTGTATCATGTCTCATTTTTAGTTCCATTTTATTTTGTATACCTTTTTTTTTTTTTAAGCCTGTATCTTGAAGAAGTAAATTATGAAATGTTGTGAATCAATTATTACATAATTTAGGTTCCAGATAGTATTGCCTGGAGCACTTTATAGAAACCTTGTTGACACAGTTATGAAAAATTATCATTAAAATATTATGTCTAGAATCATAGAGGTCAGTCTGAAGTGTTGAAGAAAGCTACCAAAATTTAATGAATTCACCTGGTTGTATTGTCAAAACTATTAAAACTATTATGTCTCTTCTGTTAGACCTTTATGCTATATGAAGCTGAAAGTGCCCATACAAGTGCTTGGACAAAAAAGGGTACTTCTAAAGTGTTTACAATGATGCCACAGTTAAAAAATGTTTTGTTGTTTTGTTGCCTTCTTTTTTTTGGGGGGGTGAGGTGGTGGTGGTGTCATATGGCTTGCTTTCATAGTTCCTCGATGTCAGAGAATGAGAAAAGGGTAACTAAAACATTCCAGAAAGTTATAAAATTAGTTTCTATGTATGTAACTTCTACAGCTTTAATGTCCTGCATCGAATGCATGGTCCTCTTCTGGAATACCTACAATTCTCCTTATATATAGTGAGTAATTTACAAAACATTTGAGGTTTATACTGTACCTTATATCTGTCTTTAGCCTCAAAGTAAAGGTGTGACTGTGAGCCTTTGGCCAGTATAATTTTGGAGGAAATTCTAAATCAAGGGGAGACTAACAGGCATTCTGAATTCTTTATTATTATTTTTTTCCCCTAAGTGGCAGTTAGGGAAGGCACACAGGGTAAAACTTCTTCCCTATTGACATCGTCAGTGCATCTGTTGCAGATATGAGCGGCACCATGATTTCATTGCCTACTGATATGGTAATCCCAAGAAATTTAAGTAAATGGACAGAGTACAGGCAGGAGAATCCTGTAGGTATCTCCTGTATTAATTTTTACTCGTCTATTACTTGTCACACAGATTTTATTACTACTTTGGGGGAGTATGTGTGTTTTTAGAATAGTGCATAAGTACACTTGAAATTAAATGTCTTTAGAAGTGTTTAGCATGAGGAAGAAGCATTATTTTTATATTCCAAAGAGAAAATTTAGCTCTAATTTTGAAGTCTATTTTCAGAAGTACTATAGATATTGTACAATTTAAACTCTGTTGGTTTTAGTCCATTATTGTTCAGTTAATGTTGGTTTTTAGACCTTGTGCTGGTAACTCCCTTGAGTCAACTGTCAGTGGAACATAGTTCCTGTTTAGTATACAAGTTATGTCAAAGTGAGTAGTTTTGTCAGACAGATATCATTCAATATTATAATGTCCTCATATGTATTTTTCTGTTTGCAACCCAATAAATATATTCTTTCTTACTCTGCATGTATCTATGGTCCAGCTAAACAAATAGGTTGGCAGCAATACAGGGTTCTAGTTGTTAAAAGTCTGAACAGACTGATTTATATATATATTCTCAGGATCCTATCATGATAGCGGCATCCCTGCCTCCTTTTTCTATTGATTTCGTGCTGGCTGTAATTGTACTAATATTTTTTTCCCCTAAACCTTTTGGAATATTGTGGTCTGAGTTTTATGGAAAGTTCTCTAGTTTCAGGAATCTCATGATGTATAATAGCGTATTTGAAAAGAATGTAATTGCATGCCAGAATTTGTTGGTAATTCTCCCTTCAGGCTTTGATATGACAAAAGATTTCTCTTGGCCTCAATAAACAAAGTTAAATACAGTTAGAGTGGGAGTTTTGCAGTGCTAGTTGTGGTATGTTATGAATTGTTGGTAATAATTACCCTGGCTACTGATGAACTGTTAGCTTCTCTATGAGGTTTTTTTCCTCCTAATGTTAGACCATAAGCAGAAGCTGCTTATTATTATTTCCAGGCCAAAAGAGTATTGTTTTTCCCACCAGGATGCACTCCCACAGGAGTGAAAACAGAAGCATGGACTTGAAATGTAGAGGTGCTACTTTGCTGTCTCGTTGAACTTTAAATTGGTCAGAGTGCCATAAAGCTTAGGGACTGTCAAACTCATGCTTGAGCATTTAGGGATACTGTGATGTTCTGTGATTCTGGTGAGGCTGCCCTGTTAGATACATTTTGATGACCTGGTAAGATTGCTCCTGAAGGCGGGTCATTCAGACTTGCTGGGGTTGCCCAGGACAGGACTCAAGTGAGGGCAAGTATACAAGCCCTAGTGTTTCCTAGTGTCCCAGGCGCAGTGGTGCCTGACAGCCACATGGCTGGCTGCACTCCAAATGCTCTACCAGACTCTCCTTCTGGCCCCCAAGAAGTTTTGCTGCCTGCAACTGGGTGACCTTGGATCCAGCTGGTGTGTGGGAAGGTCCTGCATGAGAGAGCTGCAAGAAATCTTAACGGTAGGCTTCTGCCCCTTTAGCTCAAAAGATAATGTTTAAGTTCAGGTCCTTGTCCTTGGTCCTTTCCTAATCTACTGTGCCAGTATTGAGCCTGGCACCTTGCTGATTTTGCTCTTGCCTTGCTAATTTGACTTCCTGCTTTGGCCTGGGACAGGTATCATCAACATGGACTTGTCCAGTCGTCACAGGACTGTTGTGTGAACCTGGTTGCCATCATCAGATCTGCTCTGATCTTGTTCAGGTACTGTGGGACTGGACCCTCCCCAGTCTTGTCACTGCCCTCCCAGTGTTGTTTCTCTCAGCTCCTGGCTTGTCGTCCCTTGTGGAGCAGCCCAGCCTTGCTGCTCCATGACAGTGGGCTTTAAGGTCCAAACAGCACAGGTGGTCAGAAAGTTTGGCTGTAGCTACAGTAGTAATCGGACAGTGTCAAAACAGTAGATATGGCCTATGGGGTTACTTGCTGCTGAAAAACAGAAAAGAGCTATAGCCAGTAAAATGTTTTCTTGTATCTCTGTACAGATAAGGAGCTTGCACTCGTTGCTTTGTTATTGAATGACCTGTTGTTAGTAGTGGTCACACAGATAAAAAGGATATATTCAATGATAACATACTTAATCTGGGCATGAATTTTGATATTTCTTTAATATTTCAAATGTATTAATAATCTCTTTTTTATGCCAGAAGACACAAGAAATGCTAGGCACAGAAACCAATCCTGGATAAAAGCCCTCTGAAAATGCTTGATAACTGAAAGCTTTTTAATAGAGAATGGTGCCCCCTGTCTCAAAAAATAGGTAGCCAGGTATGCAGCTGGTCTTTGGACTCTTATTATAAAAGAGCAAACCTGTACTGTAATAACTGTTCTGATGTCAGATGTGATTTCTAAACATGCTGTAGGTAGCTCAAAAAGTCATTGTTCAGTGAAAGCAATCATAATTTTTAGAAAAGTGATGAGAAAGTCCCATGTAATTTATGGCATTTTGAAAATTTAAGTCCAGGTAACCATTCAGGGGTTAGCTTTATCAGATAAAGCTTTATTTTAGTCAGGGGTTTGTTTGTTTGTTAATAACAAAGCCCCAGCAGGCTCTTTATTTACTTTTACTAAGATTACTTTAATTTTCATTTGTGATGGTGATGCAGCTCATCTGAAAGGATGTAAATGTATAATGTGGTGCCTTTTTGATAATCATCTTTGCCCTCTGGTTTATTTACCCATCAGATCCTTTAGTCCTGATCTACATTCTGCTGGAGGGTTTTCAGTTTGAGTAAGGTTTATCCAGGTATGAGGCTGGTGATAAAGCTAGACCTCTTGTTATGTAGTACGCATATGAAAGATCTCCGCATTTAAGTATGGTGATAAGGCTGATTCAGAATCTTCACCATCTTTGGGCAAATTGCAGTACTTCTCTCCTTAACAAGGCCTTAATTTTGTAGATGTGATTTAATTTCTACTCTGTCCGCCCTATGCAGAGGGGAGATGCCACAAAGGAGCAAATGGGAGAGGTTAAAAAAAATTCACTAGTGACATTTCACTTCCAAACAAAAGAGGGAGAGCAGCTACACAGTTGACACAGAGGAGCACAGAACACTGAGAAGGTGACTAGTGCAGCTGGGCCAAAAGTTCTAGATTTTAAAAATGATTCAGAAACCTGGGGCATACTGTACTTCCACCATGGTTGCAATACACTTAACCTATATGTATTTTTTTTTATTGACTCTCTGCATATCTAGGCTCATTTTGCAGCTGTAAGTGACCCCTCTGCAAACCTAGACAGTGATTGTGGTTTATGCTTTACACTTTACATAAAGGTTACATTTTGAACAATTTCCTGAAGTGGTCAAAAAAAAAGAGAAGTAATTAATAACCTGCAAATTCATCCTTCTTTTACTCTGAGAATGAACTTTTACTCATTTGCATTAGTGATTACTGTTATCAATTCTTAACAACAAATAGAGTGTGAGAAACTCTTGCTCCCAGCAGATTAGAAATATAGCATTAAAAAAAATGTATTAAGTGCTGGTAGGAGCCGTTTTGTGTGTCCTAACACTTGTTGGGAGTAGGAAAGAAATCCCAAATTTGGGATTGTGCATTTGTTTACACTAATGTGTTATTGCTTCATCAATCCACCGTCCCTCTCCCTGATAAATGCCCCCGTCTGTCTGTAGAGAGAGTCCAACCTTGCAAGCCTGATAGCTGCTTGTTTTAGAAATTAGAATCAGGGCGACAAGAGGGGAGCTTCTCTTGTCTTGCTTGTCGTCCAGGAGTGCAGCAGTTCAAGGGGTTGTTAACTGCCCTGTGTAGTGCTCACTAGGGGCTACAGCATTCAGATTTTGAGATGACCAGTGTCCAGCCTGCTGAAGGATAAGATTTGATCTATCCTTCAAGAGGGAATAGTTTCAACTCCAAAACTGTTGTACTTCTAGTTATGTGAGGGTGGCATGTGTGGATTTTCTGTAAGAGACTCTGTAGCATTTTTTTTCTCATTCAAAAAGTTTCCTTACTCTCTGTTTTTTTTATTATTTCAGTTAAGTCTCTGAAGGGCCAGAGGGAGTTTTTTCCCTAGGATTCTCTTGGTTTTAAATTGGGCCAGAAGAGGAGATAATTAAGTTTAAAGGTAACTTTACAGAAGAAGGGTAAGAGGATATGAAGCCAGAATTGCTTGAAAAATAGGAATTAAGGGCTGTATTTTGTCTTGGATGGCTTGTGCAACTGTCTTCAGATTTACTGCACCCTTTTAGATGTGTTAGGCTGACAGTGCTGGGAAGTTAGCCCAGGCCTTCTGACTTCTGGTAGCTTTCCTGACTGCTGGACTACAAACTTGCATGACAGATTGCATCCAGCACAGTAGGCTGCAGAAAGTAGTTAATGGAAAATAGACTGCTTTGATGTTCACTTCTGGTGGGCTGATCCTCTGGTTTAAAGGCTAGACATCTATTGTCCTCAGTAGGAGTTTTCTTTACTAAAAACTTTCACAAAATCTATAATTTCCCATTTTGTTTTCCGAGACAGTGGTTTGCTCTATTTCTACATTCAGTAGCCAGCAAATAGTTTCAAGAGGGATTTGTAATTTTCGAGTCTCAAACTTCAGATGCCACAGAAGGGACCTTATTTCTCAGAAATTGCTAAGGATCTATCCTCTTCTACTGAAGCAAATGGCTCTAAAATATTTCCATTAGAGCAGCAGAAGCGAAGGCACCTAAACACGCTGCCTACTTTCCTGAAAAATGGGGCTAAGCACTGCAGAGATGCACCTTAGAAAACAGGCTCAGCTAGAATTAAAATAGGGGGGAAGGGTGAGAAGAGTGAGAGCAAATACAGTAACAGCCTATGATTAGAAATCTTAACAATGACAGTGAGTTGTGTTTAATTTCTAACTGCTTAAAAGCAGGCCTGGGGAAATGCTCTGCTTAGAAATGTCATGGAAAGTGCAGCTGGTCCATGGGCTTTATCTTGAAAAGCAAAGGATCTTTCCCATTTTGCAGTAACACTGCCATTTACTGGGCCATACCACTAGCAATTTGCAACAATGGGAGGGAAAAAAGCTGCCATTTGACCTAGAATGCAATTTTCAACTAATTAATAAAGTGACCATTAGTGCCCGAGGGGATAATAACAGGAATAAGAACAAATTACTATGGGGTGCAAAGGAGGCTTGGGCATTGTATTGCAAATTTCTTATGGCACTATTCTTCTTTTTTTTCTCACTAATACTTTTAAAGTGCCCCCACTCAACACTTGCTCCTTGTAGGACCCTTGCAAACCACATAAGAATTAGCCCTTCAAAGATCAATCAGGATCTAATTGTTGTTAACAAAGTGCCACCTGGAGAGAAATGTTACAATATACCTTCATTACAAAGCATTCAATCTCTCTCACGCTCACAAGTCCTGGCTACAGTACAGACAAAAGGAAGCGGTTGCTAGCATTAAGATCAGGCACCTGCAATTGCTTGTAAAACACTGCCAGTCCCTGCACAAATATGCTCCTAACATTGCATGAGCCTCCCTAGAACTGCTCTGTTTCTGCTTCCCCACGGCAAATATTGCTGGGGTCTCTCTATTTGTGGCACTTTAACATGTTCACTGAAGCCCTCGTATTGACGGGGACGTCAGGCAAAGCAACTACACCATTTGCCCTACTCTTTCATAGGCTCCTTGATCTGCTCTTAGGAAGGGTTATTCTGTATTTTATGGCCCCTGGTCTCCATGTCCCAAAGGCAAACGTTCAGGAAGCTCACAGTGACTTGATTTTTGATGTCCTGGTTTCTTTTCTGCACCGTCAGAGGTTTTACTTCTAGGTATAGTGCATTTGCTATAGGTCCTGCCTGTGCAAGTACTTTGCAGCTTCAGTGGTTAAAATTCAAGACAAGACCCACATTGCCCAGTATCTGTCACTTAACTCTTGGACATCTTCTGTGACTGCATGTCCACAGAAGTTCAGGTCAATTGATAGTACTGTTGTCTGTCCTGAAAATTTCCAGTGGACTGCAAGTCAAAAACTACTGTCCAAAGACTTGCTTTGCTCATGCCTTGTTTACAAAGTCAGGGAGCTGGCTTGACTGAAAGCTAACCTGCTTAAGGAGCTAAAAATAAGTATTAGTTTTTCATCAATTACTTGATCTGTCTGCTGTGGCTGCACAAAACCTGCCTTCTTTTAGTTTAAAATCATTACCCCTTATCCTGTCACAACAGGCTCTGCTAAGAAGTTTGTCCCTGTTTCTCCTGTAGGCCCCCTTCAGGTACTGGAAGACTGCTATTTACGGTCTCCCTGGAGTCTTCCCTTCTCCAGGCTGAACAACCCCAACTCTCTTAGCCTCTCTTCATCGGAGAGGTGCTCCAACCCTCTGGCCACCTTCACGGCCCTCCTATAGACCCACTCCAACAGGTTCGTATCCTTCTTGCATTGGGGGCCCCAGAGATGGACACAGTATTCTAGGTCTCTACAGAGCGGAGTAGAGATGCAGAATCTCCTCCGTCAATGTGATGACAACACTTGTTTTGATACAATCCAGAATACGGTTGGCTTTCTGGGCTGTGAGCGCACATTGTTCAGCTTTTCATCCACCAACATCCTCAAGTCCTCCTCAGGGTTGCTCTCAATCCCTTCATCCCTCAGCCTGTATTGATGCCAGAGGTTGTCCCGACCCATGTGCAGGATCTTGCACTTGGCCTTGTTGAACCTCATGACATTCACACAGGCCCACTTCTTGAACCTGTTCAGGTCCCTCTGGATGACATCCCAACCCTCAGGCGTGTCAGCTGCACCACGCAGCTTGGTGTCATCTGCAAACTTGCTGAGGGTGCACTCGGTCCCACTGTCAACATTATTGATGAAGATATTGAACAGTGTTGGTCCCGAAATATGAAGATGCTTCTTGTTCTGAGGATCAGGAAGTTGTAAAGTGAAAGAAAGGTGGAAACAATTTCCTGTCTTTCTGTTTCTTGCTCAGATCCACCTGTCCAAGCCCTTATCCTGTTCCAGAGAATTACTGGAAGGGAGTGCTCAAGTACCTTGACCAGGTTGGTTCTTTAATGGATGTACACGAAGGCAGGAAAGAAGATCTAAGCAATAATAACAGCCTTAAGCTGCTAGTTTTACTTGAGGAATTATCTCTGCCCAGACCCTGTCTTATACAGATATGGACCTCGTATTTTGGAACATAGGTAGTGCAAATAAGTATACAGAAGATATTTTTTTTTTCCCGATAAAGAGCATATTATACAAAAGCAAACCAATCCTTCTGGATCTTGAAAGTCTTCATTGAATGTCATTCCAAATAGGAGATACTGATCATATGTCCTCACCCAATAGTAAACAGTCAGTGTTACTGCTGCATTTAAAACACACACTTTGGATTTCTCATTTTGACTTTGTGTGTCTTTGACCATCTCCAACTTCCATGTAAGAAGAACCCTGATCATAAAGAATCTGTGCTGCTTTAACCATGGTGAAGGTTTGCCAGAAAACCAAACGTCTTTGGTGTAATGGGGACCAGTGAAGCTGCACTAAATGAATAAATATGCACAAGCTTTGCTTATGTGTGGTGGAGAAAAATAAAAAAAACATCCCCTGTGACTGTAAAAGTGTCCCCCAGATTACACTGAAGGAGATGAGCTTCTGACAGGACAATCCCAGATTGCCTTATTAAGAGTCATTGGTGGCATAAAGCAGCACAGAGTATAAAAATGGGCACCTCTCAGCAGCCTGGCATCCTTATGCTTGAAAGGAATCAGAAATGGTTCAGCTACTCAGTTGTTTCAGTTTAAAAACATTATTAAATGGCTTTGCTAGAGTTACACTTCTTGTCTCTAGAGGTCAGCAACAAGAAACGTGCTTGGGGTGCATTCCGACTTATGCAGAAACCTGCAGTTTGTGTGTGATTGTCTGTTTGGTCATTGGCATACACCCTTCATTAGGGAGGTCTCATTGAACACGTGTTTTCAGACTTGATGAGTATCTAATTTGGTCTCCTGTAAGAGGATTCTGTCTAATCAGTAGGATATGGGACAGAGTTAGGAAACCTGATTAATTCCCCTGCTTCTTCCTAGACTTGTCATTTACTTACTCTATGACCTTGGTCAAGGCATATCAACATCTTATGCCACCCATTGTCATCTGCTGGAGCACAACCTCCCATGTCTGGAACTCCCTGTGAACCTTCAAACCATTTGGCATGGGTTGTTGTAGTGGGCAGCCACTAAGTGTGTGAAATATTACCCCTAATAACTCTGTAATGCTGAGGCTGGGTACCAAGGTGTGCAAAACTAGAAGACACTTGAAAATATGGGCAATTGACTCCCTGTGCCGCTCTTTGCTAAAAGAGGGCTGACGATATTCACCTTCCAGAGAGATTATAGCTTGAGAAACAGCAGGAGATCTTTATCTGAACAGGCTACAGGACTGCCTAGTATGCAGGTAAAACTTCAGAGAAGAAACTGTGTGAATAATTAAGGGGGTGTACACAGGGTTATCCAGGCTGCAAATTTCTGATCAAATTCATGCTTTCCAATGAAGGGCACAAGGAACAGAGTTGGAAGGGTTTGCCATCCCCGAAACAGCTTGGCTATCCCCCAGAACTGTAGCCTGGCTTCACTGGAGGGTCTGTCCTGCTGACACAAGAGATGGTTGAACATACAAGTCCCATTAGCATTGAAGGGAAGTGCCTGCTAAACTTTCCCACGCATTAGCAGAGGAAAAGACTTCTAAAGGTATCTCACGAGGTAACAGAAGGTTGTTGCTGCACATGTTGCATTTCTTTAATATGTGCCTGTGATACAGCTGTATCACAGACTTACATCAGTTGGATGTATCTACTTGTCATCTTGCTGTCTGTCACAAAGAGGCACTTTGGAGCCGTCCGGCATGCTTTCCCATTATCCTCAATGCAAGTCTATAAATATACAACTTGTGTGTAACCTGTTTGCATACTGATTCCCCAAGTCTCAGATCAATCTGTTGTTCATTTCCAAGGACTATAGTCTCCTTTGATTCCTAGTTGTTATTGAATACTCATCAGCAGGGTTATATGCTTGACTATTTTTTTTTCCTTTTGTGGCTGTTTTTCTGTCCTTTGTAACAACCATTAAAGTTTATTTGTGGGCTGAGGAAAGTTATATTCTTTGTGATAATGTGTTGTGGGGCTTTGTTTAATCCTGTGGGGTATTTGGGTGCATTCTGTTGGAGGAGGAATGGAAGGAGTAAAAGAAAAAGCTGTAGAAATCAGTGGAACTGGAGATCTAGAGTCCTAGAAGGTGGCAATCTGTTAATTAGTGTTCTTGGGAAAACCTGCCCGTGATGAAAATAAAGCCCCATCATTAAAACCCACTGCATTTTCCTTTTCTGCCCCTGAATGTTGTTAACAATGTTGCACTCTGGTTAAGTAAAAATCTAAAACTGCAGTGAAGTGTTAGTAATCGGTTCCTGAGCAGATTCCCTAATGCTATTCACTTTTCCCTGCTAATCTTCCTGTGTGAGTTATAACAATGCAGCACCAAATGAGAAGGAAATGTCAGGTTATGTTTCAGGGCCAGCCTCCTGCCCACCCTCCATCTGTGCTGATGTCAGTGCTTATTGGAACATATGCTGCCTGTTGCTCACTGACCATCTGTTAGCTGAGCTGATGAAGTGTTCCCGTTGCTGGGACAACCCGGCCCTTGATTGCCAGTGGCACCACAAACATTTTCCGCTCAGGTTTCACTTTTATCTGTGCTCTGGAATGGCAGCCCCGCCGCCGTACGGGTTGCCCCATCCCTGCCTTTTCCCTCGACTTGCAGGGGGAGCACAGTCAAAATTCAAGTTACAAGTTTTAGGGCAAATGTGAAAGGCTACAGCAGCGCTAACATGCCCCTGGTAAACTGTCAGCATTACAGTCTGGGATGTAAGGGCAGGCATACTTTCCCATGGGAGCCCAGGGGAGGGGGGGAGCATGTTTGGTGTTGGTGGTTAGAAAGTTTGTGTGGTAAGAAGAAACCGTGACTGGCAGAGCAAAAAAAAACCTATAGCCCTGAAGTCACGCAAGGCTACTGAGGGACTTTTGGAGCCAAGCAAAAAGCAAGAGATGAGCAGCTTTTCCCTTGCTTGCGAGTCACTGGGTTGTAATTGCTGTGTGCTGTAGCTGTGCCTGCAACCATAAATCTTTGAGACACAACTGAACCCAAATGTAATAATTCCTTTACAGTGAAGACCTCAGTTTGTGGAGTGAAAGTGATGCTAAGCTGTAGCAGTGATAATAAAACCATTTGCCCTCGTGCTGCCTTTTGCAGCTCTGTCTGGTGAGCTTTCCCTCTCTCTTAAAAATGTCTGCAAATGTTAATCAATCCTCATGACAAGCCTGTGGGGCTGGCAGGTGGTATTCCCATTTTAAAGAGGGAGAAGCAAAGTGTGAGAGCTGGCACGAGAAGCGCGGCGTGCCCACCTCCCAGCCCTCGCCTGCTGAGATCACTAGACCATATTGCCCTTCATTACACACCAAGAGCCCCAGCCCAGCCCTGGTGCCAACGGGAGCTGCATGCCAGACATGAGGGCCAAACAGACTCCGTCCTGTAGTTCTTTCCATCTTATATGTGAAGGCAAAAGAGCAGCATCTGATAAATGCACTTTGTTGGTGAAGCTGACCATGAGAACAAGGATAAAAACTGATGGCCTTTAGGACACAGAAAGTCTGGATGCTCAGTAGTGTTAAACACTCTGAAGCTGTGAAATGCCTTGGACTCTTGTTTGCTGTGTTGGTATTCCTCAGTGTTTGCCCCACTGACTGTGGACTTCTGGTCCCTGGATGACAGTAATCACTTCCAGGATACCTCAGCCCCAGCCTCGGGGCCAAAGACTCTCCCATCATCATTCCATTCCTCTCTCTTCCCTTCCATCAAGCCTTGCCTCTCCTGTTCTGCCAAAATCTTCTCATATATGTTGGCCCTGTGTAGTCCCTACATAGAAAAACCAAACTTTTTAGCCTTTCTCTTCTCCAGCCTGTCCTTTTTGTCTCCTACCACAGTCCTCTGTCAAAGGTACCTGTAGCCTGGTCCGTCAGCCATGCTCAGACCTTTCTGCCAGCTCCCCTCACTTCTTATGTTTCTAAAATCCTCTTTTCTTCTGTTCTGAGCAGAAAAATCCTCTTGCCATTTTTTAAATGCATCCTGTCAGATATCTGTACCATCTTTTCATAAATCTAAGCTCTTCAGAAAAAGGGCTATTTATTTTTCACCCTATACATCAATTATTTTTTTAATTAAATGACTGAATAATATAATAATGCTGTGCGCTCAGAGACTACATGACGCGTGTGGCAGAGCTGGATAAGATATGATGCATACTGACATAATTCTAGGTGTTAATAATAATGTACAGCTTCAGCATATGTTGCTATTTCAGGATGTTCTGGCACAACAGGCTGGTTTTATTCACCCTGGGGACGAGTACATGAACAAATTACTGCAAAGCCAGCAAGGGTGGGGATTTACATTGCCTCATCTGCTTTGTGGTGAGTGCCTGAGTGTTGGGTCTTATTCCGTGGCGCGTGTGAGGTAGTGCTCTGTGCTTTTGTCGAGAGGCAGGCCAGGTCTCTTACTTTGCCTTTATTATGATTATGATAAAAACATTTATCTGCAGTTTATCGCTATTATCACAGTGGAGCCTGAGCACTCTACATGTATCTCTTGTGGCAACTCGTTTGGTGCCAGTCTGCTTTTAAATCCACTTTGGTGTCCTCGTTTTTTGCCAGAATGGTGCAAATGTGCCAGGACGTAGGTGAAAACTGGGCCAATCTTTCCTCCCCTCATAGAACTTGGCAGTTTTGCTGGATTTACAGGCCTGGACTACTAGACATTTTGAATCAAAACAATGCAGAATTTAACACTTTGCTTTAAGATTTGACAACTTGATTTTCCCTTAGTCAAAAAACTTGAAGGAAAACTGGTAGCATGAGCCACCATCTGCCCAGCCTCCAGTAGGATTTGCGGCTCCCAACTGAAAGTGCTATTTTCACGCAGGACAGGACTGCATGTTTTGTGCGGTGTTTGGACTCAGATTAAATGGTTTTACTGATTTCTACACGTGGCTGAGAGGATAGATAACACCCTGGCTTTAGTGAGTGGCATTTGAACAGTGAGAGGGGTAAATTAAAAGGTTTCAAAGCTTTGAGATGCTACTAAAAAGGTGGGGTATATGCATGTACTTCACCAAAAATTTGTAATGTCTGCCCATTTCTAGGAGGGTGTAGCAACTAAGGGGCCTGCTGAAATTCCAGGTAGTGATGCCCTTGCAGCCTTCATGGGTAGCTGTGTAGTGCTTAAGTGATCCCTGGTGCTGTGTGTGTCTGCAGCACTGGAAGGCAAACCGTAGATATTTTATTGCAAGTGCAAGCACAGGCTTCTGAGATGGGTACATATAGCCTCGGCTTGCAAAATGCAGAGGGGTAGGTATAAATTGTCTGTTTGATGTTGCTTGGACAAAGGTAGCAGAACTACCTGCAGAAGCACTGGTGGGCTCCTAGGGAAGTTCTGCAGCTGGTTGATGTTTATTGACACAATTAGAGCAATACTGATTTTTACTAGGCTAGAACCTGATGTCTGCTGTGGCTGGAGTGTTCAGCATTTCGAGCTCTGCTCAATCACAGCTTGAACACATCTCGTGAATCTGGAGGGTTGAATTCTCTAAGAACAAGAAATAGTTGCTTGCACTGCTGTGCTCTAAGGTTTGCAAAGCAGGGCCGTTGCGTGTGTTTTTGTGAAAAAATCCCCTCCTGGCCACAGCGCAGGGGACAGGCTGCCACTAACACCCGTTGCGCAAGGATTTGCTCTGCACTGACCGGGTTCTGGAGATCACTCTCTGCACAAATTAATTAAAAGATGCCTTAGGTAGGTGTCCAGCCGGCACAGAAGGAACCCAGCTCTGTTACTAGTCTGCAATCCCCAGTTTTCCAGCTGTCACTATGTAATATGGTCTCCCCCTCACGTAATTCCTTCCTGTAGTCCAATAGAAGTCCTTTAAAGAAGAAAAAAAGAAAGAAAGAGGAACAACAAGCAAGTAATCCTGTCATACGATCTGCCCCAGTAGTTTGGGGCCTGTTTCTCTTTCAGGGGCTGTGAGCATGCTTTGAGGTGCACAATAGAGATGCCTTCTCCATTGACCGGGGAACTCAATGAGCCAAACTGGGCAGCAGCCCTGGTAACAGCAGCAGCAGCAGCAGTGGTGCAGCGCAGTAATGGGCCCAACTGTTAACTGATTTAACACTCTGCCAGCTGCAGTCCCTGAGCTGAGAGAGGAGCGGCAGGCCTTTGAATATTACCTTTCAGCCAATTAGACATATGTCACTTTCATAAAACCTTCCATGTGCATGCCCATCAAGGGGAGGATCTGCTGGGGAGGAGGGAGCTGCGTTACCTGCCTCCCTCCCGGACCTGCCATCTCTCCCTCCAGTAGGAATTTCTTGTTGTTTCTGATATTATTTTCAGTGCTGATGCAAGTCCCTGGAGAAGGGAAGAGAGTGATTCCCAGAGCTCCAGGATTTTTTCAGACAGTCCCATATGCTGCTAGGAATAGAAGGCTTTTACAGCAAAGGTGGGTTTGAGTCGTTAGATTGTAATGAGACCATTCTCATCACCTGAACACCGAGAAGATTAACATCATCATCTGAACTGGCCTGAGTTTGTTTCGCGTGCAAAACCTCGCGGTCTCAAAGAAACTTTGGATTCCAGTGAAGTAAATGAGCATGCAGATGCCAGAGGGACTGATGCTGAATGGGAAAGTTTTACCCAACAATCAATTCCATGAAAAAGAACAAAGAAAATTGTTGGTAGTGAGTTGTGGCTCAGGGAGAGAGCACTGCAGGCTGTGAGCTTTGCCCAAAGGATCAGCATCATCATCATCACCACTGAGCACACACGGGTCTGAGGTACCCAGCCCAGCTGCTCCACAGTCAGTGTCTTTAGGAGGGAAGAAGTACACAGGAAATGAATCTCATTTTATTATTTACAGAATCCATGTGGAATGTAAAAGTGTTTATATTGGTGATAGAACAGATGTGCCACTTTTTATTCCTTCAGATTCATTGAATATCTTTATTTCAGCAAGGCTGAAATTCTTCTTTCAGTCATGTCAGTTTCTTTATGCTTTTTATATTAAAATATACAAAAATGCAATATTAAAATGCATATTAAATTGTGATAAAACACAGCAGATTATGGTAAGTTTTTAGAAGAAAGTATTTAGTATAATGTGTTTAAAATATGTTAATTACAAAAGTCAATTCACTTCAATAAGAGGTGAATCGAAACTAAAAAATTGAGCCAAAATGAACAAAATTAAAAGGATAAGACAAATGTTTGAAGGAGGTTTTTTTTCATAGCAATGTAAAAAATTGAAGCATCCTAGGGATAGAGGCTGATGGACACAAAAACATTTATTTTAAAATCCTGGCTGAAAGCTTGCGGCTGACGCCGCTGGTGAGTAGAAATAAGTGATCTAGAGCTGAGTGAAGACTGCTTGTTTTTTCCCACTGGAGGTGAGAGACCTGCACAGGTTTTGCACACTGTCGGTCAGACCTGGATAAGAGACTGTGTGGCATGCGAGGAAAGAGGGGACTTGGTAATGGTTGTCACATCCGTAGCTTAGGAGAGGAGAGCTGAAGGTAGTGGTTAATCAGCCACAAGGGAGAAATGGTCTCTGAATACACATGATCAGTTTATTCAATTTTGGCTTTCAGAAGTTTATTCTGGGTTTTTCTTCTCAGTCTTTTCAGTTGTCTTCCCAATAGGATGTTCTCTGGTTTAGATTTTGGGTGCTTGATAACTGGGAAGTCGTGCTTGTCAAAGGCAATGAGGCAAGATATATTTTGGGGTGAAGAATCATGTTGGCTCTTAATGTGCAGGTATTCAGTCCTTTTCACACCTGAAGAAAGGCTTGAGTTTAGTTCCTGAAAAAGAAACTCTCTTTTCCTAAAAACTCTTCTGTTGCAGTGTTTTGACCAGCTCCAGGCAGTGATGACAGGATTATGGAGTGGTAATATATAAGCTGAAATGAGATGCTATTTGTAAGATCCCAGGGTTGCAGTCAGATAAATACTTTAAGCCGGCATTAGTTGTCAGTGTCGATAAAAGCAGTAGTTCCACACTTCCTCTGCTTCTGGCTGCTTGTTCTTACCCTTGTACTATTCTTTTGCTTTTACTGCACTTTCCTTTTTGCAGCCTAATGGTGAACTGGAGCAGATTGACCTAGAAATAACCTTTTCAGAGTACTTCAGAGTTTGGGGTGGGGTGGGAGGGTAGAGGCGATGTAGTTGGACCCATTTTTCCCAGTCTAGTTCACTGTATTGACTGCAAATCAATCCTTGTGTCAGCAGATAGCACGTGGTACCACCAAGAATAGTATTGAGAAGCCAGGGCAGAGAAAGAGCAGGATCAATTCTTTTTCTGTCAGCACTGGCTTATTGTTTCCATTGAAGCCTGTTTTGCTATTTGGTAAGGACAGTTTTCCCATTTTTAGCAGCTGGATCGTCTGCCAAAAGAAGCCACTTGAGGAGATCGTACAAAGTACAAGTGTCTTGTCCAGCCAACAGCCAAGGTCAGGCATTCCTCTTGCTGATGGTTCCTGTGGTCAAAATTCTTACAAATTTCCTGGCAGGTGTTTCTACCTCTAGACTTTGTTTGGATGTGATAACTTTCTCAGTGGCATAGTTCAGTGCTGCTAAGCACATTTTTGATTATATTCCTCACTCTATCTGATTACATAGTTTGTGGGTAAAAAAGGGACTCAACACAAGTAGGGAATTTTCCCCCTGTGGAAGCATGTCAGATATTTGTTTCACAGGTATTGTATAACACTATGCCTCTTGAATATGGTACTGCAGATAATATGATTATTCTCTTTTTCATCTTTCTGTGCCAAATCTTCACTGGAGTGATCTTTCAAACTGTTCCTTTCCACCATCAGTCACTTAGTTGGTATGACTTGGAACTTGCATATCTTTGTGCATTTGAATCCATTACTAATGCCTAAACATTCATCAGTTTGGCAGGAATGGACATTACACATCTGTAATTCATAATCTTCAAGACAGTTTTGGGTGATGATGATTCAGGCATCCACTGAATGTCCAAATTCCCTTTGGCATCAGTTGTCCAGCCATAACTCGTTGGATCCAGCAGAGTGGGTTCACATTGCAGGAATCATCTCCAGATTCCTTCTTAATAGTTTGCATGCAGTTCATGCTGGAATAAGCAATCTTTGCATGGGGGAAGCTGGCTGGAGTCGATTTCATCCCTTTTGGCAGAGAAGGGTTGATAATGGCATCAGTTGTTGCACTTTTAGGGACAAACAGATGGCATGTGAATTCTTGTAATTTCTGAAAGAAGCCTGATGAAAGCTCCCAGGGTTGTCCAAACACTGAAAAGTTATATTGATAATGGCATTTTCTTTGCATGAGTTGCAGGGCTCCCAGTTTTCCTTTGTCTGAAAAAAAACACTAACAGCGTTGCATCCCCAAAAGACATGCAGGCCAATCAGTTCTCTGCAGGCGACAGTCCTGGGGGAGCACGCTATTATATTACTGTCAGAGTGATGTTTTGTGTCTGTTTTCTGACTTTCTAATGCACTAGACAAGATGGGTATTACTGATGGATTTTACCCATCGTTTGAGCATGCAGTATAATGCACATCTTCCTTCTTTAGTGGTACTTTGAGAAGTTCTGTTTTCTTGGGGCAGTCTCTGGCTAGGAAGAAAGAGAGGATCACAGTTGAACAGAGATGTGATGTGCTTTACCTTTGTGATTTGCACACACACACACACACACGCACACACACACACACCATCTTTTAAGCAAGAATTTGATGAGGTTTGACTTGCTGATGGGGCAAGAGAAAAATTCGTCCTTTATTTGGGTTTCATGGCCTGCAGTTGTGTCCTTGAAATAAATGCTGGTAGTGGATCCTCTTGGGTTTCTCCCCACCTTTTGTTGTTATTGTCTGGTAAATGTTTAACAATGTATTAACTTTATGACTTTCTGCACCTTCGCATAGTTCAAATGAGCAGAGATGCCTTGTTAACACCACTCAGCCTTTGGACAAGTCTTTGTTAATAACACAGACAGATGGGATAGTGATGGTTTCAGGGGGGCTTTGGTGGGTCGTTTTTCCCCCCATCTGACTAAACAAACTAAGTCTTAGTCAAAGAGGTTTATCCGTTGCTCTGTTCTTGCTGATGGGCTTAAGTCTTCCTTCTATCCTGTTAGCATTGTATGAAGAAGCCATGTGTGTTTGACTTAATTCAGTTCTGAGAGCTGAAAAGGCCACAGCTCTCTCTCACTACATACTTTGATGTCTGCTGTCCTCTGTAAAACTGCTCTGCACAGCACCACTTGGATGCCTATTGATTTTTACTTGGTTGCTTTCAGCTCTGTGTTCATCACTAAATTATCTTTGGCAAGCATATCCATCAACAAGTTGTCTGGATATGTGATCAGTTTCCCTTTGTCACCCTGGCTGATACATACCTAGTGTCTCCTTCAAACCTAGTCTTTTGGGCTTCAAAGGTTTTGATTCTCAGCTGATTATTTGTTGGTTTACATGTTTTCTTTTTCAATAAAACCACTCTTACTTTAAGCTACACAGTGCTCTCATATCTGGGTTAATAAAGACACTTTATCATAAATGCAAAGATCACTTGGTATACAAAGGTGGTTTGTGGTTTTTTTTTTCTTTGGAGAATATTCAGAATTTGGGTTATCCATCTGGTATTCTTCATTGCTGTTATTTTAAATGCCTTTGCTTTAAAGTACAAGCAACAGCAGCACCAGGAAGTAAAGAATGCTTGCAGCCACAATTTTCCTATTGAAAATGTCAAGGTTCCTGGTTCTTTACTTGCACATCAGCATGTGGTGTTTTACGTATTACAGGTGCTTACGAGTCCTTTGTCTTTTCAAATGTTTAGGGAATGGAAGTTGTTTTGGGAGCTGGGTTTTTAAGTTCTAGGCTTTTTTTCTGATGGAAGACATGTTCATATCCTGTTTGTTTTTCTAGAAGTTTCTCCCTTCTCAACCATTGTTGCCTTACTCCTTTGACCAAAGGACATGTCAAAAAACCTATTTTTGGCCCTGCTTATTCATACTTCTCATAATCCTGAAACTGTGACTCTTTGGTTTTGTTCAGGTATTTGGTGACATCCTGAAACAGAATCTGGTTGCAGATTTAGGCAGCTTTCAGTAGAGTAGCAAATGCATTCTCAGATGTGGCTTTCAATTAGGGCTTGGTCTTTTGAAACTGCGTGAAGTGTGTGCATTTTCTGTGCTGTTCCAAATATGTTAATTTCTCCTCTCTTTACTGCTTGCTTTCATTCATGTGACACTGATATTTCAAACCTGCAATAAGAGAGACATGCATTGGAGGCAGGAGAAAAGTTCACCATCATGTGAAAATAAATAGAACGAGCATATGTATAAAACCTGATATTCTGGCATTTGATTTTCATTTGGTGACCATCTTGGAAAAGCTAATCATATTGACAGTTGTAATTTGTCATCAAAATGCTAAACCACATAGACAAGTTCTATAACAACAGCCAAACCATTGACATAATGAAAAGTCTGCTGATTCATACAGATAAATCCATCCTAACTCAAAATTTACCCCTTCAAATGATACCACTTAACTACCCAGAGTCATTGATTAAAAGACATGCTGTTATCTCCACTTCAGCAAGCACTTGAACAGTAATAGGAGGAGGAAGACTGTGAAATTTTAGCAAAATGGTAGAATTCAAAAGCTGGACAAGATACAACAGCAGAATAATGCAAATTGGTTCCTCAGAACAAAGTGTTTTCATTCAATGCTTTGTGTTATTCAGATGACGTAAATTTTTGATATTACTAATATTTTCTGGCTGCCTTTCAGAACCAGATGGATAACTCCTTTGATAGTGGATTTTCATATATATAGCCTTGAAAACTCAAACCTTTCCATTCTTTCTCCTTTCTCTCTGTAATAAGAAGTGACTAGAGAGATCTGGACCAGAAAATTGGTGAAATGAATATGTTTCTGGGAAGCATTTCATCCTTAGCAAACCAATATATTTAGGTAAATTTCACATGGTTGCAAATGCCCTCATCAGCCCTGGCCAGCAGTATTTGGCAGTGCCATAAATGGAATAAATATTACCCTCAGAAAGCAATTGCCCATGCAGAACACTGTTAGCACAGTTCCACCACCCATCTTCCTCTAATTACCTGCATTTAGATGGTAAGTGGAAGGTGCAGACAAACAAGTGGTAGCAGACTAAATAATCTACGAATTAGGTAGATTGGCTGCCTGTATAATACTTTGTATTTCTGCTTTGATTCGGATGTTTTAAATGGCCCGTAGTGATCAAGGAATGGAAACCCGATAATCATCCACTTGAGAAATTTTTTAAAAAATTTAGGATGAGAAGTTCTGTGGTGAGCTCAGAGGAACTGGAGGAGCATGATCTCTGTGGGACTTCTACTTTGTGCTTGTAAAGTGTTGGCTCTAGTGGAGGGTTTTCGCTATGACTGAGAGATAATGTCTCCCATATGGGAATCCTTGCCCCTAGTAAGATTTACCTTCTGCTGAAGACTTTTCCTCCATAAGGGCATGAACAGAAACACCTCGTTTAGCCTAGGTGTCCATTTTCATGAGACCTGCAGTAATTTAATATCTTGGAGTGTAATTTCAACCTCTATCAAACTTGGTGCAAACTGGCTATTTAAATCAAAGGCCAACAAGAGAGCTAGGCATACATGCAGAGACGCAAATGTTCAGAAGGTTATTGAACAAACCTCCTTTTTTTCCAGTAAACTTGGCTTAAAATGGTTGTTGAACATCAGGCTTTTACCCTTGTGCTAATATCCCATCAGCTCCTGGTGATTACATTGCAGTTGTGAATCTGTGATCCTTTGGGAGCTTTCTTATCTGCTTATGTATACATTTAGGAAACTGATGTAAAGCCCACTTTTTCTAACAGTTTATCTTCTTTGAAAATGTAGTGAGGTACAATGTTCCTGTGTCCATTCCCAGCCTGATGCAGAGGAACATGGACACAGCTCTTCAAATGTGAGGGCTTGTCCAATGTACCATGTGCTTGAAATCATTGGTTATTCTTCCTTTTTTTTTTTTTTTTTTAATGCCTTGGAGAACTTGTGAATCAAACACAGACACCATTTCTGTCTTTGAGCAGAACAATTAAGGTAATTAGCCAAGACAACTACTTGCTGTATGCAAAGTTGAGCTGAGGAAAATAGGAGGAATTTTTTCCTGTGAAAGAGATACTTGAAGCTACCTCCAGATTCTCTGTAACTGCTGTCAATTTGAGACTTTAGCTGCCATGCAAACCAAAAAGGACAAAGCCCAAGCACGAGAAAAAGGGAAAACAAGACACTTAAAACTATCCCAGAGGAGATTAGGTGAAGATAGCTCTACAGGAACTCTTGACACTCCAGACACAAGCTTAAGAGTCTGCCCTGAATTAGACGTGTCTGAAAGCAGAGCTAACAATAGCCGCTGGCCCAGCAGGCTGAGCCCTTCTCCCCGGAGGCTGCACCGTCCCTCAGATACTCATAATTGGGACAACAGAGGTGAAAGAAAGGGAGAGTCAGAAACAACCACCGTCTTCCTCTCGGCCCTGCAAGCCAAGTGAGCAACGTGAGCGGGAGGTGTTGCTTGATGGCTGTGATAACCTCTGTTCAGAGCAGTGCTGTAAGGTAACTGCTGCCAAGGTGTGCAACAGTTATTAAGATCTTATCTGTCACAAGTAAACCCCTGAAATAAATTGTCTGAAGTGCTTGCAGTTGCAGAAAAAAATGCTCAGATTATTTAGCTGTAGAGAAGCACTATGAAGTGTGCGAAGAATAACATTCCTAGCAATTTTGGATTTGTCTTTCTTTGGTCCTTTGGTCCCCCAGTATTTCCACTGTGGCAGCATTCAGACCACAGCAGGCAATGCTGGCACCATGCATACTTGTTCCTTCCGTGGCAGCCAGAGGCTGGTGTGACATGGGTGTGATGGCTGCTTTGCCTCGCTGCTGCTGCAGCTCGTGGGACACCTGGAGCAGGGTGTGCTCCAAGCACGTTTGTCAGTGCTGGTGCTGAGGAATGGTGGAGACACTGTCTTATATTTAGAGTCCAAGCTCAGGGGATTCCTGGAGAGCTCCTTGTGGCCGATGTATCATAACAGTGCTTATAAAAGCACTTCAACCTTTGTTTGTACAAGGAGGTAAGGAAATAATTTGAAGCTGCATTTTTTTTAAAAGCTTTAATTTAGCTCCTGAAGCGTACTCTGATGCATTTATAGTTCGTCTGTGTTCAGCTCCTTCAGCTGGGAGGATCTATACAGGGAGTCTAGGGCAGGGGTCCCAGTAGAAGGGGTTTGCAAAATGCGTAACTCAGGAGGTTAATGCAGTTCTGTTCAATTTGATTTATTGTGTAGAGTGCTTTGTGTCACTCCTCTTAGACACATCATGATTTGACATTTGGGAGCATATACCTTTTATCATTAGCTCCATCAGCTACTGGTTTTCTAACCCTTCCCTTCATCTGAGTGTCAGATTTTTCACTTGCAAATATCTCCAGAGCAAACCTTCTCATCCCAAGGAAGCAGAAGGAAATTGCCCTCCTTAATGAGGAGGGACTAAAAGAGGTGGAAAGCTTTCTGCCTTCTGCAAACACAGTTCAGGTCCATCGTAGATGCTGTTTGATGTGCCTGAACTTCTTCAAAGCCTTCTCCATAAAGCCAGGGTCCTGACTTTCTTCTTATTGAATGTCTCCTGGTACTTTTCACAGCTGTCAAGTGCCAACTTGCGCATTGCAGCGAAATTCCAGTTTGGAGTAACTGGACTTCCCTTCTCTGTCTTCCTCACATGGTTTCAGTTCCCTCCTGCATGTATTGACCCAAACTGTTGGGTAGCACTTGTTAGGCTTGACCGCTTCCTCGTGCTGCCCCAGCCAAGGGAAGCCTCATTGCAGCAACTAATTTGTTTCACACAAGGTTACCTACAGGCTGGATCCAAGGGGGTCCTTGATCCCACTGGTGTTCCCTTGGTTTCAGTACAAATATTGTGAGGAGAAGGTTTAAGTAAGGTCTGCAAAATGCATCCAGTCCTCAGTCTAAATTAAAGCAGACTCTGGTGCCAGTATTGAATTTCATTCCTTCTGTTCAGCTCTGAGAGACTGCAGAGGCTGCTCTGTCGGCAGCCAGGTGCAGCTCTGGGGTCTGCATCTCTACATCCCCCTGATAAAACGGTGCCATGGAATTCACAGTCTCATTCAACATGTTCACCCATGACCTGGACCGAGTGTATCCTTAGCAAGTTTGCTGATGATACCGAACTAGGAGAGCTGGCTGACACTCCAGGAAGTTGTGCTGTCATCCAGTGTGACATGGACAGGCTGGAGAGCTGAGCAGAGAAGGACCTAGTAAGGTTCAACAAGAGCAAGTGTAGGGTCCTGCACCTGGTGAGGAAGAATGCCAGACACCAGTACCGGTTAGAGGCGGACCTGCTGGAAAGAAGGATCTGGGGGTCCTGGTAGATAGAAAACTACCCACGAGCCAGCAATGTGCCTTTGTCACCAAGAAAGCAAATGGAATTCTGGGCTACACAGGGAAGAGTGTGGCCAGTGGGTGGAGGGAGGTCATTCTCCCCCCTCTACTCTGCACTGGTGAGGCCACAACTGGAATACTCCATCCAGTTCTGGCCTCTCCAGTTCAAGGGAAACAGGGAACAACTGGAGAGAGTCCAGCGTAGGGCAACAAAGATGATTAAGGGATTGGAGCATCTCCCTTATGAGGAAAGATTGAGAGAGCTGGGACTCTTTAGCCTGGAGAAGAGAAGGCTGAGGGGAGATCTTATTAATGCTTATAAGTATCTGAAGGATGGGCTGAAGAAAGATGGAGCTGGACTTTCAGTGTTTTCCAGTGACAGGATGAGGGACAATGGGCACAAGCTGAAACATAGCAAGTTCCATTCAAATATGAGGAAAAACTTCTTTGTGGTGGGACTGACAGAGCACTGGAACAGGCTGCCTAGGGAGGTTGTGGAGTCTCCTTCTCTGGAGACCTTCAAGACCCACCTGGATGCAGTCCTGAGTAATGTGCTCTGGGCAATCCTGCTTTAGCATGGGAGTTGGACTAGATGATCTCTCAACCCTGACAATTCTGTGATTCCGTGATTCTGTGAAAATAGCTTATATACTGATATTGTCATCATTGTACAATATCTTTAATAAGCTAATAGCAAGGCTGGTGAGAAAAATCCTGGGTTTTTTTGTTTGGTTTTATTGGCTTTTGTGTTGGTTTTTTTAGTAACCAATAGGTCAGTTTTAAAAAAAAAATAATTTCAAAAGTTTCAGTAAAAGCCCAAAAAGATCCTGGAAGCAAGGGAGTTTCTAAGAACTCCAAGTGTGAAGCCATAAAGTCTTCATATGCTAAAAAAAGAATCTTTAGCACTTGAGCATTTGTCCTTTTTTCAGCTGTCTTGTAAGTGTTGTAAATGCAGCAAGAGCTGAAAACAGACAGCCTCTTAACGGTGGCTTTTTTTTCCTTTTTCCTTCTTTTTTTTTTCTTTTTTTGGCTGTTTAATAAACATACACTAGATACAAATTTAGCCAATAAAAGGTTCATGTAGTATGTATGTATGTATAATACATGCACAAAAGGGCTATTCAAAATGCATAGCAACCACTCGGCAGGGTTTAATTTTCCTTAACAGTTTTCCATTTTCCTTTAAATTTGGGATGGGAGCTGGGGGTAGCAATCAGAATCCTTGGCATAAATAGGATAATAATAAGGAAGTTCCTGGTATTGTTGATGTTACGGCTCTTAACAAAGCATACAACTGAATTCAGATAAAAGAAAGTTTCTGATTAAAAGTGACTGTATGAATGAAAAAATTGAACAGTTATTGCAAATTTCTCTTAGTTGTTAATCACTGTCATATGTTAATCATATGAGAAATGAAAAATTAGCCAAGATTTTTGGAACACGTTTTATTAATTTGGTTAGCAGTTTTTAAAATGTATTTTAAAAACTATTAGCATTCTGTATGATAGCGCACATAAATTATGTCAGCCAAAGAGTACAGCAGGTTACATCATTGCCTTCTGTGACATTTATGAAGCCAGCATCTGCTGTGCATGATGGGGTGGCTTTTTCCAAAGCCTATCTAAGGGGTTTACAGCTGGCTTTCCAAATATATGCCCTGCCATGTTCTTAAAGTGACACACACACTGAGATTGTTGGCAGCTTTAGATTTTTATCCAGTTTTCTCACTTAGCAGAGCTGCTGGAGTGTCAGTTCTCCTGTGTGCTGGCAGTGAAGTCCTGAGCATTAAGCAGTCTCTGTTACAGTAACACCTGGATGCCCAGGCTGAGACTGTAATCCCATTTTAGTGCAAGTGAAGTAGAAATCATTAATAGTTGCTTGTAGCACAGTGCAAGGGTTGAGACTGCTGAATGCTGTAAAACCTTGAAGAATACAGTTGGATTTTTTAAATTTTTGATGTCTAGTGACACAGATAAGATTTGAGGGGTTTTCCTTCCCCCCTCACCCCGCCCCAGAAGAGTCTAACCTTTTAACTGTCACTGAAATCTGGCAGTTAGGTGATTTCAGACATTAAAGGATCTAGGGTCTGGGCTCTCTTTGTCTTTTTAGGTACATGTCTTTGACAATTTAGCCTTTGCATCATGCAGGGGGAAAGGCTGGAGATGTGCCTGTAGGATTCTGGGAATGCACAAAAGATTGGGTTTTAAAGAACTTGGGATCTAGGCAGATACAAACCCAGGAGTGGTGCTGAAACAGCATCTGTGCTGCCAGCTTCAGCGCGGTACTGTGTCAGTTCGTCTGCATGGTTTATTTTGACCTGTAAGTTTTTTTGGTTTGTTTTGCTTTCTCTGCTGGACAGCACAAGCCTCCTGTAATGTGTTAGTCAAACAGGTGGAAAAACCTCACAGTCTTCCATTTACTTCTTTACCTTCCCCTAACACAAAAATAACTTTTCCCCATATAAACAGGCAGAATGGTCTGATATGTGGGTGGAGATACATGCATATGCCTGTGTATGTGTGTGTGTATGAGCCGTTCCACCTCTAAGTCCTGAAATCAAACAAAGCCTGAAACCCCTGCAGAGCACCAAATCCTCTTGCAGTTCTGGTACGTGCATAAAGCAGGCAACTAGTACTTACTGCCCCAAAAGCTTGTCCGTGCCTCTCCATGTATCTGTTTTTTGAGAAGTACACAGAGGTGAAATCCACGTTACTAAGAGGCATCTCCTTTTCTCTCACCTGATTGAAGGGATCGGCTTCAGATTCCCCTGCAAAACCCACCAGCAAAACACAAAGCTGTTACTGAGCCTTTTTCCCCTAAGCTCTTCAGTGCCTGAGATACCTTTCCTTGGGGCAGCAGCTCTGCTTGCAGAAAGCCAATCATTTCATCAAAGCCCCAGACTCTGGAGAACATGGGCTGTGCCATCACAGGGCTGCTTTTCAAGGAGGCATCTGTGCTTAGCATATGGCAACTATTTATTATAGCTGTTGCATTGAGAAACAACAATTCCCATGATAATTGTTTCTCGTATATCAAGATGCTTCAATCTCTGTTTCCCACAACATTCTGCTTGTCTGGTATGTGTGTGCCAATGTCACCACAGTCCTAGCAGACAGTTGTCTACGTTTTGTCATTACTGAGGGTAAACAGACATGACTTGAGTGGGAAGGAGAGCGGGGGAAGTGGACTGCTAATTTAGTCTGGCTTTAATACTGCACTGTGAAAGAAGTACTGAATGATTTGTGGGCAATATTTACAAACCTCCCCTCCCTCAATCCATCCATCCTTTTTCTTCAAGCGCACATTGTTTAAGGGCATTAATGCTCATTATTTGCCAGAATGCAGTACAGACGATACTTGGTTTTGCAAGGGGATGGGCAGACTTTCCAGTCCCCCCACCAACCAGTGCTCTGTTCATTATTCTGAAAAGAAACACTTGTGTGTTCCCTTGAAAATATATAACATGTATTGTACGTTTACTCAAACGTGAATACATAAACTTTCAACACCTATATTAGAAATTTACAAAGAACACCCTTTCTGCTTCTGCATACAGTAATCATACCTTTCATATGCTAGATGTAAAAGTCCCTAAACATGTAGATTTTTAAAAAATATATATATTTAAAAAAAAAAAGAAAAAGAAAAAGGAAAAAAAAGANAAAAGGAAAAAAAAAAAAAAAGAAAGTAACACACACTATAAGGTAGCCTGTCACTGTCTTGTCATCAGCATGACTTTGGCTGTGGCTGCCTGACCTGGCTGTGGTGTTTCCTTCTGGGCCCCGAGTTTTGGAGGACATTACAGGGACTTATTTTGAGACTGGCCTGCAGCAGTTCAGCTTCCAGGCTCTTTGTTTGCATAAATCAGTGCAAGTCCACAGACTTTCAGTGTTTTGGCCCGTGCCGGGTGAGATTTGGATCTGTGACATTTGATGATATTTCCTTTTTTCCTTT